>CM071851.1:7665000-8265000 GCA_036507275.1 Sicyos edulis | reverse complement strand
AGCAAAATAGGCTCCAATCAACCAAAATATGGTCTAATGGGTAAATAAAAAGGTTATGATAGCAAACACTCACAGAGAAGTATGGAAGTCAGCTAGATCCCAAACCTCCCTCAAGTGCCCAAAGGCTGCATTGAGAATCTCTCGTTCTACTTCTAAAATGTATAAACTAGAACCTTAAGTTTTGTAAAGATGATGACAAGCTATCAAGATCTCAAATCAAAATGCTATTTCAACAAGTGTCATGAACCATCATGGGGTGACTTAGTGGAAAAGAGGTTTTGAGGAACTAAGAGGTGGTGGGTTCAATCCATAGTGGCCACCTACCTATTAATTAATTTCCTACGATTTTCCTTGACATACAAATGTTGTAGGGCTTGGAAATATGTCTCGTGACAATAGTCGAGGTGCGTGGAAGCTGGCCCGTACAGTCACGGATATAAGAAAAAAAATAAATAATAAGCGTCCTGAGAACAATTAACCAACATTAAAGAAAAACATTCAATCTAACTCATGGAGCCCATTTATTTACAATTATCTCACGGTAAGTTAAATAACCCAGAATAATAACCTAATAGAACTTCGGAAACAGTAAAATTGATACATCCTAGCTAATCAATGCCAATTCTTATCTCAAAATTCCTAATTCTTACTAGCATACAAGTATGGAGTTTTCGATTACCGAGGATATAATTTAACAACACATTTATAAAGGTCAATTGCAGATCCAGTAAGAATTCGGTGCCAACAAAGCAAGGTCAGCCAAATAATAAATTCAAGGTGTACTTAGCATACCTTGACAAGGTGCTATTTAAAGATGAGGTCATTATAATATCCTTCAAAACTGAATATTCTTTAGAAAGACCGCCCAATTTCCGAACTCCACTCTTTACTTCAGCTTTAATATTTAGATTTTGAGGTTCTACATTTGACGGAACTCTTTCTTGCACTGTCTTCGAAACCGTGGTTGATTGAACATTTATAAACACTTTTGTCTGTTGGTCTATATTGAAAGCAGAATCCACATGTTCATTTGACATAAAATGTTCAAAATGATTGCCGTCTCCATGATGCATAGAATCATATGTTGATGGCCCTTTACCACCCTTCACATGAAATGTAGCATCTGGAAGCCCTGAGATAGTTACAAGATTACCACGCAGCAAACAACGTCCCTTCAACCAATTGAAAGCAATCATCTGCAGGGTTTTTTTAGCACTGTCATCTTCTAAGACCTCAATAATTGAACGAGTGCATGAACTCTCTACACGTAAATTCGATACCACGTCACATTTAGAAGATGTAGACAGCACGGTGTTTGGTGATGCTAAATTACCATTTTCACTACAACCATGAACCTTTCTAGAATCAATAGTTGAGGAAGATAAGAAGTTGACTTCTCTTGATATATTGGCTGAAAAAGCTGGCTCGAGGAACAATTCCTTACAATTGTATATTCTCAAAGATTCAACTTCTTTGCTCGTCAATTTCTGATTTTCATTTAATGGGTTATTGCATAGGTGGCTTTTTAAAGGGAAGATGAACACAACACGACCTACTGCAGGGCAACCCAAGGTGTATGAGAGGCTTGTTGATAATTGCACTCCTTCCTTTAACTCCTATGAAGGAAATAGAAAGAAAACAAGAGAAAACATTTCAAGCTACAATTTTAACATGTGTCGTATTTCCAAACTGAAGATTAGAAGTCAGAAACATTTTTGTTTATTTTTTTATTTTTTTACATTTCACCTTGAGGAACAAATTAAATAGTTCTATATTCAAAATAAGATAAGAAAAAAAAAATTGCAACATAAGTAATGTGAACAAAATTGAAACATAAGAAATGGGAAAGTCCACTTCTCTTCACTTAATAAAGTGCCCTCTTGGTTCCCAAGGGGTGGCCCAGTGGTTGAAAACTTGGTCTTTGAAAGTATTCTCCCCTCAAGGTCTCAGGTTCGAGACTCACCTGTGACATTACTCTTTCGATGTCTCCCGGTGCCTAGCCTAGGGACGGGCGTCGTACCCTTGTTTAAAAAAATAATAATGATAATAATATATAAAGTATCCTCTTGGAATGTACTCGTCTTCATTGCCTCAGGCCTTGAAACATATCTCGCACTCCGCCACTCCCACATTCAAGAGAATGGAAGAAATCATCCTCTCCATCGAAACAACCAAAAAATCTCCCAAGATTCAAAACATCCTAAAGAGATCGCAAATGAGAGGATAAATCTAGAATCCTCACCCAACCCCTTTGAAATCCAGTCATCATTCCTTCCTTCTGCCGCCTTCTCTGAGATCCAATGCTCCAACTTCATTGCACAACAATTGACTGAACCACTCCCAAGACTGTTTAGGACTGTTACAAGTAATTGGTTTGCAAGGTTAAACCTTAAACCCTATAGACATCCACCCACAAGTCTGTCACCTTCTTCTTTGACACCAAAATCGACCCAAAAACATCGAATGAGAGGTCAGCTTCCTCCTCCAAACAATACACTTCCACAACCAAATTGTTAGAACTCGTTTTCACTACTTGCGTGAAAGTTGAATCCACCCTGGGAGGAGTGATTGCAACCCCTTACTTTCACACTTCAGGCCACCCTCACTTTAACGAAAGCTTTCTAACGCCTCCCTAAATGAGCACCCACCTTTATCTTGACCTTTCAGTTTCAGTACAAAGATGCCAACTCTTTTCCTTTTGAAGCAACTCCCATGCCAAAACACAGCATACTACTCCCGCATTAGACACTCGTTCAACCCCCACCAGCACCGTAAGAGTTCACCTCTTCGTTACAGGTCGAACTATGAGTCACATCCTAGAAACAATCTCTCATCCAAACTATAACACCCAGATTCTGTCTAAATCTCGAAGACCTTCCCCTACATTTTTCCTAAATTTCCACCTTCTTCCTTAAATTGCACTCACACAGCAAGAACAAATTTCTCTTCACTCTCATCTCAAATGTGGTACCCTTTCAGACTCTCATGAAGAGAGAAAGAGTACATTTCACTTTCTTGTATAGATGACAAAGTTGCCATTTTTCATGTATCACAATTGCAATAGGCTTTGGGGAACTCACAGTACAAGAAAATGACGGGAACAAGATTGAGTATCTCAACTGAACCAGTTAAGATTGTGTGGTTACCCTTGTTTAAAAAAAAAATACAAATGAACCAGTTAAAATTAATTTCACAAAAACAAAAATCATGCTTAAGTGCACAAAATAAGTTTCTTCTCTCAAAATTAAATGCACTAAAAAAAGGATCTAAATTTCTAATGTAGAGTCTTTCAGCTTACATACTTGTTAAAAAATTCTTATGAAAAAGTTAAAAAAACAGTAACATTTTTACCTTCGTACCTTACTGGAAGAGAAAATTTCTGCAAGAGCAAAGTAATTTCCAGCTTCATTGATTACTGAATCTCCATACTCAACCCCAAAGTGCCTACCACACTCATCTCCTAATGAGGAAAGAGGAAATCCTTTTAAATTGTCACCTCCCTCAGAAAGAAGTGCTACCTACACAAGTAAAGAAAAATATATCAGAAGAAAATAATGCTTTTCCAAGTGTTTATATTACACAGTAACTATTTACAATTATGATTTGTGTCATAGTAATCAATTCTGTTCTATTGTACATGAAAGGGGAGAAAAAGAAATTACCGAGACGATAGTCCCTCGGGTGAAGTTAGAAGCATTCATAGAAGATTCAGAAAGCCAAACTCTACAACGAGAAGATTTATCTGAACCATTAGCAACTCTCCCAACGAAAGCAGATTTACCAATAAAAGAAGGGTACTTAGTTGAAGCTTCTTCAATGAAGGGAAGAAAATCATCTGTACAAACTTCAGAAGCAGGGGGTATTGCCAATCGTGGAAACGGAGATTGGGATTGGTTCGTGTTTGACAATCTAGAGAGTGTCTTTGAGTTCTTCTTTCCCTTTGAAGACATATTTGTGTAAGAATACCTGGCATTCAACACCAAAAACAAAATTATTGACAGATTGAGCCAAGTGACCTGTAAAATACTTCATATTTGTAAATGTATGCAAAAGAAAATTTTCCCTTGACAATCATACCCTTCATTCTTCCTCACTCCCTCTCATCTCTTTGCTTCCACCCCTCCATGTTCAAAGGCAGGCTTTCTTTTTCTTTTAAGAAAAAAAGTTCTTTCTTCATAATAAAATGCTCAAATTTTTAAGGAAAAATAAAAACAAGAGTAAAAGCTTACAAAAACATCAAGGTTTTTAAATGTGGAAATTTGTAACTCATGACCTCATTCTCATTTGAATTATGTAAGAAAGAACGTTAACAAATAACATAAACTTCGAAAAATTATAGTTTGGGTTATCCTTCACAATTCAATGACTATTTGGATTGAACGCTCCCACAGCCACACTGGACAAATTTTTAAGTGGGAACATTACTACTTACTCCAATCCATTTTAAATTTATTCAAACACCTGAATCTAATTCAAAATCGAGATTCAGTTGTGGCATTACCCTTTCGATATCTCCCGGTGTCTGGGTTAGAGACGAGCGTGGTTACCCTTGTTTTAAAAAAAAAAATCAAAACCCGAACCGTGCAAAAACGAAATCAACAACCTCAATTTAGTAAACTAAAAAACTACAAAAATATAACATCTGTTCAAACGAGACTTCATCAAACAAAATTTGACCTCTAAATTAATTATCTGGTTTGAGCCCGAAAAGATTCGTTGTATTTTCCGAGGACGTGTTGTTGCCGGAGAAGCGCCTCCGTCGCGCCTGGCGCGGGCGCTGCAAGGCTTGCCGGAGTACGGCCACTCCGCAGGGGAGAACTGGTGGTTAGAAGGGTTTGTGCACGTCGGAGTTCTTCCGCCGCCGTGGGTCCTAAGCTTCCCGAGATCGGAAGAATGAGAGTTTGCAGTATCGCCGCCGCCGAAATTCCTGCTCCAAGAAGGAAGAAAAGAGAAAAGATGCAGAAAATAATTAGTCAAAGCTAGGGTTTTGACTTTTTTATCTTCGTTTTTTCAAGGTTTTGACTCACTGCTTCATTTTTAATATTTAATATTTATATAGAAAAAATTAGTTTAAAACAGTACTTTGGTCTTTTGAACTATGTATATCATGTGTTCCATTTTCGTCCACAAATTTAATTCCTTAACTTTGAAAAAAAAAATAAAGTTTAGTCTCTACCATATTTTAATTTAATTGAAGTTAGAGTAGGGATTGTAATTTCCTTCTCCTAGTTGTACTAAAAAAAATGAAGTTAAATATCTGTTAAATTTGAATGAGATAATATTTTTAGAGTTAAAATATCATTTTAGTCCCTCAATTTTAATGTTTGTTCTATTTAGTCCCTAAATTTTTAGATATCTAATTTTAGTCTCTTAACTTTGAGAAATATTCAAATTTAGTATTGCAACTTTACAGTGTCCACTTTTAGTCTTTTAACTATTAATTAAGTTTAAAAATAGTTACCGAAGGTCAGTGGCGCAGTCAACTCCACGGTCACAAGTTCGAGCCCGAAAATCGGTATTTGGCTCTTATATTATTTGAGAGTAGTTGTGTCATGTAGGGTTTGTTGGTCCCCCTCCCTCAAAAATAGTCCTAGCATTCAAACAAACTCTCTCTCTCCTACACCAATCTATTTCTTCGAGTCCTATGAAATTAACCTTGAAGCACGTGAAAAGGTAAATCGAGTTTCTTAAACTTTTTATTATGTTGAGTTCGCTCTAATTTAATTATCGAAAATGTTTTTATAGAGCCATCACTAAGAAGCAAATATAGCATATGGATACTACACACAAAAAGTACACATAAGATATTTTATACAATAATGGCAAACCAATCATAAGAATTGTATGTATTTTCTCCATTAAAATTACATCTATTAATTAACTATACAATAATGATAAACCAACCATAAAACTTTTTTTAATTATTTTTATTTGTATATAATATGATATGGAAGAGCCTTTCTATTCGAACATGGTGGACATATCACATAGGTACACTACTACAAAACTCACCTACCATGACACCTTCCAAATTCATTTTACAAGAGAAAATGATAAAGAAGTGTCATTAAAGGAAGAAAAAGCGGGTGCTGAAAAAAAAAACGAAAATACCCTTATTTATAAAATTTATGATTATATCTTAGAGTCATTAAAATTGGCATTTAAAAAGTTTTGGGTTCGAATCCTAAGTGAAACCTTTTCACCTAAATATTTTTTAAAAAAAACCCTACAAAAAGGGAAAATTGTTCGCGTGGCTTTTCTTTTTCACGCTTCTTCCTTCTTCTCAAGCGGAATCAACCTCCATTTTTTTACCATATGCAATTTTCCCATCACCTTCCTAAACCTTGCAATTTTTTCATTCGCCGATTCGCACTCCCATCAGGTTTGTGATTTTTCTTTTGATTTTGTATACTGATTTTTTTTTTAATTTCGTTTCTATCGTCTGCGTCACTTGCCCTAGCTCCGACCAATTTCTTTTGGGTTTGTTTTGATTTTGAGTACTGATTTATTTTTGGTAATGTTTGAAATTTGTTTTGGGTTTGCTTGAATTTTGAATCTCAAATGGGGTTAATACGTTTGAGTTAGGGTTGAGAAGTCACTATAGAGCTCATTGCGTTTTCGCTAACCCTGAGGTGATTAGTTTGTTCTTTAAAATTTGGAAAATTGGTGCAAGAAATTTAGACTTTTTTTTTAGAGAATAAACTTCGAAGATCTTGAGCCGCTCTTTTCAAAATATTGTTTAGTGATATTTCAAATATTATTATCAATGTTGGTCAATGTAGCCTATATGGTCTAGTATCTGTTCCATCGATTAGCAACACAATCTAGCACACGTAAGAGGAGCGTTAAAGAAATCAAGATGTTAAGTTCAAGTCTAAGGTAAGTTCTAACTTTTTCCTATAATTATTCGCTAATACTTGCTTAACTCCATCAATATGAAATAATTTTTCAATCAAACTTATCATCTAAGAACTTGGTAGCAATATAGCGTGAGGATATTGTTTAATTTGAAAATTATGAGCAATGCAGTAGCCAGCTTATTTATCAACAAAAAAGGGGCTCTGCATACAAGTATTCAATGCATTATCATCTCCTTCATTGATACAAACAAAATAACATCGAGTTATAAACATGTTGATTTTATATACTCTGCTACATGACAATCCTTCTAGCGCAAACTATATTTTTCCATTAGGTGAACATGTTGATTTTATATGCTCTGCAACAGACAATTGAGTCAACAAATAAAGGATATGACAAATTATTTTATTTTTCATTTAATTTGTAAAAAATGGATTTGAAAAAAAAATGGATTTGAAACATGGATGTATAATCATTTTCCTTACAATATATTTCGATTTGATAAATTTGATCTATGACACTTTAGTGTATACTTGAAAATTAAGACAAGAATGGCTAACGACTAGTAATATGTTTCATCATAGTTGCACTCACTTTTATCAAAGTAGATGTAAATCAAAGACCAAGTATGAAACCAGTTGTGGATATGCTTTCAAATGAAGGTCACATTCAGAGCCAAGGGTATACAAAAGTAGGAAGTTTGAAGTCTGTGGTGATGGTGTTACAGAGGGATCACCATCCTCTCATGGAGATAAGGGCAAGAAAAGGGCAAGAAAGCTGTGAAGTTTTAATGTTGTTGTCTTCAATTTACTTGAATTGTTGCAATGCTTTATCAATTTTCTTTAGTGTTTTGCATAGATATGTTGTTGAGTTATGCTATTTCACCTTGTTTTCCTTATGCATTGGTGTATAATGTGATTTTCAACAAATTTTATTTGTATTATAACTTATCTCTGCACTTTTTATATTTTTCCAGGTGGTTAAAAGGAAAGGAAAAGATCTTGAACATGCTTGCTTCAATAGTTGTTTTGTGGGAGTCATTTGATTAGAAACAAAATGATAGACTTTTTAGCAAAAGGTAATTCTTAAACCCTTTCCCTCATATACTGTATCACTGTTGGTGAACCATTGAGAACCAAATTGAAAAATATGACTGTGATACAAAAGGGTTGAGATAAAATTGACTTGATTAAATATATTAGTCCAAAAGTTATTTCCTTTTCTAGAGTTGTGGTGTGATTTGGGGTTTTATGGAATTGGAATAGGTTTCTTCCTCTGGTCTAACCAAATTTCAAAAACCAAAACAAGCTTTTGGAAGCTACTTTTTTTTGTTTTTAAATTTTAGTTTTGTTTATTAAAATATAGGTAAGATGTATATATCCAAATAAAAAAAAGGTAGAGTAAGGTAGTTGTTGTAGGCTTAAGTTTCATAAATAAAAAACGAAAAACAAAATAGTTACCAAACGGGGCCTTATCTATTTGTTTAGCTTTTGGAGTTGGTGGCTGATTGATTTTGCTTTGTTATCTTAGCTTATGGTAAACAGTTATTTTGCTAACGTCTTGTGTTATCTTTGGCTTTTGTTCTTATCCATTTAATATCTATTTTTAGGGAAAGACAATTAGTTAGTTACATATTTATTAAATTGAATATGTACCAAACTTTATCTTATTTTTATGTCTCCATAATCAGAGATTTTGTTTCCTTTAGAGGTAAATTGAAGGGTTAGATTGACATTGGAGATAAATATAATTGAACTAACTATTTTGGTTTCTTAATAAATATAAGAACCTATTCTCATCTCCATTAGAAACATATGTTTCTAATCTATAGCTTTTAAAATTCTTAAAAATGCTTAATAAGGTAAAACTATTTATCGAAGTATTTGCATTTGCTTGATAGATTCAACTCTATGTGGAGACTTCATAGTTAATTTAACTACTGAGAGTGACCAATAATACCCATTTGTTTTTCAACTAATTTGTCATATAGTATGTTTGCAAGCACTTCTCACCTAGTGGAAATTGTAAGTATGAGTTATTCCCCTGACAATTTAGTAGTATGGAAAAAGAAAGTGGAAGGTAAAGTCTTAGATACAAAATTTTAAAAAGTAAGTATCAAGACATTGCACCAGAAATAGATAACTTTAACTGACTGCCTTATGTTTTCATTTTATTTATATCTTAGGTAAAAGGGAGGTTTTAGAAATTATTCAAACTTAGAAAGTGAACCATCATAAGTAGATAACTTTGACTGCCTTAATTTTTTAGAATTAGAATTGAAGCTAAAGTATATATTGGATTGATGCTTATAGGGAATATGGACAGAGAAATAAAGAGGCTAGGGAAAATACCTATGTTGTAGGCATTTAAATTTTAATGTAAGCTTCTCCATTCTTCTCATCATTTTATTTTCTTACTTAAGATTATGAAATATTTATTCATGCATATTCATTAGAATTACTTATTTACCCCTTCTCTTCTCGGTTTCGGTAATTCTTCTCATTTCCTTGTGATTGAAAGTAGTATGGAAAATAGGAAGAGATACCAAACAAGCTCAAGGGGTCTAAATCTAAGTATTATGATAAGCAAAAATTGTTGAACATTGAGGTAATTTCTTTCCAGAAGTCATCACTTGAGATATTTCAATTTTCAAATTCAACCATTGTATATATTAGGAGTATTGGTTTTTCTTTTCGTTTGTTTGTTACTAATTAATTTGATTAATTGTAGTGCATCTCTATTTTTCCTTTCTGATTAGGTGTATCTTCTAACAATTTGTTGGTTGTTACAAAGTTGTAGGTCATGTTACTTTCTTTGGGCAAGTTTCTTTTTGGTGTGGTTGTATAGAATAAATAGCCCCCAAGGGATGGCACAATGGTTGAAGACTTGAATTTTGAGGGTATGCTTTCCTCAAAGTTCCGTGTTCGAGACTCACCGTGACATTTCTCCTCGTTGTAACTTAAGTTTAGTTTTGGAATAAATGCAACTTCTAATTCAAAACTTTACTACTACATTGTGCAGGTATTTTGTTCAAGGTGAGGATCGCTTGCATCTACAGTTATCGTGCAACTTGTCAATCCATGTATACTTCGCACAAGGGATAGTAGACCATGCTAAACTTTCTAGTTTTCAAGCCCCTTGTAAACATTTTAAGAATTATAAGTTTATTTATATTAATTTTTTTCTTTTTGTGCAAGTGTAATGTACAAATTATTTAGTCATATATGAAATAATATTTGTTGAATAAAATTTTTGAAACAGATATTATAAATTTTTCTTGAGAGTAAAGACAAACAAAACAGGTTATAAATAGGCATAAAAAGTGTCATGAAAACTAATAAATTGACATAAATAAATAGTCATATTACCTAAATTGATGACTATAAAAAATGTCAATAAATAAGCTATAATGACAATATTAACAAGTCGTTAATACTTCTTCAATGATTATATATATGTGTCATTAATGGTTCAACCATGACTAAAATAAAATGTCATAAATGGCTCCATCATGACTATATATATGTGTCATTAATAGATGAATCGTGACTATAATAAAATGTCATAACTGGTTCTACAATGACACTTATAAATTGTCGTTATTTATTCATTAATGACTATGTATATGTGTCATTAATGGTTCATCTATGACTATAATATAGTGTCATAATTGATTATACAATGACACTTTTATTATAGTGTCATAGTTGAACTTTCCGTGACAGCGGATACTACGACTCTTGATTTTAGTCATGAAAGATGTTTATGACTATAAATTATAGTCATTGAATGTGCTTTTTCTAGTAGTGGTAGTAGCATTAAAGACGACTATGAAGTATAAGATTTATAGTTATATATACTTGTATATAATACTTCGTTTTAGTTGATATAGAGGGATTGGTCCCATTTATATTTGTATATAGGAATTTTGTAGTTGAAACAGATGGATGAGTCTCATATTTATACTTGTATCTTAAAATCTTGTGCTTATTTAGAGGGGCTGAGTCCCATTTATATTTGTATATGGAGGATTGAGTTTCATTTATACCATTACATAGAGGAGTTTTGTAGTTGATTTGAAGGTCGAGTCTCATATACTTTGCATAGATATAGAAGCTTTGTAAACAAGTTAATTTATTAGGGTTGTAAATTTATTCTCTCATGTTGCTAAATTTCGATATATAAAGTTCATTTTTAGCTCAATATTCATTTTATTCATTCTTTTCTCATATTTTTCTTTCACGTTTAAACTATTTCTTAATCAAATTAATTAAGCTCTGTTTGTTAATCATTTTTTGTTTTTAAAATTTAAGCCTAGAACAACTATCATAAGTTTTTATTAATTTGATATCTACATCTTACCTATATTTTAAGAAAACAAACCAAAATTTGAAAATAATAATAATAATAATTCCAAAAGCTTGCTTTTGTGTTTTGAAATGTGATTAGCATTCACCTACTTTTCTCGAGAAAAGATGGAGCTTAAGTAAAAAATAAACTTAAATTTCAAAAACCAAAAACCAAATTATTATTAAACGAGGCCTTAGAAATACGAACACATTGTTAACTTTTAATGTCAGATACTTTTAATGACGAGCAACTTTATGACATACGTTTTTTTTTATTATTATTAATGATGGACTTCCCCTCATGAAAGAACTTTAATGACGAGCTCATTTTCATGTCAGACGTGCTCTTGTTTGATGACATACATCCTTTTATGGGAGACTTCTTTCATGATAGACGTCTTTTATTGTCGTGTTATCCATTATGAAAGGCCTTTAATATCACATTCTTCAATGTCGGATGCCTGTCCGACGTTAAAGCTTTTCGATATTGAGTTTTAATGAAGAAATCAACACATGCTCGAATAGGAGCATACTCCACCCATAATGAAGAAGTCCATCTCGTCCAGTTTCGAAGTTACCTCAATCTAAACCGATTCACCCAAATTTCAGTTTATGCACAACGAAAAAATCTCACGTCGAACCATACTAGAAAATACCAGATCCAATTCTCTCTCGATATGTTTCTAAGAAAATCCGATTCATGCATACAGAAGGAAAAGTCTCTTCGTGTCCCGACAAATAATCGCCAACTGTGACTTTTGCTTCTCTCTAGACAAGTTTGGTCCACATCCTACTAAGTTAATTTGGCACACGTTACACAATGCAAACCTATCCAGCACGCCGATAATGTCAGACTCTCCCTCCCATCGAGTGAATTCAAAGGTTTTGGAGTAGACGACTGACATCGCTAGTCACTACTTTCAGCGAGGATTCTAAATGTCCATGAATCTCTCTTCCAGAATGGGTCACCCTCCCTCTAAACCACCACTATGTCCTCCGACGTTGTCTAGCTTCTTTGGTGAGACCTACACCCGAGATCCTTTGACATATAGCTTGAGATGTCTTACCTTTCCCTTAGTTAAGGAGCTTCTCCTATGGACCACTTATTTCCCCCTTCTTGAAAACATTCTATCATCCTCTACTTTCATCCACTTTCCAAACTAATAGATATACAATCTTCTTTTTCTTCATTAGTTTTTAAACAACACCGCCCTAAAAAAGTTCTCGACATCGCTAAACCACGAACAAAAGCCTAAAGTCGAAAGCTTTCCTTTTCTTTAGACGAAACTTTCCTCAATCTCAAGCACAGAGCTTTGCAACCCTAGGACAAAAAGTTTCCCAAATTTGAAGTTAAAGTTTTCTACTAAGAAATCTCCCACTAAAAACTAGGGAAGCTCACGTTACATGCTTCTTTAAAGTTAGTATTTTATTTTTGTCAAAATTTTACTTATGTCATTCTATTTTTCTATTTATATATATATATATTTTTTGAACTAATACATATTTGTATTTAATGAAACTAAACTTAAAATTTGTTGCTAAAAAAAAACAAGAAGAGATTTACGTGTATAAAAAAATATCATGAATAGTATTTTCTAAAAATAATTATATATAGCCAAAAATTAGCCTAATCCTCATAAAATGATCAAAATATCATACTTCATGATATCCCTTTAATTAGTTGATCTCGTTGTCTCAAAAAAAAAAAAAAGTTCATCTCATATATTCAATTAATTCGCTCAGAACAATCAATTAGTATCCTAAAAGCCTTAAATAAATTCGTTGATGCATTAATCATGGACAAAAAAAAGCTCCTCCTGAATTTGTTTTATATATTAAAAAACAATGTTATAAATATTGTTGGTTTCATTATTGAACCAAAAATTTAGAGAATTTGAATTTTCATATTTTAACATGCTATCTAAATTTTTCCCTTCAATCCCGGTAAACCTTTTCTTTTTCTCTTTCACTTTTTTTCATCACCTTCTTCTCTTTTTCTAAAAAATGTTTCATACTACATCATCTTCTTCCTCTTTTAGAAAAAAAAAGGGAGAGAGATCATTTGTCCTCAAACCTCTATTTCATTTTTTTCACCTCAAAACCTAGAAAATACAAACCATCATATTTAGATTTATAAGTTTTCAAAAAAAAAAAATCCAAAATTTCACTACCAAATCTTCTATCCTCTTTTCTAAACTAAATCCTTCAAAAGAATTTTTTGTTCATTCTCATCTCCCAATTGGCCGTGACCGACATTTTCGATTGTACCGTTTTTTATTGGTCCCAGAAGCATTCCTAATTAGTCTTAGAAGTATTCCCCATTGGTCCTAACAGCATTCCCGATTGGTCCATTCTCAATTGGTCGTTGCAACATTCTCGATTGGTCAATCATTTCCAAATTGACCTAACACTCATCCAAATTTGGTCATGACAGTACTCATTCAGCTTGTCCGCACTCATCCAATTTGTCTCTGACAACACTCATCCAATTGGCCCTAACTTCATCATCAAAATAACAACTCTAATAAATTTAACTCCAAGTTTGACTTATATTACATATACAATCCAACTTGAGAGAAGTATTGGCTTCGTTATTGAAAGATGAATTTAGAAAATTTGAATTTCTATCCTTCCATGAATATAAATGACAAAAAAAAAAAAAAAAAAAATATATATATATATATATATATACGTATATAATTTGGACGTAGAGCAATTTCCTCAAACCATCCCGAGGACTCAAAACTGAAACACTGCTCCCACACGGCTTGCCAAAGCCAAGGCCTAAATAAAGAAAAACCCTTCTTTTTTTTTTTCATTTTTCACGACAACAACCTCATCGTTACTCAAACCGCTCCTCAATGCCACTCTCAAAATCCGTATTAAATCCCCAATCCCTTTTCTCTAATTTTCCCATCAAAGATCCAAAACATACTTCACAATTCTCCCCCACAGTCGAATCCATGGTGTTTCAGCCACAACCAGCCATGCTCCGCCGTTGATTTCATCTGGGTCTGTGATGAATCCGAGGAACAAAGTGATGGAGTTTCAAAGAATTCGAAATTTGGTGCTCATTTGCTATGGAATCCAAAGCTCCCGAGTAGCCCTCGTGGGTGGAAATCACACCGCTGCCAGGTTTTGCTCTCGCTAAAACCCCACCTCAAATTTCCCCTTTTCGATTGCATCTTCGAGTTTTAGCATCTGGGTATTTCCCCAAATCATGGATTTTGCTCGTTTTAATCGACCCAAGTGCGAAGGATTCAACAATGGCGGCTCCCATTTGGTTATCAACCTCTCTGATCGACGAATACTTCATGTCATTTCTCGTTCTTTGTTATTCGCTTTGGTTATGCTCACTTTGCCCTGTATTGTCTCCATTCTAGGGCGAGAAAATGGGTTTGAGTTTTTGTCTGATATGGTTGATTCTGAGCAATTGGATTTGCTTTTTCGCGACTTGGGTTGCGAAAACTTGGCCATGGATGGCCGTAAGGCTGTCTTTTTGAGCTCTGGTGCAGCTAAGGGCTTGACCCAGGTTCGTGTCTTGGATGGTGAGGAACACAAACTTGATATTGTTTTGGATTCGGACTTTGATCGAAATGGGTTGTTTTCTGATGATTCTTTTGATTTTGTGTTTGTTTGGGGACTTGTGGACTCTGATTTTGTGGATAGAATTGTGAGAATTGGTGGCATTGTGGCCTTTCCAATCAATAACAATGACCCTTTTAATCGTTTTCAGAAGAAACCAAATTACAGGCCTGTGTTTCTCAATAGATACAGCTCGATTATTGTGGCAATGGAGAAGGTAGCCATTTCTGATAAGGTGGTTTATGCTTCAGCTTCAAGAAGACGCCTCTGTCAATTCTCATTGCAAATTAGAAAAGCGGCTTTGAGAGGCCTTGAGGATGCTGTACTTGAGCCACCATATAAGGACATCATGACAAAACCAAACGAACTAGGGAGGAAAATCAAGTACCTTCCGAACCTCATTGATGGTTATCTCGAGCGCTCTAGGAGAAGGATCTTTGTCACAGTTGGCCTACGTGAAGAGAATGGCGACATGGTCCAATACTTTGCTCAGAACTACCCTAGAAAGGATCAAGAGTTTGAGGTTCATAAAATTAACTTGGAGCCTGATGGGTCATTGAGTGGCGTCGAGGTGAGAAACATGGTCTCGGATTGGCTGAGGGAGAGCGTGAGGGAAGAAGATTTCGTGGTGATGAAGGCGGAGGCAGAGGTTGTTGAGGAACTTATGAAAATGAGGACAATGTATTTGGTGGATGAGTTGTTTCTGGAGTGCAAGAATCAATGGTGGGAGGATGGAGGTGAAAAGAAGAGCAAGATAGCTTATTGGGAATGCTTGTCTTTGTATGGAAATTTGAAAGATGTGGGAGTTGCAGTGCATCAATGGTGGGGTTAAAAGAAAGGTGTTTCTTGTTTGTTTGATGTAAAATGTGTTAACAAAAGCTAGTTGCTGACCTAATGATGTTTTAAATGTTATGTCATGATGAATGTTTCTGTTTTTCTGTATGATTTAATTGGCTTTGACATACATTTGCTTTCTGTTCTGTTGATTTCCAGGCCTTTTGGTTTAAAAACAATGTTTGAAATAGGCTGTTTTTTATGGGAAGAATGAAGTCGTTTGGGTGTGATATTTGAATGAGTAGTTTGAGTGTAGTGTGTCATCAGATTGTTTGTAGTAAAAAAAATTGTTTTGAGGAGGAGTTCTAGATAATTTTGTTTAGAAAAGGTTGCTTGGAGTGGAGTTGGAGTAAATGATTGGGAAGTATTTTTACCCTAAACAAATACGAGATTTTTTTTTTTTTTGAGTACATAGTGGGGGGAGGGTGACTAACAAACTCTACATAGAGGGTACAACTGAGAGCTAAATACTGATTTTTGGGCTCGAACTCGTGACCATGGAGTTGAAATGGATTAACACCAGACAAGATAACCAAATACGAAATTAATCTTAACCCACTTCGCCTTCTTCATGCACTCATAAGAATATTGTTCAACAAAAATATAGTTCTAGTGACATGATATATAACCAAGTAATCAAGAAGTTACTTATTTTAATCTTGGATTTCAATCTTTTTATCTCAAATGTTTGTCGAATAAAAAACATAAAATATGTTTTAGAGGATAACAAAATACACACGATCTTCTTATCATCCATTTAAAGGAGTAAATGATTGTTTATTAGTACAAATTTATTCTTGCTGGTGTATAAATATGTATTAATTGTAGACAAGATATCTATATTTCTTATATCAATGAATTGATGTATTAAAATATAATGTATATGAATTATATAACTAATACATCAAATTGTACTGATGGTCTGCCAAGTTTATGAGCATTAACATGTGCTGTCCACTTGCTATTATTTGTGGATTTATTTTGAATTAGTATTCATTTGTTTCAAAGTATTATATCACTAATAGATTGTTATCAACTTATAAGTGATACAATTTGTTCATGGGTTGCGGGGGCAATGCCCCCGTTGCACAAACACTTTTTACATTGCATACCATTGCTTCACGCATAGTAGTAATGCATTATGCATGCGTTTAGCACAACCTGGATACATAGTTTAGCACAACCTGGATACATACTATGTATATGATACTTAATATGTATGTACATTTTTTGTTTTACGATTATTATGTTTGATTATTGATGATCTCTTGCCTCCCAGCGATTTTTTCTAAAGAGATCGAAAAAAAAATAAAGTTAATCGATAAATTTTGCATTTATTTTTGTTTTGTATTGGTAGATTGATAGATTGATAGATTCAATCACAAGGGATTGATAGACTCCATCATTAGAAACAGATAGAATCAATCATTTTGAAAAGTCTTTCTCGGTTACTGATTTTTTTTCATGCTTCATTCAATAACCTATTAACATACTCAATTTAAGTTTCCCTAAGTGGATCCTAATTTTGCACTAAAGAAAAAAAATCACCCATTTCCCATTTTTACCATTCTACTTTTATATAATACTTATGTTTTTCAACTCAAAAAAAAAAAAAAAAAACGTATGTTCTTTTTAATGTTTGAGATATTGTTATTGAGAGAAAAATTTTCTTTGTAGAGCTGAATTTCGCGTGTGAAGGAGAAAGTGTAGCACAAGGATAAAATTGGAAAAAATAAAAAACGCACCAAAGTGTGCTATATACAAAAAAAATTATTTTTGGTTGTATTCACCTAAATGAAAGTTGAAATTTATGGTAAGAAATTTGAATAAAATTAAATTTAAATTTCAAAAACCAAAAACAAAAATAAAAATAGATATCAAATAGAAAAATTGTACTAAATAGACCATTTTAAAAAAAATATTTGCAAATTTAAGCTACTAACTTTCGTTTTGCAATTTTAATTTTTCTTTTAAAATTTCGAATTAATATATTTTTTTAAATCCCATTTTGCCCTTCCTTTCATTAATTGATTACATTTAAAATTCAAAATCTCATATTTATACTTTCCCATTTGTAATTAATGCCTATCACGAAACTTCATTTTTTATACATTCCATATTAATGAGGAATTAATTGGTTGGATTTTAATTTGATTCTTTCATTTATTCCACAAATTCATTTCTCTAACCTCTTTATTCATAACGTTTGACTTAGGTTTTCTCTCCCGTCTTCCGAGCTTTTTCCTTCTTTCATTTCAATATCAATATTCTCCATTTTCGACGACACCAAAATCTGTTTCGGCAATTTTGTTTCATGACCAAACGGTATTTGCCTTGTTGCGATGCTTACTCATCCGGACAGTAGTGTCATTCATCGCAATCATTTGAAGCTTTTTGCCCGTGTATTGTTCTGGAAATCCCTGCATTACATCAACATTTTATGTTCATTCTCCCTAATCCCAATCTGATATGTCACGCATTTATCTAATATGGTATGTCTTTAATTCTCATATACTTTCCACTACCACAAAAACGTAGAATCATGACTCAGTGCACTAGTTATAACAAATCCATCTCATTTTCTCATATTTCATAGAAATAGACCATAAAAACATTAGTATTCAATATTTTTGTTATACGACTGTTTAGTCTACATAGTATTCCAATTGTACACATATTCCAGTTTACATACTATATTATATATTCCAGTTTACATACTGTATTAATTATACAATGTATCTTACTGCCCATACGACTTTTATTACACTTTTCTTGACGATATACAATATGGTTTATACGGTAGGTTCAACAAGTAACTAGACCGCATTCGAAAAGTATTTGCAATTATATGCGCGTAAGTTTTTTTTTTTTTTTTTTTTTTTTTTTGCAAAGTTAATTTTTTTTTCAAAATATCATAGTTGTTAATTTTCCCTTAATACCATTTTATCATTCCTCACATTTAATACTGAATTTTTGAATTAAAACTCCCATTTTGCATACTTTCCATTGTTTAAAAACATACCATATTTAATTGTCAACCATTTTAATATAAAGAGATTTTAATTTCTTTTTTCATTTATCTCTCTTCCTTTTTCATTTAAGTTTTCTTCCTCCATAATTCATTTATAGTCCAATATTTAGAATGTCAAAAATCATGTTTACAAATGCAATAAAATCATATGTAGAACATTAGTTTCTTCGTACTTTGATTTCCATATTCTGGTATAATTGACTGTATACACATCTACAAAACTGTATAATTGAGTATATACCGTATGTTCATACTGTGTTTTTAGGTTAGTTATACTGTACATCTTCTCCTTATAGGTTCATCAATAATTCCATTTGTATAATACCATTAATACTGTGGTTTGCCATGTACTGTTATATTACTGTATAAACTATACAAAACTCTATATGTTTCATTATTTCATTCTACATATTGTATAACTTACACGGTACATTTATAGTTTATTATTCATTATATTTTCATACCGCAATACGGTATTGTTTATACATATATATTATACGATTTATAATATAGGACAATACTGTTTGGACATTTTTGTAATACTATACAACTTTTCCTTATAGGTTCAACAAGCATCACAATCCGTATTGCACATAGTGGTCAGTGAGATGAAAATGAAGATGTACCATAATCATGAAGTAGCTAAAGAGCGTCGCATAAATATTGATGAACGCATTCATCCAATGATGGTTTTACATTACAACCTTTTTATGTGCCAAACACTTTTAGTCTCAATTTTGTAACACATGAGACTTTTTTTATTTACTATTGATCTCACTTTGAATAGTAATTTTGTATAAAGTTGTTCCAACAGTACGAGTCTCTATCATTTCACAAATATTACTTATGTTATTTCCCAATATTTTACTATATGATATTGTATATTCAAAATTACTTGTTCGTTGTCACAAACATATTAACTCACACTACAAGTATCCATATTAGCAAATTAAACACTTTTAAAAAAAACATAAAGTTTTAAAATACAAAATTGTACATGATATATTATGGGTGTACCGTATATACCAAGTTAGTTTAGTACTATGTGATTATCAAACGTGTTCTGATTTTAATCAACAAAATTGAACGTTCAACAACTCATATGGTCTATTTATGAACAAAACTACCAAAATAAAATAACATGTACATTACTAACTATATTGTATATAAATCACAACTGTACCTCTAACAATGTATTGTCGCCACTTTCGTCTAACAATTAATGCACCATAAATTGGCGGTTTCTGGTTTTCCACAATCAATGCACCCTAAATTGGCGGTTTTTAGTTTTCCATAATTAATGCACCTTAATTAATTTTGCGGTTTCTGTTTTGGAATATGAGACGAATTTCCTTTTTTAAAATTTTCCTTCTTAAATGAAAAATCAACAATTTAAGGGTATTGTTGTAATTCGTTAATTTCGGAATTTATAAGGTATTAAAACAAAATCTAGTTTTGCTAATATTTTTGTAGATACCTATATTTGCAAATACTTTTCAAATATGGCCTATTTATAAAAAAAACTCTATCAAATAAGGTCTAAAAAAAATTATTTCAAAATACTTGTTTTGATTTATGAAATTTGGTTAGAATTTTCATACTTCTTTAAAAAAAGATGAAACAATGTGGTGAGAATTTGAGTAAATACAATCTTAAATTTTAAAAAATAAATAGCTAAAAATCAAATGATCATCAAATGAGACCTTAATAATTTGTTTATTTTTTGTTTTCTTTAACAAAATCTCAAATGAATAAGAACGATTATAAATGAAAAAAATAAAATAAAAAAGAATTGCTGTCAAAATGTATGGGAAGTGAGTCTCTCTCTCTTTTTTAATTTTAATTTTTTTATGTAAAAAGAAATCTCGTTTTTTTATTGAAATTGCTTCCATGATTAGCAAAATCACGTGTTAAGTAAACGACAATCAACAATTGAAAAACGAAGATAAAGAAAACGTAGAAGGAAGAAGAAAAACACATAATTTACGTAGTTTATTAACGTTGTGTTAGCTAATCCACAGACATAGAGGTGACACGATTTTATTAAAGGGAGCGAAAATAAAAAAATGAATATCATAGGGCGGCTAGAATTTAATTGGAGTTTATATATAAACTCTCATCAAACCCTATTATAGACAATAGTCCCAAAATACATAAAAGCCCATTGAATAACAAATACAAATTTCATAGAGGTTTTGAGGGCGTTACTTACGAACTCCCACTTGTTGACCGGGCAGTAAGACCACCGACTAACTAATCGTAGGACATTCAGTTGTTCAAAACATATCTCAACATCATGAATGGAATTATTTGGTGATGACAGAACAAAGGAACACATATAGACGGAGAAGTGCAAAGAAAATATACAATATCATACTACCTTAAGTGTGGTTTAAGGGAAAAATCATTTTTAGACGATTTTGCCCTTAAGCTATATTATATATCTACAAATATGCCATTATTTTTTTCAAATTATTAAAATCATTAAAATCTTACCGTATCTTCAAGCTAAATAAGTATAAAATCAAATGAAGATCTTGAGGTTTTTTTTTTTAAATTAGAGAAAATCTTGGTTCTAGCTTATCCTATAAATACTACAAATTTATTATTAGTCATTAAAATCGTATAGTATCTTCAAATTAAATAAGTATAAAATCAAATGAAAATCTTGAGTTTTTTTTTTCAAATTTAAAGAAGATCTTGGTTCTAGTTTTTTTTTATAAATAATACAAACTTAGAATTCTTCATTAATTTTTTTTCAATGCATGATCTGTTTTCATTCAAATTACTAATAATTCTTTTATCATTGATGTTGTAGAGATTTTGTCGGGTTGGGATCAAGTCTTAGCATTGGTGCACGCGGGAGCCGTTGTCATCAAAGGTAACAAATAGTTTTTTCAATCTGTATTTAATTCGTTCTCTTTTTCTTCCTTTATTTATTTTTTATTATATTTTATTTCTGTTATTTATTTTATGGTTCAACACTAATTTATAATTTTTTTAAAAATTTATGCAATATTTAAAATTTTGAAGAAGTGTTTATAACGTTATTCAAATTAGTGAAAGATAATTTTTTATAATTATTATTTTTTGTTATTATAATAAATATGGCTTCAACATGTAATTTGTTTGGTTATTCTTTGATATGTGATGTCATTAGAGTACTACTCCTATTTTGACATATGTACCTATTTAAAATTGATCAATTTTATGAATTAATTATTTATTTATTTATATATTTTTTTAAAATTTTAAATATAAATCTATACACCATATCGTTTTCATAGAGAATAATAGATTTTAAAATAAAAATATAATATAATAATTTTATTTATTCAATTTGTGGTAAATTAATATTTAAAAATTGATATTTCATCAAAATTCGTTCTATTAGCGATGATAGAAAGAATGAGAAGAGACGGATAATAGATTTTATCTTTTCTTTTTCAATGTTTTCTTTATTTTTATTACTTATATGATATAAGGTGAAATAATAAAACAAATAGGATTTTTGAAATTTTAGATTGTCTCTTTTTTTAAAGAAAATTGTATTTTATTTTCCATACTTTCACATCAAATGAAATATTTGATAACAAATAAATATGTATAAAATAATAAATTTGAGTTATTAAAATCGATTTTTTCAAATATTACAATTAATAGTAAAGATACATGATATATTTCAATTAATTAATCGGTGATATTGTATTTTAAAAGAGTTAGAAATTTGAAAAGATGATTTACGTCTATGTAAATGAAAAGATCGAGATGATGATTAGATTAAATTAAAATGATAAACGAATGAAAAAAAAATTGGGTACAAAGTTAAATTTTAGTATAAATATTATGATATATATTAAAATATATATTATTATTTATAAGTATTTTAATAAATAAAAATATAATTTCACATACCACACTTACAGAAAAAAATATAACATGCGACACGTTAAAAAATTGTAGTATATATATATATGTTACAAACATTTTTAAAATTTTCGAAAATAGGAAGTGATTTCATATAAATTAATTAAAAAATCAGTTTTACTAACCATCTTATTTTTTCCATCATAATTATTAATACATTTCACCCATTTTGTTAGTTTTAGTTAACACTCAAAATGATTCTCTTTTTTTGCTTCATGCCCCACTTTTATGATTCAAATATCATCCATTATTAGTTGACTTGGTGATGTGTTTTCCTTTCATCAATTAAAAGTTCCAAACCACACATTGAAGAATCTGTTTGTCCCCAATCTTAATCATACACTTTAAAACTTATAATTTGTGATATATTTAGATTCCAAAAAGAATTTCACGCGTGACTTAGAAATATCATCTGAAATATTTGAAAAGAAGCTTTATTCTAATTTCTAGTTGTTATTTTATAATTGCTTTTAACAGAATTGATGCCTTTTATTTCTTTATTTAATTATGCATCTCCCTTATGAACTTCTTCTTTATATATTCCTTTAAAAGGAATCTTCTTTCACATCCTCATCCTCTTTAAGAATATCTTTTAATTTAAGAAATTAATGATATAATGTTAATGTATTTCATATTAGGAACATAATTTCATTAATATACGTTAAAATGAAAACTAAATGATATATCTTACTCTTGTATATTAGTAAACTGATATTTCCAGTATAAAGTTTATCTACGGATAAAGTTTGCTCTGACATATCATCACTTGAAGGATATTTCTAAGACGAATATATAAACAACATATCAATATAATATTATTTGTCACATGTTTTTTAATTTTTTTATTACTAATTCAACCACCTTTTTTTCTCCTTATTTCGTCTCATTATATTAGACGGTATAATATGGTATCATCTCAAATTAATTAACAATGAAAGTAGCTGATCTGCAGACCTCCTAGCAATATATAAGATAGGTAGACTAGCCAACAAGAGTAATTATTCGGCGACATAGTAATGACCAAGAAATCATGGGTTTGAATCACCACCCCCAAATGTTATAGTCTAAAAAATATATATTATAGGTGTACTACAAATATTGCATTCATCGTCTCTATGATTTCGTTTCTCCTTCAATCTCAGCTTCCTTTTAGTGATCAAATTATAAAGTCAATACACGCTACAACTTGATTAAGAATGCAAATACTTTAAAATTTACCACCATTTATAATTAATTTGTGAGAAGATTTCATCAATGACAATTTCCCTAATTGGTATTAAAATGTCCACAAAATCCTACTTGTAATTTTATGGGGCTATGACCCCCTAGCCGATCCGTCACGAAATTCTACATTGATATGATATTGTTGTTAGGGACAATGGACAACCACAAACTTCCACATTGTGTTATGATATTGTCCACTTTGGGCCTAAACGCTCATGACTTTGTTTTTAGGCTTCCCTCAAAAGAGCTCATATCAATGGAGGTTGTGGTCATCCCATTTATATCCAAGAGTTTTCCTCACTCTTTCCCATGTGGGGCATTTGGTTGCAATACCAACATATATCAAATATGAAGTATATATGTTATGGTTCAATTTTTCTGAGGTAAAATTTAACGAAAATTATTTTTTAGAAGCGACGCAATAGTCCAGCGTCTAAAACTTGAGTGAGTGTTTACTTCCTATTCTACGATGTATCAAAATAAAATAAAAAACAATAGCACAAACAAGGAGAAACCCTTTTAAAATGCAGCACAAGTAAAAACAAGAACCAACCATGAATACAATATAAGAAGTCTTTAAGGAAAACAATTAAGCAGTCGAGATTCCAATAAAATCATTAATAAAATATAGAACAGAAACATTAAAAAAACATAGAATATAAAAAATATGATTTGTCCAACAATAAAGGCCAGGGCCATGAAATGTGCTATGTCACCTCAGTTCAAATGACAATTGCAAAAAAAAAAAAAATACAAAGTAGCATAAAAAATATAAAAAAAGTTGGACGCCACGCTGTCACATATATGACAATATATTAATATAATATAATTCTATTTATTCATGAAAATTGCACAATTTCTAAAATTTGTCTTTTAAGAGTCCGCCCATACCGACACTCAAGGGATAAAAAGAGAAAAAATAAAGAATACTTGTCTCTTATGAATAAATAGGTAAGCCTTCTTTAAAGTGGTGCTACAAAATTTTTATTTCAATACTATTATAAAAAATTGTGTACCAAATGATACCACATATATATCATAAAAAGAGTTTGTCTCATATATTTATAAGGAGGCAAGTACTTCTTAAAAGTAAATGAAATATATATATAAGTTTGATTTGTTCGTGGTAAATATTACTTAGTTATAACACAACTATATTCATATAATGTGCAACTTGGTGAGATGATCGAGATAATCTAAAGCGTTGGATTTAGGTTATTGTCCGAAAGAGCATGGGATAGTGAGCTAAGTTGCGGTACTAGGAGTCACAATAATGTTGATTTTGTTTATAAAAAGATAATATATAAAATGTGGAAAGACCACACTACCACACATAAAGACAAAATATATATATATATATATATATATATATATATATATATATATATATATATTATTTTAATATCGTTGAAAATCAGAAGGTTAGAAAACTTAGAAAAATGAAAAAAGAAGGTGTAATTTGATACAAGTAAATTAGATCTTTTTTTTTAATTTTTTTTTTTATGTTAAGTAAATTAGGTCCTTATACCCTTTATAAAGAGAAATAACTTAACCACGTTTTACAAGCTTACAATGTTGAATTAAAATTCAAAATGAACAACTAATTCCTAAAGAATAGATTTCCCTAAAGAATAGGACTTCTCCAACTAACCCAAAAATTTATTCAAAAACAAAGCAATAGTTAATCTAACATTTTATCCTTTAAGCTAATGCATATGCATTTAACTTCAACCACTCCAAGCATTCTATGGAGTTTCTCAAATTCCTCCAACTTGATTGGTTTTTTCATAATGTTTGCAATTTGATCTTGAGAGTTGCAGTAGCTATGCTTGCTTTTTTTTTTTTTTTATGAAACATTGGATTCTGGGACAGTTGAATAGTTTAGCTATTATCACACATAATTATAGTGCTTGATGTCTTTTCAATTCCAAGCTTCTCTACCACTTTTCTAAGCCAAATGTTGTGACAAATGCATAACACTGCTACTATATACTCTGCTTGTGTAGTAGAGAGAGCAACCACTAATTATTTCTTTGAAGACAAAGGCACAGCTCTAGACCCATCATAAACATAAATCTAGAGGTACTTCTTCGATAATCTAAGTAGCTAGCATAATCACTATTTGTAAAGGTCACAAGTTTCAAGTTGCTTACTCCTTCCTTATAAAAAAAATTGAAGATTAGTGGTACCTTTTAAGTACATTAAAATTCTTTTTGCTTCAAGCTAGTGTGACATTGTGAGATTGGACATGAACCTACTTATCAAACTAACACCGTACATGTAAGGACCCGACCTAAAAGGGGCTCTAAATGAGACTTTACCTCAATGCATGCAAACAAAGTTAAAGACAATATGCAGGAATGACTTTCGGATTCCAATTAAAACAAAACATTCAAACATTCAATTCAAAGTCAAAACAATTTCCTGAAACCTGTCCCTGTCTCCAAGCACCTGTTTCAAGATAAATACGTTTCCAAAAATTTACTCTAATCAGAGATTTATTAAAGCATTCAAAACTTTCAACAGTTGCAACAATGCTGGAATCCGTAACAAACATTCAGAAAACATTCTAGGGCTCCGTGCCCAGTTACATGCATTCAGAGGAAACAAAAACATAAAGAGTCATAACATAAAATCAGAGTTTGACAGCTGGTTCCCATGATCACAGCCTCCTCCTTCACCATCCCGTCTCGCACTCGGTTACTGTGGAAAACCACAAAAATAAGGGTGAGTAACGAATTACTCAAGAAGAATCCCCAACCGGGTACAATACGATATACATGGTCATCTAGCCGAAGATATGCAAGCTATGAATATAAACACGAATAGAGCACATAGCTTAAACCCACATATAAACCTCGGATGCCAACTCGTGGTCTTACTCAGGAAAATCCACCACACAATACGCCCTATACGAGAAACAAGTCCCGGCCTCGGCTGTCTCTCTTCGTCGTCCGATACGAAAGGTGCACCGCTCAAGATCCCGAGGAGCTCTCCCGGCCGGCGCCAGAATGAGCGTAAGCGCGCACCCGCATGCTACCGCAGACCATGGGGGTGCCGGGTCTAGTGGCAAGTCGCCCATGTCCGATCCACCATGTCTAACTAAATCTCTGGATCGGTGTCACCGACATAGGGTGTGAGACTTGGACACGTGAACTATGTCACCTGAACCACCGCACTGAGGCTAAAGAACCGGCCGTGGTAGGCTTACACCGTGAAGTCGCCCTTGCCCTAACAGTGGCAATCAAGGCTCTGACCTAACACGCCGAGGACGTGCCGATCGCCGGGGGCGAGGCAATGCCAAGTCATCATCCCGACCGTTGGGGCATTTAACGATCGCCACCCTCACCCAAGATTGCAGAGCCACCGTAGGTAGGGTTAGCTAAACCCTAACGGGATCGTGACGCGAGTACCGCCTCGTGCGCCCCCGCCGTGGATGCAAGTTACGTTATGCATCCGCCCGGATGATGCTACCTCCCGAACTCTAAACTATAATATCAACAAAGAAACAATCCAATACAATCCAATACGTGCTCAACAGATACAACGAACCTAGCATGATACTACGAAGCAAGAACAGATACGAGCATGCAAGAACGGAACAACCTAGCATGGACTAACATGATAAACAACATAAGAAATCATGCCAGTCGGGAATTGCAATAGAGCACCTATCACTGAACATGTTGATAAACACAAACAAGCATACAATCAGCAATCACATAATATATCGCAGGGCCCACACAACTCCGATAAGAAATCCTTACCTTGGTCGGGAGGCGACTAAACCCAAAATCCTAAGCTGCGATTGAACCCGAGCTAGCTACCGAGAACCTAACAAGCACAATAATAATTACAAACCATAAACCTAAATTTAACAAAACAAGCGTGCTCTCGGCCGGAGCACTCACACACACGACGGCGGCGACACGGGGTCGGCGCGCCATGGGCTGCGACAGATAGACAGCGACGATGGCGCGCGCGCGGCAGCGCTACCGGGATCAAGCGCGGATAGGAGATGGAACGGCGCTGGGGCGTTGGCTAGCTGCGGGCGAGACAAGGCGCTCGGGCGCGGCGCACTGGCATTGGGACGGCGCGCTGGCGCGAGGCAGGCGACGCAATGCGGCGCGCGGGCGCCAGCTCGGATTGGCGATGGCGATCTGGGCGATCTAGGCGCGATGGAGCTGGCGACCTCGGGCGAGCTGGGCGCGATGGAGCCTGCTGCTGCGCGCGACCGGGGAACGAGCTGGGCGATCTGGGCTGCTAGTTGGGCGACGGTGGGGCTGCTGGCTGGCTCCTCTCGGCTAGCTGCACAAGACACCCACACACACACACACCTCTTCACCCTCGGCCAGCAAGGGTGCTAAAACGAAGAAGGGGAAGAAGAAGAAGAAGAACCTTACCGGGAAGACGATCGGACCTCGGGGCTGCAAGAGAGCAAGGATTCGGCTTGGGGCTTGGAAGAGAGAGCTTGGGCGAAATGCTTGGGCGGCCAAGGAGACTTTTGGAGATGAAGACCCAAAAAACCCCAATTTCTCTTCTTTTAAACAAATGCACCAAAACTCCCTTGAACCAAGGCTAACTATAAAGTGGTGTGGAAAGAGTAACAAAATCACCTTGTGGCTCAATTGGCAAGGACATCCAACTAACCTCTCAGGCCACCTGGGTTCGAAACCCAACCGTTATACTTTTAATTCCCAATTTTTCTTTTGCATCTCACCATGCCCAAATACATTCACAAAGCATCAAAATCCTACTTAAGTCCATCCCATAATTTTGGCAACTGGAAAAAGACATAAACGGTCCTGACGGCCCGACTAAATTACCAAAATACCCCTAGGGCATACCTGGAAGACCGGGATGTTACAGTACATCAACTCAGGTCTAGTTACAACACTATACATCAACTCAGGTCTAGTTACAGTAAAATACACATAAGACTTCTAACTACTTGCTTGAATAGAGTTTCATCAACTCTAACTATCATTCTTTGAAAACCTTGTACCTGACACTATTGGGTTCTTCACTGCATTAACACACTCTTTACATTGAACCTTGCTAATACTTCTCGTGCATACCTTTTCTGACAGAAGAGAATTCCATCTCTACATTGTTTAACTTCTATTCCAAGAAAATGTTTCATCTTTTCCAAGTTAGATATATCAAATTTAAGCATCATTGAATTTTTAAATTCATCAAATATGCTTTTATAACTCCTAGTAAAGATCAAGTCGGCAACATAAAGACTTATCAGTAATATTTTACCTTCTTTCAACTCTGTGAACAATGTGTGTTCAATAGGACACCTTTCAAAGCCTTCTCACGTAAAATACGCTTTAATTCTCCTGTACCAAGTAATGGTGCTTGTTTAAGACCATATAACGCTTTCCTCAACCTGTAAACTCTCTTTTTCTCCGTTCATTATGAATTCCTCAAGTTGTTGTGCATGTACTTCTTCCTCAAGCTCTCCATGAAGAAAAGAAATTTTCACATCAAGTTGAAAAACATCCAAACTGAATTGAGCAGCCATTGCAAATATCATATGGATGATATCAAATCTTGTTATTGGAGCAAACACTTGTGTGTAATCTATTCCATGACATTGTGCATAACCTTTTGCCACCAACCTCACTTTAAAATTTTCTATAACCCCATCTTCGTTAAGCTTAGTTTTGAATACTCATTTTAACTCCAATAGGTTTAACTCATTTAGGCAATACAGTGAGTTCCCAAGTTTGGTTTCTTCTGTGGCTTCAATTTTAGCTAACATTGCATCCCTCCATTTCTCGCTTTCAATTGCTTCTTTAAATGAAATTGGCCATTCTCAATCACCATCATTGCAATCATTGCATTCAAGCTGTTATTTTCAAATAACCCCTCTCTCGTTTCATAATCAACCATCCAACTTGGTGCTCTTCATTCTTGTGCACTTCTCCTTTTAGCCATAATTTCTTCAAGTATATTAGAATATGGCTCATTTGGAGGTGATTATGCTATGGTGCTACTTGAGTTGTTGAAACTGCTAATTGAGGTGTTGGAACTACTACTTGAGTTCATCCTAATTCTAATGTATCTTGCTTGATTTCTTCCTCTATTTTGCCCAAATTCCAACTCTCTTCTTCTTCAAACACAACTTATTTTCTAACGACGATCTTCTTTGAGATTTGATGAAATAATCTCTATGCCTTGGACTCATCACTAACTCCTAAGAAGATACATGTTTTACTCTTATCATCCAACTTAGTTGTAACGACCCGACCCGAATGGGGTTCTAAATAGGCCATTACCTCAATGCATGCATACAAATCTACAGAAAATTTGCAAGATGGTGTTTGGATTCTAAGTAAAAACTAAAACATAAAACATCCATTTAAAATCAAGATAATTTCAAAACTCCATCCCTGTTTCCAAGCACTGCTTCCAAGACAAATACATTTCCAAAACATTACTCTGATCAGAGATTTATTTAAAACATACAAGCTTTACAATAGTTACAACAATGCTAGAATTCGGAAATACATTCAGAAAACTCCCTAGGGCTCCGTGCCCAACTACATGCATTCAGAGGACATTTAAATCATAAACATAAACATAAGACTCAGAGTTGAACAACGGGTTTTCCATGATCACAGCTCCTCCAGCCATCCTGCCTCGCGCCATGGTTTCCTGAAAGATAAGTAAGGGTGAGTAACGAATTACTCAGTAAGAATCCCCAACCGGGGTACAATACGATATACATGGTCATCTCGATGAGCGTATGCAAGCTATGAATATAAACACGAATAGAGCACATAGCTTAGCCCACACTTGGGCCTCGGATGCCAACTCGTGGTCTTAGTCCGAAATCAATCACCACATCCACACAATACACAAGTCGCCCTATACGAGAAACAAGTCCCGCCCTCGATCATCTCTCATCGACGAAAGGTACACTGGCTCACAATCCCGAGGAGCTCTCCGATCGACCTTTGTAATGAGCGTAAGCATGCACCGCGTGCTCTGCCGCACCATGGGGTTGCCGGTCCGAAGGCAAGCCGCCCATGTCCAAATACCACGCCTAACTAAATCTTTGGATCGGTGTCACCGACATAGGGGTGTGAGACTGACACGTAAACTATGTCACCTGAACCACCGCACTGGGGCCAAGGAACGGTCATGGTAGGCTTACACCAGAAGCCGCCCTTGCCTTAACAGTGGCAATCGTGGCTCTTGCCAAACATGCCGAGGACATGCCGGCCGCCGGACGCGAGGCAATGCCAAGTCATCATCCCGACCGTTGGGGCATTTAACGATCTGCCACCCTCACCCAAGATTGCGGGGCCTACCGCTTGGTTAGCTAATCCCTCACGGGGTCGGGGGATCGGAATGACTTGCTCGGCGTCCCCCGCCATGGATGCAAGGTACTTTATGCATCGTGCCCGATGATGCTATCTACCCGCAACTCTAACTCCGCCCTAGCAAACAAAGAAACAATTCCATAAAATCCAATACGTGCTCAATAAGAATACAACGAACCTAGCATGATACTACGAAGCAAGGACATATACGAGCATGCCGAGAAAGGAACAACCTAGCATGGACTAACATGAGAAACAACACAGAAATCATGCCACGGGGAATTCGAGAATAGAGCACTTATCACCAAACATGTCAATAAACACAAACAAGCATACAATCAAGAATCGCATAATATATCGCAGGCCCACACAACTCCGATAAGAAATCCTTACCGGCCTAAGACCTCTAAACACAAGAAACCTAAGCTGCGATCGAACCCGAGCTACCTAGCGAGAACCTAACAAAAAACAATAATTACAATCAAAAGGCCCAAATATAATAAAACAAATGGGGCTCGGCTGAGCAACTCACGAGGCACGATCGACACTCGAACGGGCGGCCGCCACGAGCTAGGCAAATATTGGGCATTGGCTCGCTACTGGGCGCTGGCTGACACGGGCGCTAGGCGCGCGCGCGCTGCGCGCGTGAGGACACGCTACCGGGCACGCCACGGGGCGCGCGCGTGCGGCGCTGAGCGAGCTGCTCTGAAGACGCGCGCGGCGCTGGCGAAGCGGCGCGACACACACGGCGACGACCGAGCGCGAAGCCGGGCATCTGCTCGGCCGATCCGGTGGCGACGATCTGGCTCGGCGACGAGCGCCTTGCTCGCCGATCCGTGCGACGGCGGCGTCGGCAGACGAGCGTCTTGCTCGGCCGTCGTGCCGCGGCACTGCGCGACGGTGGTCGGGCGTGTAATGATTCGACGGATCCGCTTCTACTGGGAGGCGTCTTTGCTCGGGAGAGAGAGAGAGAGAGAGAGAGAGAGAGAGAGAGAGAGAGAGAGAGAGAGAGAGAGAGAGAGAGAGAGAGAGAGAGAGAGAGAGAGAGAGAGAGAGAGAGAGAGAGAGAGAGAGAGAGAGAGAGAAAATGAATTTGGGGAAAAAAAATAAAAGAAAAGAAAATGAATTTGGAAAAGAAAAGGAAAATGGGAAATAAAAAGGAAAAATAAGGATTTTATCCAAAATCCATCCTTATCCACTTTTATCCTTAAAAATCCCATTTCCCGGCTTCCTCCTCCTTCGAGACATTACCAAGCAACCTCTCCCAATAAATAAAACCCACTAAAAACCAACTCCCAAATCAACACCAAGGGCCTGGGCTCGAATCCCAAAGGAAGCACACAACCAACCAACACTTTGCCCAAAGACCCAAATCACAACCGAACTCCCAAACGACTAGCCCAAACATCTCGGGACTCGCAAGCAATAACAAACCAGCCTCGACAAAGGCAGAAGCTACCTCGAGGCCTGAAAAACCACAAATCCTGCACGGAGAGCCAAAAGACCAAAATACCCCTAAGGGTCAAAACAGCTCTAACGGCCCAACCAACAACCGAAACTTGACCCGAAGGCACCACGAAAACTGGGATAGAAAACTGGGCTGTTACATTAGTCCTCTTTTGATTTGGGACATGAACATGTACTATGCATCCATAGATTAAAAAATATTCCATGCTTCTTTTGGAGTCTTGTTTTCAATTGTTGCGGTTGGGCATCAATTTTGAATATGCACACACCATTTTACAACTAACATGAACTCACTATGTTTATAATTATTCGATTCTTTCGTTCAACAACTTCGTTCTGTTGTGGAGTGTATGCTGCTGTCAACTATTTTCTTATACCCCGAGCTTTGCAAAATTCTCCAAATTCATTGGAGTTAAATTCGCCTCCTCTATCCGTTCTCAAACAAGTAATATGTTTGCCACTTTCTTTTTCCACACACGCCTTGGAGTTTTTAAATGCAATGAAAACTTATGTGTAAGGGACCGACCCGAATGGGGCACTAAGTGGGCCTTATCCCAATGCATGCATTCAAAGTAAAGGACATTTAAACAGACATGATTTCGGATTCCAATTAAAACAAAAACATTCAAAATAACCCCTTTAAAAACTAGACAATTTCCACGGAACTCATCCCTGTTTCCAAGCACCTGTTCCAAGATAAATACTTTTCCAAAGTTTACTCTGATCAGAGATTTACTAAAAGCCATTCAAAACCTGTTAAGATACAAAATGCTGGAATCCACAAATATTTACAAAACATCCTAGGGCTCCGTGCCCGGCTACATGCATTCAGGGGAAAACAAAACACACGAGAGTCATAATACAAAAATCGAGTTGGAAGATGGGCCCATGATCACGGCTCCTCCTTCGTGCATCCTGTCGCGCACCACGATTACTGTGGAAAACCACGAGAATAAGGGTGAGTAACGAATTACTCATTAAGAATCCCCAACCGGGTACAATACGATATACATGGTCATCTCGATGAGCGTATGCAAGCTATGAATATAAACACGTAATAGAGCACATAGCTTAGCCCATACTTGGGCCTCGGATGCCAACTAGGGTCTTAGTCCGGAAATAATATCACACACGACGCCTCTATACGAGAAACAAGTCCCGCCTCGGCTGTCTCTCATCGTCGACGAAAGGTACACTGCTCACAATCCCGAGGAGCTCTCCGGTCGGCGCGCAGTAATGAGCGTAAGCATGCACCGTGTGCTATTGCGAACCATGGGGTTGCCGGAGTGCGGAGGCAAGCCGCCCATGTCCATCCACCACGCCTAACTAAATCTTTGGATCGGTGTCACCGACATAGGGGTGTGAGACACGGACACGTAAACTATGTCACTGAACCACCGCACTTTTGGGGCCAAGGAACGGTCGTGATAGGCTTACACCGAAAGCCGCCCTTGCCTTAACAGTGGCAATCGGGGGCTACTGCCAAACATGCTGAGGACATGCCGGCTGCCGGGGACGAGGCAATGCCAAGTCATCATCCCGACCGTTGGGGCATTAACAACTACCACCCTCACCCAAGATTGCAGGGCCTACCGCTCGGGTTAGCTAATCCCTCACGGGGTCCAGGGACGGAATGACTTGCTCGACGTCCCTGCCATGGATGCAAGGTACTTTATGCATCAGGCCCGGATGATGCTATCTACCTGCAATTCTAACCTGCCCTAGCAAACAGCAAACAATTCCATAAAATCCAATACGTGCTCAATAAGAATACAACGAGCCTAACATGATACTACGAAGCAAGGGACAGATACGAGCATGCTAGAAAGGAACAACTTAGCATGGATTAACATGAGAATTAAATCAGGAACAATCATGCTAATCGGGAATTCAGATTAGAGAACCTAGCTACACATGTCAATAAACACAAACAAGCAATCAATTAGCAATCGCATAATATATCGCAGGGTCCACACAACTCTGGTAAGAAATCCTTACCTTGGTCGGGGACGATTACACGGAAACCTAGGCTGCGAACGAACCCGAACTAGCTACCGGGAACCTAACAAGCACAACAAAATTACACACAATATCTAAATAAAATAAAATAAAATAAAATAAAATAATTAGGCTCGGCTCTCACTCGGCTCGGCTTGGCTCGGCTTGGCGGCTCTACTCGACAGCAGGACACGCGACACGGCGCTGGGGCGCGGCTTGGCGACACAGCTCGGGGGCACGGCTCGGCGACAGCGCCGCGGACACACGCCATGGGGTCAACAACACTGCGAAGCAGCGTCGCGAGGCGCGCGCGGCGGTGCGGTCGCGCGGCGAGGCTCGCGGCGGCATCAAGCGGCAGACAGAGCACGAAACAGGGGCGAAGAAGACAACCCAAAATTGAACGATCCACGGGGATTCGACGAGCGATTCTTTGATGGAGAACTCCCCTACACTAGCTGCACAAAACCCATGCCTCAAATCACCTCGACTCGGCCGGAAATGGCACAGCCCGAAACAGAGGTGAAAATGAAGAAGAAGAAGAAGAAGGAGAAGAAGAAGAAAGGTCTTACCACCGCTCGTCATCAGCTTCGATTTGGAGAAGGAAATCGGCGAATTTGAAGTCGGCGAGGAGAAATCGCAATCGGTCGGAGGGGATTCGCGAAGAAGAAGAAAAATGGGGAAGAAGGCTCGGCGAGCTGGCCTTTATTCCAACCGCCTTAAAAAACAAGCATAAAGGGATGCTGGCGCGTTTAGAAGCACGAAGACGCCCAGTGGCTCGACCGGCAACGCGCCCCTTAGCCTAGCACGCGCGACACGTCTCGCTTTGAATCTCACTCGACGTGCTATTTAATTCCTCATTTAATTTTACTTTTCCCAAGCCCAAATGCCTTCACCAAAAATCCCGATCCTATTCAAATTGACTCATAATTATTCCGCAATTTTCAATTTCAAAACTGCCCCCTGTCGGCCCGACCCAAAATTACCAAAATGCCCCTGGGCCTCCCGAAGACCGGGATGAAATTTCCGGCGTTACAATACTCCCCCTTATAAGACTTTCATCCTCGAAAGTCACTTAAGATTGAGCAATTCGGGATATCGCAATCTCATCTCATCCTCCCGCTCCCAAGTGGCTTCCTCTGAACTCTGGCTCCTCCACTGAACCTTTACCAACTTGATTTCACGATTACGCAGTGTCTTTGTCTCAAAAGCAAGAATCCCCACTGGCTTTTTCTCGAAGCTCAAATCCTCATTCAGCTGCAAAGGCTCAAAATCCACAATGTGCGATGGGTCCGGCACATACTGCCTCAACATCGAAACATGAAAAACACTGTGCACTGCCGACAATGACGGAGGCAAGGCTAATCGATAAGCAATCCTGCCGATCCTCTCCAGAATCTCAAACGGACCAACAAAACGGGGACTCAGCTTTCCACGCTTGCCAAACCTCAAAACACCTCTCATCGGTGCGACCTTAAGGAATACATGTTGACCAACCTCAAACTCCAAATCCCGACGCCAACATCGGCATAACTCTTCTTCTGCTGCTACGTCACAACATACGAGCTCTAATCTTCTCGCACGGCACCATTGGTCAATCTGCAGCAAATTCGGGACCCAAAACACGCCTATCACCAACCTCTTCCCGAACACGGAGAGATCGACAACGCTTACCATACAAAGCCTCGAATGGAGCCATCTCAGATCGCCGATCGATAATCGTTGTTATATGCAAACTCCATCGAATCTGTGCACGGTCCCAACCGCCCGGAAATCCAACACACAAGCCCTCAACATATCTTGAGAATCTGTTCACCCTCTCACTCGCCCATCGGTGCGAGGTGAAAAGTCATCTTTGGCGCACTCGCTGCCTAAACCCTCTCGGGCGCTCTCCGAAACGAGAAGTGAACCTCGAATCACGATCGATACGATCCTCACGGGCACACCGTGATAACGAATGATCGCTCCAAAAACAATCTGCGCCACATCGCTCCACTCGGTATAAGTGTCTCTACCGGGAATGAAGTGTGCGCTCTTAGTCAATCGATCGACTATCACCCAAATCTGAGAGAACTTCCTGAGTCCTCGGCAAACCGTAAATAAAGTCCATGGAGATCTCTTCCCATTTCCACCGAGGTACACTCGCAAATTTGCAATAAATCGGCCGGTTCTGCGCTGGGTGCCTTCACTTGGCGACAAGTGAGACATCGATGACAAACTCCGCCACATCTCTTTTCATACCCATCCACCGAATGTCCGCTTAAGATCTGATACATCTTGGTACCCCTGGGTGCCAAGCAAACGGAGAATCTGTGGGCCTCGAGAGCAACTCTTCTAGCAATCCTCGCAACATCCGGAACACACAATGTCGGCCTCAGACGTGCATTTCACCGTTATGCGTGAATAGACAAAGTCAAAATCTCCATCAAGACTAACTCACAAATAATCTTTTAAGTGCGGGGTCACTCACCGACTATCAATAATCCATTGTCTAATCGATGGTTGGATCACAATCGAGCCACTCGCAAGAATTCCTCACCTAACAACATCGCAATCTCACCGCTCGAACTCTCTCTCCCGTAATCTGGCTGAGAGCTCAACAACACCGCAGAGTGCGACGCCTCTTCCTACTCGAGAGCATCGGCTACAACATTGGCTTTACCGGATGGTACAGAATCTCGCAGTCATAATCTTTCACTAACTCTAACCATCTCCGCTGTCTCATATTCAACTCCTTCTGAGTAAACAGATACTTGAGGCTCTGGTGATCGGTAAACATCTGGATCCGCTCACCATACAGGTAATGCCTCCAAATCTTCAGTGCAAACACCACTCACTGCCAACTCCATATCATGAGTCGGATAGTTATGCTCATATGGCTTCAAACCGACGGAAGCATAAACAATGACCTTCCCGCTTTGCATCAACACACAACCCAACCCGAACTTAGAAGCATCGCTGTAAACCACGAAACCACCTGTCCCTTCCGGGACTGCCAACACTAGTGTTGAAGTCAAACTGCGCTTGAGCCGGGCAAAGCTCTCATCACACCTACCGTCCCAAACAAACTCGACACCTTTCCTCGCCGACGAGCGAGTGAGGCGAGGCTATGGCGAAAAGTCCTTAACAAACCGACGGTAGTAACTGCCCGAGCCCGTGGAAGCTGCGTATCTCGATGGCGAATCAAGTCGGCTGGCCCACGAACTCACGGCCTCAATCTTTCCAGGATCCACAGCTATACCATCTCTCGAGACTACATGACCTAAAAAGGCCACTTGTTCCAACCGTAACTCACATTTGGAAAATTTCGCATAAAGCCGGTTTTCCTGAAAGGTCATCAACACTTTCCTCAAATGCTCGCATGATCCTTCCCGGTCCCTGAATAGATCGAGAATATCGTCAATGAACACGATGACGGCCGTGTCCAAAAATGCTTTGAACACCCTATCCATCATGTCCATGAACGCTGCTGGGTGCATTCGTCAATCCAAACGACATGACCCCAAACTCGTAGTGCCCATATCTAGACTCGACTCGACGCTTGTCTTAGGAATGTCGGCGTCCCTAATCCGCAGAATCGATGATACCCGGATCTCAAATCTATCTTGGAGAACACGGAAGCTCCTGAAGCCGATCGAACAAATCATCGATATGGGGCAACAGATACTTATTCTTCATCACACCTTATTAAGCTCACGATAGTCAATGCATAGGCGCATCGAACCATCCTTTTTCTTCACAAACAACATTGGAGCTCCCACGGGGACACACTCTCGGACGGATGAATCCTCGATCTAACATTTCTCGCAATGAACCTTCGATTCCTTTAGCTCGGTGGCGCCATACGATCACGGCCTTCGAGATAGGGAAGGTCCCTAGCTCGAGCTCAATTGTGAAGTCAACCTCTCTCTTCGGGGCAACCCGATAACTCCTCAAGAAACACATCAAGAAACTCTCGCTTTGCCGGCACTTGATCAATAGTCGGCGAGGGGGACGGCTCTCTCCGGACAATTTGGCTAGGTAGCCCCAAGCTCCATGAGCTAGCAAACGACGGCTTTCACGGCGGACACCACCATCGGGCAAAATCCACCCCGAACTCCACGAAACTTGAAGTCACGACCCGGCGGCCTGAACACTACTTCCTTCCGGTGGCAGTCAATCAATGCGTGGTTAGCGGCTAACCACTCCATACCAAGAATCACATCGAAACCACTCATGGGTAGAACTATGAGCGTAGCTACCAGAACTCCCTGATATCTCGATCCGGCCATCCTAACCTTATCTTTTGCTAACATATTAACTCCCGAAGGAGTTGCAACAGATAATTCAAAACCTAGAGGCTCTAATCTCAACCTAGCATGCTCAAAGAAACAAAATGCATATAAAAGCGAGTGCGTAGGGCTGCAGTCAAACAAGACAAATGCACAATGATCCAAAACAAGAAGCGCGTACACGCGCCATGCGGCATCTGCACGCTCAACCTCCTGACGGTTCGTAGCGAACACCCGGCCCTGCTGCTGCTGCACAGGCTGAACTGCCATAGCTGGCTGATCACAAGAACGGATCATATGCCCCTCCTTTCCACATCGGAAACACCGCTGGGCCGGCCGACAAGCTCAGTGGACTCTTCCACAAGTGACACGGCGAGAATCGCCTAGACCGCCTGCTGGCGAGGCCGGAATCGGGCCGAATCCTCTGGCCGATCCCGGTTCGAATCGCCGCGACGGCGGCCGCGCCTCGAACTCAAACCTCCTCTCTCCCCCCTACTGGTGGAAACAGACGCCAGCTGCCGGAGCGGCGCCAGTCCGCTCAACGAGATACTTTCCATTGTAAATAGTGGCCACCAACGGCTTTAGCATAAGTGATAGGGGCGAGCCACGACATCCCGAGACACACCCCGCCTCGGACTGAAAATGAACTTCCAAATTTTCAACTCGGGGGTTGTTATCACCGCGAGCAAAATAGCCATACTCCAAAAACTTCCTCTCGTACTTCTCTATAGAATCGAGACCCTGCTGCAGATACTGGAAAAGCGCTACCATCTTCTCTTGAGCCTCATCGCTAATGTACTTGGCTTTAAATTCATCTTGAAGAACTCCCGTGTAGCGGTGGAGACCAGTGGTCTCTCACTCGGGGTGGACTCCCACCACCATCTAGCTACGCCCCTAACACATGGGTCGCACACACCTCGGCCTCTGCACATCGGGGCACACCATAATCGTGAAGGTGTACTCCAAATGGGCAATCCATCCGTCTCTTGCTAAAGCATCACCACGTGGCATCAAACTTATCGAGGTTCCATTTCACGAAATCCTTCAACCATTTACCAAGCTCATCGGCACCTTCCGCCATACGCCTCAAAGGCTGCTGGCTCTGCGGCGGCTGAGGTCTTCTTCTTTGCGCCTCGCCGAACCAAACGAGTCAGCTGCTCGATCTGAGCTCGGGACTCTTCCCGCTGTGCTGCCAACAAAGCCTGGGTCTCTGCCCTCTGGCCACTCAACAGGTCGACCACCATAGACCTCATAGAATTAGCAAATTCTGCTCCAGAGCGATCTCTCACGCGCCACGATCGCCTCAATGCCTACTCTGGGCTCAACAGGGGGCTACAGGCGGAATGCTATCGGTCTCGGCTTGGGGCGATGTCCTGCGGTGTCGATCCGATCCCGACACCTCGGCCTCCTCTCGGCGTCCTCTTCCGCCGCGGGTAAGCGACATGTTTGGCGATCTACACCCAAACCAATAACGAGTCGTAACACGCTTTCGTCTCCGCTCCACAATACTACACAAGGCATACATTAGATGACAGGTATTGTAAATTCTTAACCCTTTTTCTCAACAACAAATTGTAAACTTAGGCGTACCTGATGACTGTCGGAGTGCTAGTGATCATGGGAAAACGACCTACAACAACAGGTCATACTACAAAATTTATGACTCTGAGCTCTGATACCAACTGTAAGGGACCGACCCGAATGGGGCACTAAATGGGCCCTTATCCCAATGCATGCATTCAAAGTAAAGGACATTTAAATAGACATGATTTCAGATTCCAATTAAAACAAAAACATTCAAAATAACCCCTTTAAAAACTAGACAATTTCCCTAGAACCTGTCCCTGTTTCCAAGCACCTGTTCCAAGATAAATACTTTTCCAAAGTTTACTCTGATCAGAGATTTACTAAAAGCCATTCAAAACCTGTTAAGATACAAAATGCTGGAATCCACAAATATTTACAAAACATCCTAGGGCTCGTGTGCTGCGTACATGCATTCAGGGGAAAACAAAACACACGAGAGTCATAATACAAAAATCAGAGTTGGAAGATTGGGCCCCATGATCACAGCTCCTCCTTCAGGCATCCTGTCGCGCACCACGATTACCTGTGGAAAACCATAGAATAAGGGTGAGTAACGAATTACTCAGTAAGAATCCCCAACTGGGGTACAATACGATATACATGGTCATCTCGATGAGCGTATGCAAGCTATGAATATAAACACAGAATAGAGCACATAGCTTAGCCCATACTTGGGCCTCGGATGCCAACTAGGGTCTTAGTCCGGAAATAATATCACACACAGTCGCCCTATACGAGAAACAAGTCCCGGCCTCAGCCTGTCTACTGTCGACGAAAGGTACACTGGCTCACAATCCCGAGGAGCTCTCGGTCGGCGCCAGTAATGAGCGTAAGCATGCACCGCGTGCTACTGCGAGACCATGGGGGTTGCCGGAGTGCGAGGCAAGTCGCTCATGTCCATCCACCACGCCTAACTAAATCTTTGGATCGGTGTCACCGACATAGGGGTGTGAGACACGGACACGTAAACTATGTCGGCTGAACCACCGCACTTTGGGGCCAAGGAACGGTCGTGGTAGGCTTACACCGGAAGCCGTCCTTGCCTTAACAGTGGCAATCGGGGGCTCTTGCCAAACATGCTTTGGACATGCCGGCTGCGCCGGGCGAGGCAATGCCAAGTCATCATCCCGACCGTTGGGGCATTAACAACTACCACCCTCACCCAAGATTGCGGGGCCTACCTCGGGTTAGCTAATCCCTCACGGGGTCCAGGGGATGGAATGACTTGCTCGACGTCCCCGCCATGGATGCAAGGTACTTTATGCATCGGGCCCGGATGATGCTATCTACCCGCAATTCTAACTCGCCTAGCAAACGAAGAAACAATTCCATAAAATCCAATACGTGCTCAATAAGAATACAACGAGCCTAGCATGATACTACGAAGCAAGGGACAGATACGAGCATGCTAGAAAGGAACAACCTAGCATGGATTAACATGAGAATTAAATCAGGAAAAATCATGCTAATCGGGAATTCAGATTAGAGAACCTAGCTACACATGTCAATAAACAAAAACAAGCAATCAATCAGCAATCGCATAATATATCGCAGGGTCCACACAACTCCGGTAAGAAATCCTTACCTTGGTCGGGGACGATTACACTGAAACCTAGGCTGCGAACGAACCCGAACTAGCCTCCGGGAACCTAACAAGCACAACACAATTACACAATATCTAAATTAAATAAAATAAAATAAAATAAAATAATTAGGCTCGGCTCTCACTCGGCTCGGCTCTGCTCGGCTCGGCTCGGCTTGTCTCGGCTCGGCTTGGCGGCTCGACTCGGCAGTAGGACACGCGACACGGCGCTGGGGCGCAGCTTGGCGACACGACTCGGCGACAGGCGCACGGACACGGCGCTGGGGCTGCTTCTGCGCGCGAGCGATGCAGAGGCGCGAGGGCGCGCGGGGTGTGCGGCGAGGCTTGGCGGCACTGCGCAGCGACAGAGCACGAAACAGGGGCGAATGAGACAACCCAAAATTAAACGATTCACGGGGATTCGACGAGCGATTCTTTGATGGAGAACTCCCCTACACTAGCTGCACAAAACCCATGCCTCAAATCACCTCGACTCGGCCGGAAATGGCACAGCCCGAAACAGAGGTGAAAATGAAGAAGAAGAAGAAGAAGGGAGAAGAAGAAGAAAGGTCTTACCAGCTGCTCGTCATCAGCTTCGATTTGGAGAAGGAAATCCGGCGAATTTGAAGTCGGCGAGGGAGGAAATCGCAGTCGGTCGGAGGGGATTCGCGAAGAAGAAGAAAAATGGGGAAGAAGGCTCGTGGTAGCCTTTATACCAACCGCCTTCGAAAACAAGCATAAAGGGATGCTGGCGCGTTTAGAAGCACGAAGACGCCCAGTGGCTCGACTGGCAGCGCCCCCTTCTTAGCATGCGACACGTCCCTGGTTCGAATCTCACTCGACGCACTATTTAATTCCTCATTTAATTTTACTTTTTCCCAAGCCCAAATGCCTTCACCAAAAATCCCGATCCTATTCAAATTGACTCATAATTATTCCGGAAATTTTCAATTTCAAAACCGGCCCTGTCGGCCCGACCCAAAATTACCAAAATGCCCCTGGGCCTCCCGGGAAGACCAGGATGAAATTTCCGGGCCGTTACATTATGACTTCTCATGTAAAAAAGAAACCCAAGTTTTACTTGAAAAATCATCAATAAAACTTATGAAATACCTATGGATATGCATGTTTGATCGGTCCACATACACTACTACAAAATAGGGATATGATGATTACAAAAAAGTATCACAAACACTTTATATGATACTTTTTTGCAATCATTGTGTCGCACATCATCTATTGTGTTTAGATGACACTTTTTAGTAAGTGTCAATAAAATGCAATAAATGATACCTTTCTGTAATCATTAGTTCTTATTTCATGACACTATTTTTTTGTCACCAACGAGCAATAAATGACATATAAATTAAGTCATTAATGCATTATCAACGACATCTAAACATTATCAATAAATATAATTTAATGACACTTATTGTTAATCACTAAATATTCAAACATGACTCTTTATTTTAATCACATATCTTCAATTGATGACAAATATTTATTACCATGACGCTTGTTTTGTCTATTTACAACCTTATTTTGTTTGCTCTTACCTCTTATTATGCATACATAATATTCTTCAACAAAATAAATTCACAGGTAAAAAACTTGCCAAGAAATAAAATTTCATAGATACTTAAAATGTTTGTATGCATTTCGACTTGAACAAAATAACAAAAAGGCAATAATATCACACTCGTGATAAATTTTTACAAAGTTTTTTACAACAAAAAGTACAAGCAAAGGATGATTCTTGAAATATGTTTCTTCACTGCTTCATCCTTTGAGTGAGTTTGTGCAAAACCTAAGAAAAATTGAGTTTCAAACAACATCCACATATTACATATTACTTAACAATAACATGTGAGATTTAGCAAAAAGAAAAAATAATAATATATGAGCTTTCTTATTAATAAGAAAAGAACTTCAACCATCTACATTACATATAAACCAAAGAAGTTCTTTTTAAAAGCATAAGAAACATGTAAATATTGCATAAAAAGTAAGTTACTGAAAATGAAGACTAAACCTCTCATTTTTCTGCTTGACAAACTCGACAACTTCCTGCAAGATTGTTGAGAAGTATCCACAACATTATAATGAAAGCATGCAAATAAATTAAAAATTTTAATACATAGATTGATTATGAGAATGTATTGATACCTGAGAGAAACAAACATCCAAAACCAATGATAGAACATGAGAAAATTGTACACCAAGAACAAACAATCATCAATTTAACATAAAATATTAGATTTTCATACCTTTCAAAGCCAAGTTAAGAGACAAGCAGTCCCACAAATGTAAAGTATGCAATTTATTGGAAGAATAGAAGTTTGAATTTGAACAAAATCAGAGTAAATTCCTTAATAAAAGGAATACCAATTCGAAAATTCGAAGAACACTATTTTGAAATTTACCTCTTTTGCAACTTAAGCTCTACAACCTACTTAAGGCTAGTTAGAATGAATTAGCAAATAATACTTATAAAAAAAGGTTAAAATTTAAAAAATGTATGGAAGAAGCGAACCTTCACAATAAAGAAGAATCAAAAGAGGGTAGTACTTCCAATCTACAAGTAAACAAGGGAAACATGTAATTAATAAAAGTTTAACAAAACACATAGATACACAAAGAAAGACATTAGTGAGGCTTTAAATAAATAAATAAAAACTGTAAGAGAAAAATAATATCACCACACTTAAGAGTTATCAGAGCTTAATGAAGAAAAAGCACCACAAAATGGAGAGAAAATGCAACATCTCATCAAGTTAAAATCCATAAATTAGTGTGCAGCGCGCATAACTTGGAATAACTTAGAATAAGAAGTCAAATCTTATGTCAAACAATTAAGCTTAAAAAAAAGAAAATCATTTTGAACCTCTCCACTTTGACTTGTCCCCCTGCAAAAAGTCACAACATTGGAAGACTCACAAAATCAAATCAAAGTAAGTACAAAGTTCACTTATGTACAAAGTTAAAGACAAAAAAAAAAACAAATGAAAGTACAAAACTAACAACTAGTAGTTGGTGACAAAAAACGTAAACCTATTTCTTTTTTCATATTAGCCTTCCTCGCCATCACAGCAGCCGAACACCTACCTCAAAATATTATAGACAAGAATAATACTTACCTAATGGCTTACCACCATTTTGCCATAATTAAAATGCAACAATTGCAAAGATAACTACTACAAGAAGTCTAGGTACTGAGAAACAACTCTTTAAAATTATAGCTATAAACATAATAATCAAAATTACTCACAAGCTTGGAAATCACAAAATGTTAACAAACAGAAGATACAATAAGTAAAAGTAATAAATAAGCCTTTTGTACCCTGGAAAAAATGGATAATAAGATACAATAATGATAGTTAGAAAGAAAGTATAGTAATGTATCATAAAAGATAGACACGAATGAGGGAGAAAATAATACACTCACATAGAACTAGTTGTGTGATTTTGTATGAAATTTTGCCAAGTTGATAGCATCCTTATATCATTTGTCCTTCAAAAATTTAAAAGGAAGATTCAGTAAAGAACAAGAAATATGGGTGTTATAGATTGAGTTGAGGAAAGAACCTATAAAATATGGATTAGACATATATATCTTCAAGAAATATTGACTGTGTTTCCTTCTTTTGCTTTTTAAACTCTAACATTGTGATTCAAGGATTTGCCTTCATTTGCCTTAAACTTTCAATAACCTGAATAAATAATCTAGAGTATTAAGTTTTCAAATTGAAATGATCGCACTCCTACAAGAAAGAAAAATTCAATAATCATCTCAAGGCCTACACCCTTTCGGCAAAAGACTTTAATCTCTCCAATATTACATACAAGAGAAGCTACTGCCCAGAAACACGTCGCCGGAGCACGGCGGCGCGTGGTGGTCGGCGACGGCGTGTCATCGCGTAACGGAGCGGGTCATACCTCATTGGAAATATCTCGAGCTAAGGATCATGGAATAGGTCTCGGATTTGAGATCGGACTTCTCTAGCTCTCGAAATCTACGAAGAAAGAGAGTAGATCTAAGATGGGGTTTGAGCTTTTCGCCGGAAAACTCCATTAATGGCTGCCAAAGCTCGAAAACAACCCTAAAGAGGCGGAAAAGAACTTACCAAAGATGAGTAGCTTGAAGAAGTTGCCGGAAAACGAGGGAAGAAGAAAGAAGCTTGCTTCGGCGACACACGCCAGAGACGAAACTGTCGCGGCTGGGGAAATGGTGGGGACGACTTGGTGCTTGGTGTTAGCCGAAAAACACACACGCGAGGAGGAGGGCGGTGTCGTCGTCGAATCTGGCCGAAAACGCAGAAAAAGCTTGCTGGAACTCGAAGCTTGTCGGCGATTCTGTTGGTCGAAGAGAAGGGCACCTTCACACGCGGGGAAAGAAACTATGTGGAGGTTAGGATTGCGACACGTGGATGGTGGGATTGAGAGTGAAGAAAAAAATAGGGATAGGGGAGGTGAGTTGTCGGCTGGAGTAAATAAGGGAGAGAGAAAGAATTATTTTATTTATTTTAAAACCTATTTCCTTTTTTTTTTTTTCTTACATTGTTTTTGTAAAACCCTTAATTCTAATTCTTTAAATAAAAGAGGCTAAATAGAATTAACAACAGAAAAAATTCTATTTGAATTAAACAAAAATCCAATTAAAACTGTATACTAAATTCATTTTACATTTAAAAAAATGAGACTTTAATAGGAAAGTCACAAGTTTATATATTTTAATAAGGCACTTAAATAACCTTAACCAAAATGTTTAAATGAGTGATTAATTGATTAAAAACAATCTCTTAAAATATTATGGAGAGGTTTAGGAGTGATACAAATTATATTATTTTTCAATAGACGCGTAACTATTTTTTAATTAAAACTAGGGTGTTACAACGAAACACATGGACCAAAATTAACATTTAGACAAGACATAAGATGGCACCCTAGGACCCCATAATCCTGAGGCACAAAGCATGCAAAAATACCTATTTTCGTTTTCTTTAAACCAATTTCTACAAATGCCCCTAACAATACCTGTAATCACAAAATTAATCCAAAACTAATTAATAATCTCATAAAGAGGCCATTAGGGGTAAAATCACCAAAGTACTCCTAAAGCCAGAACTAAATAGAGTTACACCGAAAATCCTAGAAAAGCGAATAACTGTACTTAGAGGGTTTCTCTGAAAATGCGGGGCGTTACATGGGTTGTCGGTGGGGAGCAGGCGACGACGAAGGTGTCGTCTGTGCAGTCGACGGCAGAACTCATCCTTCCTTAGCGAAAAAGTTGTCATTGTTTTTAGATCTTACCACCAAAAATTCAATTTCATAATATATATTTATATACATATAAAAAAATTAGGAAATTAAATATTATAAAAATTATAATTTATAAATGGTTAAAAAGATAATTGTAACAAAATATATAAAATTAATCTCAATAAATAAATAAATAAATATATATATATACAATGTTTAGAAATATCAAAATTATACTTATTTTTTAAAGTTAATTTAAAAAATGTATGATTCTACAAAAGTGTCACAAAACGCGTCTTTTTAATTTATGACACTTTTTTGTGATTATTGCGAGATGATAACAAAATTAGGAAATTAAATATTATAAAACTTATAATTTATAAATGGTTAAAAAGATAATTGTAAAAAAATATATAAAATTAATCTCAATAAATAAATAAATAAATAAATAAATAAATAAATAAATATATATATATATAATGTTTAGAAATATCAAAATTATACTTATTTTTCTAAGTTAATTTAAAAAATTTATGATTCTACAAAAGTGTCACAAAACGCGTCTTTTTAATTTATGACACTTTTTTGTGATGATAATTTTATTTTAATTTCTGATTGCGAGATGATTCTAATAAAGTGTCATAAAACGCGTGTTTTTATTTATGACACTTTAATTGCTTTAGCCTCTTGAATTTGGTTTGAGTAAGTGTCATCTAAACCCTAATTTCTAGTAGTGATAGATAAGAATGGACCAATTGAAGTTTCTTGGATGCTCTCCATGAACTTTGCTTTTGTATAGATTGTCTAAGTTGTTTGCAACTAAACAAGCTTCACATAATTTCTCTAGAGGCAAATCATCTACCATTTTTCTATACGAAAATGCTCAACCCTTGATAATTTAAATGACCAAAACGATGATGCCATAAATATGATTCTTTTTCAAATAAAGCTTCAATTTGAAGACACATAGAATTTCTTGATGCCATGGATGCTAACATATAGAACATTCTATTTCCACTCATATTAGTATGCATTATTAACCCACTTGTAGGATGATAGACTTTACATGTCCCTTTTTGAATTAAAACAACTAAACTCTTTTCTTAAAATTATTTTATGCTCAAAACGTTTGGTCTTCAGTTCAGGTATGTAAAAGACATTAGAAATTACCCGAATGATGTCATTCATTTGAAGTCGTACACTTCCTTTAGCCACTACTAACATCCTAGTCTCATTACTAAGTTTCACTATTTGGTGAAATCCTTCCTTTAACTCGGTGAACCATTCTTTTTGTCCAATCTTGTGATTGGAAAGCCCATAGTCAAGGAACCAAACTTCTTCTCTTTTGGTTTCATGAAAGTCAACATAAAATATCAACAAAAGTTTTTCTTCCTCTCCAAGTTCAGCGGAGTTAGCAATTTTATCCTTTTAATTTGGACACTCATATTGATAGTGTCCTCACAGATGACATGTGTAACATTTAATAGTAGCTTTGTGAGACATCCTCCCTCTCCCTCTACCTCAACCTCGTCAGTATTAGCCTTTGTCTATTCCTCTGGGGCTTAACATCATCAGAGATTTTCAAAGCCTAATTTTCCTTTTGACTTCCTTGCATTTTTTTTAACCAATAGGCTTTCATGGAGCTCATCAATCATCAAGGTATCTAAATAATTTTACTCATCAATTGAACAAACAATATAATTGAATTTAGGAGTTAAAGATCTCAAAGTCTTACCCACCACTTTTGGCTTCACGACTTCCCCATTCACATTCATCTTATTCACAACTGTCAGAGTTCGTTCAAGATAACTATCAATATTTTCTCCTTCCTTCATGTTCAACATTTCAAATTCCTTCCTCAATGACGACAGTTGTGCTCTTTTCACTTAAGTGGATATTTTGGTACTTCTGCTTCATTGATTCTCATATTGCCTTTGACGAGCTTTTGTAAAGAATGATTTCATTGATTTCTCTTTCAATTGCATGAAATAGATAATTTTCTTAACTTCAAGTCCTCGAGCTTAGCTTCTTCGACGCTTTTCCTCTACGCCTCACTTGCGGAAGAAATACCGATTGGTGGTGGTGGAATCCCTTCATCCACTAGATTTCACATCTCTTTGCTCCTCAAGAAATTCTCTATCAACATCGATCAATGATCGTAATAACCATCAAATTTTGGAATTGAGAATTTCTTGGAAGTTGTCATACTTCACTCGCTCCTATACTCCTATTTAATCAGGCCCCTTCTCAAGCTCTGTTACCAATTGTTGGAAATCAGAAGTTTAGAAAACTTAGAAAAATGAGTAAAGGAATGTGTAATTTAATTCAAGTAAATTAGGCCTCTTATAGCCTTTACAAAGAGAAATAAGTAACCACATTTTACAAGCTTATAATGTGGAACTAAAATTCAAAATGAACAACATACAAAAGAATAGATTTCCCTAAAGAATAGGACTTCTCTAACTAACACAAAGAATTGTTCAAAAAGAAAAGAAAAGTTAATCTAACAAGTATAATATAAATCCATTTATACATACAATTGAACCAAAGCTAAGAAGAACATGCAAAAATAGACATATACCCTCCCAACTAAGATAAAAATTGAGTAGTCACATTCGAATAATCAAGAACCTAACTTGAGAGTTCATCTATTTATTGACTCATCAAGACGATCCTTCAAATATGATAAATGAAAACACACTAAGCCTCCAAACACGATGTCCACATTAGTTGCGTCGACTTACATGTCAAATCCATTATAGTTGTACAAAAATGTCAAAGAATAAATGTTCAAGAGTTACCATAAATGAAAAGTAAAAGTTGAAACAATCTTCTTTTTAGTTTTAGTTTTTTGAAAATTAATTCCTACAACAACTACTCCAACCTATATATTTTTTAATTTTAATCTCTACATATTACTCGATACAGACCGAATAAAAAATGGTTGGTTAATCAATTTTTGAGTATATGTCAGTCATTGTCGCCGGTAGTTTCGGTCAATTTGCAATCTAAATTACTTTTTTAATTAAGGAATTTTACATGTATAGAAAAAAATATATATCATCAATATCACTTTTTTCAAAATATTTTATATAGTAGAAAAATGGGGCGATCATGTAAAATGACCAAAATACCCTTTAATCTGTTTTCAACTAATGATGACATTCAATCAATTCGGTTGATAACATTTAATCAATTTTCAACTAATAACCTTCAATCAGTTTCAATAATTCGTTTTCAACTGACTCTTCAATTACTTTTCAGCTTATAATCTTCAATCAGTTTGTTGATAGATTCAACCCGTTCAATTCGACCCCAACGATGCTTTCTCTCTCTTTTTTGGCAATTGTTCGATGAGGCATAAGTTTAGTTTCCAAGCTCCATATGATGTGATTCTTGTTGGGTTAGCTTCGTCTTCTTTTCCTTTATCTTTTGATGTATTTCTTGGCCAAATAACAAGTGAAATTGAAGTCTCAAAACCAAGAAAAAGGAAAACATGTTTTTGAAGAAGAAAGGGGTAAAATGGAAATTTTAGAAAAATTAAAAATCTGCTACATATGCATAATTTTTTAAAAAAAACATAATATAATTGTAATGGACATTTTAAAAGTAGCTATCTAAGGCAATTTCTCTTTTATTTATCATGTAATTATATAATTAGTTAAGTTTTTGGTTTAGAAAAATTAACTTAAATTTAGGGGATTTTGCATGTATATTAAAAAAAGTAAAATAATTTCATATATTGTACAATTTTCAAACTTATTCATTTGTGGCTAAAAAATGATTGAAGTCTATCAATTTGCATTATTAAATCACTCAAAATCGATTGAAGTCTATCAGTTGATCTGATAGAAGTCTAATAATTGAACTTAATTGAAGTCTAAAGTCTATTGGTTCAACTGATAGAAGTCTAAATTAAAGTCTATCAGTTTAACTGATAAAAGTTTAAAATCTATTAGTCCAACTGATAGAAGTTTAATAATGTTAGAATAGAAATTTTTAGCAAAATGTGCTATGAACGAAATTATTTTTAAAAATATGCTATAATTGTAATGAAGAGCAAAAAATATGCTATAGAAGAAAAATTCTCTTAAATTTAAATATGACTTTAAAAAAATTATTCGACAATATTTTTTGAATTAATTCTTAAATTTCATTAAAGTCGATGATAAATTTATTTTTTAATTAAAAATTAAATGAATTAATCAACTTAACTCGACCTTGAACACTCAAATTTTTTTGGTTAAATTTTTAAGCAAATCGATAAGGTTAATTAGCATCGAAAATCGACATCGACTAACCAATGAACAATCCCTCGAACTCATATTTGTAAAATTCAAACCAAAATTTGAAAATTAAAATAAAATATTTTCTAAAAATTTGTTATAGTTTTTGAAATTTGATTAGTATATTTCCTTTTGAGCGAAAATGAAACAATTTATAAAGAATTTAAATAAAACAAAAGACCAAAAATTAAAAAAAAAAAAAAAAAACAGATATCCCAAACGAAACTTTTAAAATTAAATCATTGCAAATAGGGAGACAATTAGTGTACAGTAGCCAACTGGGTAACCTCGAATCAAGACACATACGAACTGATCATTATCAAAAGAAAATCGAATCTAAACACATGTGCAATTTAACCTAACAAATGCCAAGGATCAAATTAAAAGATTGAAACAAAATTTTAATATCAACTTTTAAAATCTATTCTTATTAAATATTATTGTTTTAAAACTATGCATATAACCGTGTATTAATCAAGAGTAACAAAGATATATGATCATATTAACATATAAAACAATATCCATATAGCTTTAAAAATTCAGAAAATGTACCATGCCCTTAATTTGGTCCACCAAGAATTTTTCATTTCATTTTTTAAATTTTTTTAATAGGGTAAGGTACAACCGTCCAAGAATCATATTCCCACTAGACTAACAATCAAAATTCCATTCATCACAATTATTATTACCTCACAAAATTCTTTTTAATTGAGTGGTGCTCCCACATTCCAAATAGTATCAAACCTTACATGCCCTAGAACTACACCATGACTTAACACACTTGTATAAATATCAAACAACTATGAGAAGCAAAGACATCACAACTCAAAGCTTTTGCCATACAACAACTAACCAAAAGGCCAAAAATGATTTCTACCGTGCTCGCCAACATCGGTCAACACGATCCCATCCTCCACGTGACGTCAAAGGATGCGAAGGGTGATCCACGGTCCGAATGGATATCGATTCGCACCATCGAGGACCCCTACGTTCAAGAAGTTGCAAAGTTTGCAGTGACGGAGTTCGAAAAGGACAAAGCGGCGTCGTTTCGGTACAAGCGTTTGCTACGATGTTGGATCAAGGAAGAGATGGGAGGCATAAAATATCGCCTTGTTTTAGAGGTAAAAGAAGGTGCTAAATATGAAGCTATTGTTTGGGAGGCTTCTGGCCGTTTGATTATAAGGAAATTGAAGCTCATATCTTTCACCCCTTGCATTCATGGAGCTGATTGACATTTCCTCTTTGTAATTTTTAATCTACAAAACTTATGGTGTGAAATGTCATAAGTAGAATAAGAAACCTTTTTTCTATGTAAAAGTCCTCCATGTTCAAATCAAGTTTCTATTGTGTAAATTACTAAATTACACCTCTATGTTTCAAACTATCATCAATCAACTTTTTTAGATTTTCTTTTCATGTTATCCTTGTTGAGTTTATTTCTTAGCTAATACTAAAAATTAGACAGAAAATATTTAATGTGAAAAGAAGGGGATATAATCTGTTTCAAAATATTATATGACTAATGTGAGAAAAGTTGGAAATCAAATTTATATAATCCTTAAATACATGTTGATGTTGATTTCAAAAAAAAAAAATGTTGATGTTTAGTTAATTGAGCTGTGTTTTCTTTGTCCTGACATTTATCATCATTCTATGCTAATTTTATAGTATACATCAATCAGATTTCAAAAAAAGAAAAGAAAAGAAAGTATACATCAACCCATAAGAGCCAAAGAGAAAATCTTGAAAAAAACAATAATTTTTTTTTTTTGGAATTCAAAGATCTTCCTCACTAGGTCATACATGATGTCAGTGAAAAAAATATATTTAATCCTCAACTTTAGAGGTTTATTTTTCTTCATAATTTTGAAAAATGTCAACGTATTTTGATGGTTTTTCATTCATGCACACTAAATATTTTATTCTATTATCTTTCGTATGTACCTCCCTATCAAGTAATTTTAAATGGGAGTTACTTTTTTTTTTGAAATAGGGAGTTACTAATATTTGAACCAAATAATTGTATGTCAATTTTTGTTAAGATAAATTTAATTGAATAAAACTTCTTTCAAAGCTTAATCTTTATATCTCAAATGTTTTGTATTATGACTAAATCTAAGAACATGTTCGTTTTTTTTTATTTATTTTTAACACAAGATGTGTTTGACATGCTTTTAACTATTAATTATAAATAGTTATGTTATTTTTGTTTCAAAAAAACGATAAAAATAATAAAATACAGAGTTGAGTTATTATTTTTTTTTTTGAAGAAAAAATGTTTTTAATCTATTAAATAGACCTTTTAAATAAACTTTTACATTTTTCAAAATAGTTTCAAGTTCTAAAAAGTAGATTTAGAAGGGAATTATTACTAAATGAATGATTTGCTCTCGTTTGATTAACCATTAGAAATAACGCTTTTTTTCTTTCAAGAGATTTATATAATTTATAAGGAAAGATTTGATTTATTAGTCAAATTCTCAATTCCAACTTTGAAAGCGACTGTATATTTTTCCATCTCTATCAGCTTGAAAGTGATAAAACAGAATTACAAAAAAATATGAAACCATTATTCAAGCCAAACTTTGAAAGCGACTGTATATTTTTTAGAAATGGAAATCAATAATTATAAATAAGAAGAAGAAAATTGGGTCCATGATTTTTAAATTACTTTTTTTTTTAAATATTAAAATTACTTTTATCAAAATTTATAAAATTGATGTCAATAGCTTTTGTCTCTCTTATGTTCAATTTGCAAATGTTTTTTCTTTTTTCTATAGATCCCGTGTCTCAATTCTCACCCACCACCAACTCGAACAAATAATAAGTTAACAATATAAATTGAAGCTAATAAAAACACTAGCTTAGCGGCATTAGTGTACATCTAATAATCATAAGGTCATGAGTTTGAATCCCCTGCACCCAATTATTGCAATTTCAAAAAAAACAAAAACAAAAACAAAGTATTCAAATCAAGAATATCACATAAAAACAAATGTTTTGGAATTTCATACCAAAAACTTTCAATTACATGTCACCTTGAATAACTTCAATAACATCATATATGATTTAATAATCAAGAGTTTATTGATCCGAAACTTCTACCTCTAAATGTTATTCAATTCAAGAATTACAAGTTTAGAGTTCTTAACTTTTTAAATTTTGTGTCTAATAAGATTGAATTTCATTTTAAAAACGGTCTATACTTCATTAAATTTTCAATTTTGTGTATAATAAATTCCACAAGAAATATGTCTAATAGGTCTTCATACTTTCTGTTGATACCATTTTTCGTAGGGTCGATATCAGCGATAAATTTGTTTTCAAGGGACCACAATAAGCTTGTAAAATAGATAACGAGAGCGAAGTGTGTCCGAACACTGACACTTTGACGCCCGAAGCAGACATAGTTTAGTTTGGAAAATATAGAGTGATAGTCAATGAAGTTAGGATAGCTTACCACCCTTTGACTAACTAAACACCTGGTATATGTTTAGAAGTATAGCCATTATGCTCATCTAATGTCTCTTTAATGTGTAACATTATCATAGAGATCGAAAAAATAGAGATGAGAAAGTATTTATAAATTAATGTTACAAGTGAGTTTCGAACCTGAAATTTTGAGGGGAGTGGACTTTCAAAGTCTAAGCATGCCCGCTTGATTCCTTGGGAACCTACCATATTCAAGTTTTTTTTTATTTTAAAAAACGTTATATTAATCATAAAATTAAATTTTATATATCATAAGATTTTGATCTTGTGCTTATTAAATACAAATATGAAAATTAAGAACTTGCTAAATACATTTTAAGGTTTAAGAATCAAATATAGACAGACTTAAATTTTAAAAAATTCAACTTGATAAATTAATATTTTTAAATTTCAAAACATATTTTCAAATCTAAAAAATATAAATAATTCCTTTAAAAAAATTCAGCCTATTTCCCTCTTCATTTTTCTATGCAGGGTAAACTTTCTTACTATATAATCCATCTACCAGAATTAATTTGAAAACTAATTCCAAAAGAAGAGAGCTAATTAAATTACAAGATGAATTATAAATTTCATTAACATGATTTGTGATGGGAAGCCTAGCTAGAAATACCAGAAAGAAGTCTCAAAGAAGCTAGCAAAGAATCAAGACACAATTGAGAATATGGCATCAATTTAATGGTGGAAATTTGTGGAGAAGATAAGTCTCAAAAATTAAAAAGGATATTTGCCTGAAATTCTTTCAAGTGGATTTGGGCCAAATACAATTTGTTATTTCATAATGATAGAAGCACAATTCATATTCCTAGCAAGCCATTCATCTACTTTTTTTTAGTTTTCTTTCAATATAGAATAAGTTTGGTGGAAATTCTAAGTTCGCTAGTGTTCTGAAGTGGTTCTATTTCATCCAAATCCAAATTCCATATCCCTTTGATATGTTTGTGATGCCAATGATGTCATTTATATTTGTTTAGGTTGAGATATATACGTACCTTAAACTGTTTGATACTCACGATTATTTAGTCGAGAGTCTTGTTGCCCGATCAGCGAGTCAAAGTCCCAAGGGCCTTGCCCATGGTAAGGCTCAGGAGCAACACCTTTGAAGTCTATGTAATTATGTTTCTATTTTTGTATATAGACTTTTATGTAATTAGATTTATGTATAATAGGATTTTATTAGAATGCACGATATAAACTCTATTGAAATCTTAGCCCCATGATTAACAAAGTGTATTTGTCATCTCCTTAATAAAACGTTCTCTCCTCTACCTGTGGATATAGTTAACACACGTTTTTTTTTTTAAATTGTTGATTGTCATTTTCATAATCGTTTATTTCCCTATTCCTATTTCTGTATATCTAAAAAATTTAAAAATTAGCATATAATTTTGAAATTTTGTTATATATGGTAAATTCTAACATCCCTATTTTTTTTTTTTTTAACTTCTTAAAAATGTTTTATTTATAGTAAAACATTTTAACTTTAATTGTTTTCCATCCGTTTAACTTGATTGAAAACATCAATTTCACTTGATTGTGAACACATTCATTTATAGGTTTGATTGAAACTATTAACTTGATTGTATCCATTTTTGCTCTATTTGGACTTTTTTTCCAAAATTTTGATATCCATGTTATAATATTAATGTTCATGAAAAATTCCTATGATAAACTAGAGCTTTCAAAAGAAAAATTGTCTTGCATTTTGGAGAAGCTTTCGAACTTTCGGTTGAGAACCAATACTATTCCATCAAGAAGAGGCTGAATTTAGACAAGTTGATTGTTTTTTTTTTTTTTTTAAAAAAAATTCTTTTTAAATGTTCTTTTTCATGTTTTGCCAGCAATTTTCGCACGTGGAGTTTGTAGGATTTTTGGCAATAGACCTATAAAACATATTTATCGTCGAGTATTGTTCATGATGTTTTTTTTAGTATATATCGGGGAAGAGGGACAAATCCTACAAACTCCACATGCAAAAATTGCTGGCAAAACATAAAAAAGAACATTTAAAAAGAATAAAAAAAACAATCATGAACAATACTGATATTGAACTGATTTACAATCAAACAATAAAATTATTGTGTCACCGATCCATTGAGTATCCATTGAGTATTGTTCATGTTAATTTTTAGAAAAGTATTAAATCATTTGTATAAATTTCACAACTGTTCAATGGAACTGCATGCTGCTGGAGTATTATAAATACAGAGTTTTGTTATTTTTAGATTTTCGAGAATTAGAGAGCTTCGATTGAGGTGCCAATTTTTGCTTTTGTCTTTACTTCTATTTTCTTCCATTTCATTAATTTTAATGTTTAAGATATTTTGATGATTGGCTGAACTTTCGAGACTTCATCTTTTGGGTAGTAAAAGGGGTGAATTTTTTTTTTCTTCTTTTTTTAAGATTTGTTTATATCTTTTTAAAATTTTCTAGCACTTTTTATCTTTTAATTCTTGTTAATATCAGATTTAACTAACTATAAAGTCGTTGGGTGTTTGCATAGAAGTAGGTCTTCTTCTTCATTCATGTAAATTGCACGTCAGAACTTAAGAATAGAGAGTGAATTAACTGAATTAGAAGTGCACACTTAGTTTAGTTAATTCGTCTCAATCAATTCTTAAAGTTTAAAACGATTATTTACACTAATATGAAATGCTATCGTGTCCAACTAATTAACACTGACTAGGCAAATTAACTTGATGTTGGATTAAGTTAATTTGGGATTTAAAGGACCCTAAGTTTGCTTAGGAGATTTGTCAGATTTAATAATTAGGATGATTAGTGAAAATTTTGGACAATTAGTTGTATTAGGTTGTCTATGATTAAAAAAAAATTCATATCTATCAATTTATTTTTGTATATATATATTTATTTTTGAGAAATTTATTTTTGTATATTTAGTCCACCTATCTCCGCTCTCAGAAATCTCTTCATTAATTCGCATCAAATAAAAAAACTAAAATGATATAGATGAAATTATTGACTTTCCTATGATTTGACCTGATCTATTGTCAAATAGTATAAATACTAAAGTTTAGATTTGATTTCAAGATTTGATTTTATGAAAGCATTGGATGAACCTCTAATAAAATACATTGATTATGTATGAGAAATAACTCGGTTGAAATTTGTAATGCATAGATTTATTAAAAAAAAAAAAAAGAAAAATGAAAAGCCAACTTTGACCCGGTCAATGGTTGACAAGTGGCACGATAAAGGTTGAGAAGTTGACATGTGGCCCATGACTATGGAATTTGGTGTGAAAATGGGTTGTATTTGGTGTTTTCAGCCTCAATTTTCCGGAAAAACGCGAGTCATGGATGGGTTATTTTGACTAAACTTCAACGGCTCATATCTTTTGATTTAGAGGTCCGTTTGAGGTGATTCTTGTTGCGTTGGATTCTTCTTCTCGTTACCTTTCTTTTGGTATATTTTTCGACCCAAATAAAGAGAGTTTGAATCACTGTTTTTCCTGATCTCCGGCGAGTGCTCAAATGAGATTTATCGAGCAATCCATGGCAGTTTTGTTGTGAATCAGTATATGAAGAATTTAGGTGAGTTTTCTCTATCTTGGTCAAACTTTGAATGATAATGAGTGAGTGGGTTTAATCTAAACACTACGATGTTTGGGGGGTCTTTGTAGGAAGGAAGCGTAAATTGGCCATAATATTTCGAGCTTCACTCTAGGTAAGTAGCTCATAAAGCTTATCTTTTAAGTCTACTTACGTTCATGGAAAAGCGTTGCCATTTACTCATATGGAAGTTTCATGACATGAGTTAGAGTGTACCATGTAGGTTATGTTGGTTTATCATAAATGGTAGTGATATGTTTGTTTACCAAGCACGCTAAGTTTTATCGCTATATATGTTTGGCGTAGCGTTATGAGTGGGATTTTTAAGTTATGTGTTATATATATATATATTTACCACGGATAGCGTGTAAGGTACTAGATGTAGTGGTTAGATTTATGTCAGGAGTAACCTCTATATGCTTAAATCGAGGATGCCACCAGTCATAGCTAGGAGAATGTGATCGCAGATATGCTAAAAGATTATATAGTTTGTGAGAAGTGTGTGAGGGTATGGATTGTTCGCTTCTCTCATCCTACTCATTAGGGTAAATGTATGTTATAGGCTTTACCAGCGGGTTTACCAATATTGGTGATTGGTTGACAAAGAGTGTGGAATGGTGACCTAGTTATCTAGTATTACGACTAAAGAAAGATGTAGTGGAATGCAAGTATGAGCAAATAAGAGAGTTTTAGTTAGCACGAAGGTGTTTAGTCTTCACAAGGTGAGTTAATGGACTTTTACTACCTAAGGTGAAGGGGGAGATAAAGATGAGTACCTTAAGAGTCATTTCCCTATCACTTCGATGAGATGAGATGTAGCCAACCATAGTTTTATAGTGTTATTAGATCGTAACTCTAGTCGAAGATCGAGTTTTCTTGCTAGTTTCAGTTGATACCGCAAGTGAGTTCCTTGGATCACGATCATTGTAGTTTTAGTGAATTCAAAAGTTTAGTGTATAGAGTGTAGTGTGAGTTCCTAGTAGTGATTCACTCCTCAAAGGATACCACATGGGTTGTTAGCGGTGTTTTTCTCATTTGAGAGTGCAGAATGAGTTGATAGTCGTGTATCACTCTTTTGGATTGTGTAATATGAGTTGTAAGCAACGCTTCTCTTCTTTGATAATGCAAGGTGAGTTGTTAGTCGTGCTTTGCTTCTTTTAAAGGTGCAGGTCGAGTTGTTAGACATGATTCTCTCACTTAAGAGTGTAGTCGTATTCGCATGTTGAAGATTGTGTGTTTGCTATTCGTAGGTATGAGTGCAGTTATGAAATTATAGCTTCATTAGCAAGGGTTAGGTTCATCGTATGGAAAAAGCTACATACTGAGTATGATTAGACTCATCATTCTCTTGTTATGGTGTTTTCTCTTGCAGGTTAGATGAGGATTAGGTGACACGATTTGATTATGTCCGTAGAGAGTTGCAGCAAGGCATTAGGACTTGGGTATTGGACCTATGTTTAATTTATTCATGTTTTTATGCTTTCAGGTGATGCTACAAATCGGTAAATTGTGGGGGGGGGTTATATTTTTGGGGTGTTACACTCCAATTCTCGTAATTTGCCTTCGTCAATCGTGGCAGCGATAATTGACCCGTTACGTTCGCCATTGGCTCTAATACCAATTTGCAAGATCTATATTCGAAAAAAAATAATAAACACAAATAAACAATCTTGCAAGCTTTTCACTTTGGGATTGGAGAGACAATGCACACAAACTTTCTTTACAACACTTTTCTTTATTTCTCTAAAACTCTCTCTACAATTCTCTCGCTTTCTCTCTAGCACTTTCTCTTACTTTTTCTCTACAATTGTCTCTACAATTCACAATGTAGGAACACTTTATTTATAACCTATTACAAACTTGGTCTCCAAGTTCTTACCAAAATTGCTAAAACAATAAATCTACTAATTTCTTAATTACTCACAATCAATTAATTCCTTAATTTTCTACCCACTAATTCATAAATTAAATATTCCAAAAAATACATTAAAATATATTTAAGTTTATTTGCTATAATTTAACTTAATATTAATTCAGGTATAATTCAATTAGTTAAGACATTATAATTTGAGATAAGATCTTTAAATCTTATACTTCCTTAGTTTCCTTTTTAGTACAAGTTGGAGGAGGGAGACCACAAATCTTACAAAGAAGATATAACTGCTAATACCGAATCCAGCGCATGGTATTGAATTGGATTTCCACTAAAAAATGAAATCATCAAACCACTGACCCTTTCGATATCTTTTACTTCTTAGTTGATCGCATATGCTGTAACCATTTGAATTAAGACACTATATTCACAATTTAAAGGCTAGATATTTATAAAGTTGTGCATTTTAACATGTTGAATTAAAGCAGGACAATGCAAAAACACTTCAAATAAACATAGAATTAAAAGTTGGAAACTTTCCATTACACAAAGAAAAAAAAAACAGAAACCCTAATTTTAGTTTGAGCCTATAATTTTGGAGCAACAAATTAAAGGAGAAACTCATTCTCCTTTATCTTCCACGAGGGTCACATGGGTGGTGATTATGATTGGTGTGAAGATTAAAAGAGTGAAACAAAATGTGGTAATTGCAAATTGATTATTATTACAATAATTATTATCATTATTGTTATTTTTCTCTCCTCATAAATCATGCGCAGTCCTTGTATCATTTCTTCTTGCAATGCAAGTTTTTTTTTCCCTTCTTTTTTGTTTCTTTTTTCACTTTTGGTTTTGCTTCTTTTACTCACATCATATCAAGCTATCATTTTTACAGACATTTTGGTGGGCTAAAGAATAATGCATTAAAGTAAATGGGATATGTGAATTTTTCTTCTTGTAAGTTGCTTTTTGATAATTTATCAAAAAAAAAAGTTGCTTTTTGATAAAATTTTGCAGCTTTTTGGTGTTAATAATGGAATAGTAGGGAGGGAAAACCTATTTTTTTACTGCAATTATGTTCAAAAGTTTGGTGGGTTAATTTTTTTTTTTTTTTTTTGGAGTTTCATTTTTGTGCATGTGGTCATTGGGTTGTTAAAGCTTTTATTCTGTTTCTCCAAATTTATGTATTAAAAATTGTGGAGATGCTGAAAAGAAAACTTTTCTTCTTATCCAATAAAAGAACTTTTTTAAAAAAATAATAATAATAATAATAAATCACTTTCCTTATGATTTAAAATAATTATGTGGCAAACGTAGGAAAGCTCAACTGACATAATGAATGTGTTAATGTTTAAGAGATACATAGTTTTAGTCTCCAATCTCCTATTGTACTCAAATAAATATATAGCGGTGACTTGGTGGTGGTACTTTGTCACCGCTATGACTTATAATTTATACGAGGGTGAAGAAAACATGAAAAATTAGAAGGGCACATGACTTATAATTTATATGAGGGTGAAGAAAACATGAAAAATTAGAAACCTGCACATTGGTGGTGGTACCTTGTCACACAAGCTATGATGCTTAAGCAAGAAATGAATGCAATGCACGAGGTTAGAAGAGGTACATGGATGAATTGAGACCACATTCGAATAAGACAAAACTTGAGGATATGTAAGTCATGGGTAAGAAAGGCTTCAAAGATATGATAATTACTATTTATTTCAACAATGTACACTTCCCTTTTTGGTGGCTTAATCGTTGAAAATCCAAAATTCAACGTGCTTAACTTGGAGTAATTCTAAATTTGGTGATATCTCTTGAAAATTTTCTAGAAAATATGTGAGTGAGAATAAATCATGTTGAAAGGATTTGCAGTGGTCTTAGGGACATTCTTCACTCTTAGAAGCGTTTAAAGACTAGTAGGTAGCGTAACCATGTTGCAAGGGATGCTGGAAAATGTTGGGGGTTTGAATACTGATTATGAATCCTAGATCTGAGGTGCTACAAATGGCATAAAGCAGAAATTCTCCCAATAAGCTGTAGTTTGTAAACGAATCAAGGTGAAAGTTGGGGGACCTGTAATGCTCGAAATTAAAAGAGATATATGAATGAACCGAGATCATACTCAAATGAGAGAGATATTCTAAGGATATATAAGTTATTGGTAAGAAAGGCTAAATAAAAGATATGATAATTATTACCTTTACCAACACTTTTCTTTTCAGTGGCTTAATTGTAGGGATTTACAAAGTTAAACGTACTTAACTTGAACTAGTTCTAGGTTGGATAACCTTTTGAAAAGCATGTTCGGAGTACCCATGTTGGTCTGTGAGGTCAATCTTCCCTTTTAGAAGCACTTAAAAAAGTTAGTACACATGGTGGCAAGGTCGTAGGAGATGTAGGAGATGGAGAGGAATGTCAAGGCTAATTCTGGATTATGAATCTTAATCCAAAATCTTTGGACTTTGTGACATTACCATTTGGATGAGTGCGTTAAGTTGGGATTTAAAGAATGAAGAATAAATCATCTTTTTTGTTTAGAAGAAGAGTATTTATATAATTTACCATAAGGTTTTCTCAACGGATTAGGTTAAAGGATGTCTAGGTCAAGCAAGATCCAATGTGGTCGACCTTGGCCCATATGGTTGGTCTCTTTGGCTTCTTTATTTCTCTTCCTAACTTATTGATTCAATTCTCTCTCAAATTCGATTAATTTGTTAGAGATAATTTTAAACTATGATATCCCACGATTACTTAATCAAGGTCTCGTTATTCGGTCACAAGAATCTCAATGAAATATATAATTGAATTTATGTTTTCGTTTTGGACTTTAATGTAGACTCTTTCTTCCCTTGCAAGAGTATAACACCTTTAATTTTTTCCACATAGTGCATTACTAGTTATCGAGCTCAAATGATTCATAATCGTATCCTTGAATTTCATAATCATGCTAAAAAAGAACTCTTATTTCCCTATCTTGAAACATTAAATGATCATGGAGATTTCACACAAAGCTTAAAAACTAATGACGTTTGGAGACATTTGATCAGGAATAGGAATACAAAGGCTTAACAACAAGATCAAATTTGTGCACAGTCTAATAAACACAACCCTATCCCTCTCAAAAGATGTACAATAAAGATAAGAGCACAACAAAGAAAGGAAAAACAAGTACTCTACTCCAATTGAATTATGCTACAATTGCCCTAGTTTTATAGGACCAACTCCATTCTCCAAATTAAGGCATAATTTACAAGAAAACAACCATTACATATAGAATAATACAATTAAGGAAGAAATTAAATAGAATAAAATAAGAATAAATCAACAATAACACATCACTATGCGAAAATACAAAACTAGAGTACAATACATAGATCATTCAAGTTTGTTCCTTCTATACACACAAGTTTACCTCTACATATGCTTTCCCTACTTGCTACGACAAATATATTACACATGCTTATTAGGGATGATATTGGTTCGTTTTTCTCCGGTTTTAGGTCAAACCGATAACCGAATCAATTTGATCAATTTGACAAAAAGAGAAACCGAACCAATGTTCAACAAAAGACAAAACCATTGGTTCATTGTTTTCTTGATTTTTAGGCCAAACAGATAGCTGATCCATTCTAATTTATTTGACAAAAAGAGAAACCGAACCAATGTCTGATAAAGTATAAAATCATTGGCTCGATTTTCTTCAATTCGATTCCCTATCGTTTAATTCTTTTTTACTATTTTACTTGTTATTAAACTTTCAATTCATATTTTAATGTTGTTTTCCTAAAAAAAATCTCATAATTTATAATTAAATTAAACCAAAATAATTAGTCACTTACCAATAAAAAATTTAACTAACATATAAAAAGAAAAATGAAAGTAAAAAAATCAATATTTGTTCGATTTGATTTTTATTGGTTTTTACAAATAGAAACCGATCCAATTCAATAACTTTCAGTTTTCTCTAAATAAAACCAATATGTTCAATATTATGTGTTTGAGAGTGCTAGAAATACAGTATAGCTCAGAAGAAGAAGGCTCGACGACTAAAGACAATAATCGTTCGAGGTGATAGCAAGCTTTACGACTAGACTCTAAAGCTTGCACTACTGATGCATCTTCGTAGAGAATGTCGACGAAATGAAGGGTGATACTTCACAAGAACAAGAGCGATCAACGGTGGCTAGGCTTACGAATGGAGCATACAAAAATTGATTAAAAAAAAGAGAGTGAAAGTGAAAGAAAGAGGGAGAAATAGAGATAACCACTAGATTTTAGTTTGATCACTAGTGAGGGTTCAAAAACTTAAAATGGTTTAAATAAGGCTCCAAAGAGACTTAATTTCATTTAAAGAATTAAACAGTTAAAATAATTTAAAATCTCTTATTCACCTTAAAAACCTTTTTAATTAATTTAAGTGTTGATTATTTAAATGTAAATAATAGAGAATTAATTGAGAATCCTAATTGCACTAAAATCAACAAATTATATTAATTTTAATAAATTATATAATTAAATAAGAAATACATTAAAATTCAAATACAAAGATGTCTGGTGTTACACCTCTTATACGACATTTGTAAATGAAGTAAATGAATAAAACTTAGTTTGAATTCAAACTCACATTGCTCAAGATAGGTCATAAATAGGAGTTATTGATTAAGGTATGGATAGGTGCTTCAGCATTTGCTCCACCATCTACAACATCTCATAATGCTTTCCTAAGTTGGGGAAGTCACCTAGATTCACATATACCTTAATGTTAGACTTTCATATCTAGCTCTAACTTTCTGTATATTTCTTTCTTTTATAGTGATATATGCAAAACATTATAGACAAGTGATAACTCTCAAGAATTGAGAGTGGTAGTTTAAATTAATATATATTTTATAAAAAACTTTGCTATAATGAATGAATTAAGTTTGGAATTTCGCCCCAACATGACAGATACTGCGCGCATAAGCAGAATATCCTATGGTTTTCTGGTTAGGATACTTTTTAGAGATTTGGTTGCAACAAAATATACATGAATGTGTGAGATTTTCGAAGTGTAAAAAAAAAATTGATATTTGTAGTTTGTTTGCATCAATCTTGGGGGAAGAGAAGAGAGATTGGGAAAAGGAGAACCTCTCTGAAGCGAAGGCACGTACTAGCAAAGCCGTCCTGGAAAACATCCCACGTCGCCATAGCAAAGGAAGAATGTAGCGAGATGGAATGAGTTGTAAAAATATCTCATTCTAGGGACGCATGGCAAAGATTTGAAAGCTCTACAATTAATCTCAGTTGTCGCTTTGTGTCCACTTTGAAGCACTCGACAACATCGATAGTGGAGCAGGGAATGTCAGAATTGGAACAGGCTTTTGGCAGAGCAGCGATCATGGAGCAGAAAATTCGCAAAAGTTGTAAAGAGCCCTATATAAAGCAAGCATCGTCTCCGTTCAAAGGGTTGGAAAATTCATAGTTTTTGGGTTGAGAATTATTTGAGTTCTCCCCAACTTCCGACCAAGCTTTCCCTTTCTATTTACTATTTAGGTCGTCGGAGTACTTTCGCCGAGGGCGTAGTTGCTTTTACCGCATTTCTAGCATAGTTTACTTGTGTTCCGTAGATTGCACCGCCTTGTAATCGGAGATTATCATCACCGAAGAATCTTTCAGATTTATCAATTTCAAAACTTTTCTTAGTTTGCTATTTTTATTTTCGCCTTCACACTGTTTTACTTAGTCTTTCGTATAAATGAACATAGCTTTTATTTCTCTACTTATGTCGGTTTTACTTTACATTATGAGTAGCTGAATCTGTTGTCGGAAGATTAAAGAGGAAGTAGGGTGTTTGGTTTGAGCGAAGGGGTAGCGAGATGAACCTTTTATGCATGTTGTATGAACTTTAATTACATTCTATTTGACATACCGATTGTATATCTTTATTTCTCTTTCGAGAAAAAGGGGGTAGAGTGAACTTACATGTATAACATTAGGATTGCTAGGCTTTGCTTGCTAATCAAAGAACACACTTAGAGATAAGGTTCACCTAATGCAATTGGGTTACGATAATTGTTGTTTGAGTTTGAGAGAACCGAATTAGGAGCTCCAGAGATCCAACATCCAAAGTTCTAGAGAGCCAAAGGGAAACCCGTTAGTTGTTCGCTCCCCGCTGACCTCGTTGTTTTAGCGAATCATTTGAAAACCCTATGCCCTTCCTATGCTTAGTCTCATTCTGTTTATTTCCCAATTTCATTACATTTAGATTATTTCACAACACTTACACAACCATTTTTCACCATTGATTCTTACTTAAAACTAAGTGAAAGCACAAACAAAAATCTCTATGGAGATGATTTGTTACTTACTTTAAAACTTGTTACAATATGACCGTGCAATCTAGAGAGATCGCACACACAATATAACTTCTTGAGCAAGACTTCGCTTAAGGGAAGTAGAGCATTTCACAAACAAGCACGTATTTCGTAAATTATTATTACTTCGTGTGTTGAGAATTCACCAAACAACAAGCACTTCACGTTGTTCCTATGTATGTACACGTACTTAAAATAGTCAGTCGATTAACTAAAACAACAATTTTTTTCCATAAAACAAAAAATAATAAAATTTTGTATGCCTCTTAACAACGACGAAAATTTTGGTGCTTGTCAAAAATGCCAAAATAAATTTACTAACCAACTACAAAAATTTGTAAGTAGTCTGGTCGAACACATGAAGACAATAAATTTATATTTGTTAACTTCTTAATTATCATCAAATGAGGGTAAATAGTTTTTGGGAAACTCACGCAAAAAATGGGTATTTCTATTGTTCCAATTCTGAAGAGTTATGGAATATGTTGGGCAAACAAAGTTATCCCACATTTCTATAAGGAGAAGTGGACAATACTTCTATTGATACAAAATGTTTTGGGTGATCCAAAAACAAAGGCATGAAGGCTTATGCCCAAAGTGGACGATATCATATCAATATAAAGGTTTGTGGATATTTGTTGTCCCGAACAAGTGGTATCCAAAGCCAAGCTCTTAACTTTGTAATGTAAGTGAAAGACTTCCGATATAGAACAAAGGAGAGAAATGAGTTGCGAGGCTCATATGGCCAATGTACTTTGTTTGATGATGGTGAAACTCGTAGGCACTTTGTTTGAGGGGAGGATTGTTGTGCAAACAAAGTTGTCTCGGGAATCGAAAAATAGCGATTCTCGAACTCGAACCTATGACGCTAGTGTTAAACTGGTTTACAACCAATCACTGAAAACCATTGCACCACTGACCCATTCAGTATATTTTGATATTATTTAGTATATTGTAATAAGATAGCACTCCTCAAATTTTAGAATTTATTACTATTATTAATTTTTAGTGCAAAATAGATTTCAATCTTATGTTGACTCATACTAATCTTAAAATTTGAATTTTTTTTTCATATATACAAGAAAAATTCTTAAAATGATTTAAATTTACCTAAAAATATTTATGAATGCACCATTAATGTTATCTTAAAATGGAGCTTAGTAAAGCAAATTATTTTTGGACGAGAGTAAAAAATATTGATGATTTACTTGAAGGATACGATGCGTGTACTTCGCGTTTGCATGACCTGTTTATGGAATTACTTTGACCTGCAAAGTGAATATGGACTTCAAAGAGGTGTTTAATCCATAGAAATTTGGAGTCTTCAGCTTTGTGGAATTCTCACTAATATTCAAATTTGGGATCTTCAAAGCAATTTTTGGCTTCAAAAGGTACTCAATCCTTAGAAAATTAGAGAGGATTCAACTTTGAAGAATCTGTTTTGGAATTTCAAATTTTTTTATCCCTTAGAATGAATGAGAACTCTTCTATTTATAGAGTTCTCATGAACCATGGACTTCAGTCTAGTCTTTTGGACTTGACTCTCTAACTTAGTTTACTAAATGAATTTGAGTATGGTTTAATTTTGATAAATCAAATTTTGGTCCATTTCAATTTTTGAGAAATATTGTCTAAAAATTTAATTTAATTTTGTCATTAAATGTGACAATCTCACCCAAAATTTTTCAGTCAACACACATGATTTTATATCGATGATTTACTATTTTTTTTAATTGTAAAATGGTAAATAAAATACTTCTAACTAATCTCAAAATAGTTAAATTTTCATAATTTTTTATAAATAAAAGGTATTAAAATTCATTGTCGAGATGATATACATTTATTTAAATTTTAAATTTATTTAAATAAGTATTTGATATAATAATATTTTAATTACAATATTGAGTTATTGATCAAAATATTGATTTTCAAGATCGAATTAAACTATTACTCATCAAAATATAATGAATGCCCCACCAATTCATGGTATCCAAAAGCCATAGGCTTGTGATAAAATTTATGATTATCTCACACTACTTTTTTAAAAAAAAAAAAAAAATTCCTTTTTTTTTGGTTTGGGTGGTTTTTACCTAGGTGTGTACAAAAAAACCGGTAACCCGAGCAACCCGGACTACCCAACCCAAACCGTAAGGGTTGGGTTGGGTTAAAAAAATTTTGGGTTGGGTTGGGTTATGATTTTATAATTTTTGTTGGGTTGGGTTGGTTCTTGGGTTTAACTCGTTCAACCCAACCCAACCCGAACAAATAATATTATATGCATTTTATGTGTGTGCATGCAAGATATAATAATAAGATAATTTTTTAGAATACTTGTAAGTCTTCTAAAAATAAAGAATTGCACTAATTAGATAGGTAATGGGTTGTAGTATAGTATCAACATTTTTTAACCTATTTGTGAGCTTATGAATTGAATTTTTTAGAGAAAAAAAGGAAAGTAACATAACCCGAGAACCCAACCCAACCCAACCCGAAAATCTAGAGTTGGGTTGGGTTGGGTTGCGTTTATGCATAAGGTCGGATGGGTTGGCAAATTACCCAACCCGAAAAGTTGGGTTGGTCCAAAAAAATCATTCAACTCTACCCAACTCGGACCATGTACACCCCTATTTTTACCTACTCTATACAACAGACCAAAATTTAAAAAATTAGAAAGGAAAGAAAAAAAAGAAAAGAAAAGAAAAGGTAGAGTGAGATAATTTTAAAAGAAAGGGGTAAAATAGTAATTTAGAAGTGCCTAAAATGTTGACTTAAAGATCCTTTATGAGTCTCCCATCTGTTGGACATTCAGCGTGCAATTCACCTTCTCATTCTCCACTGTTCCTCCACAGTTCCCTCTTCGATCTTCGCCCGATTCGGCTGAAAGGTGAGCGCCTGTTTGTTTCTTCGGATTCTTCTTCATTTCCCCTCCAAATTTTGCTTTGATTCGATAGGTTCTATTGCGTTTTTTGTTCTTTTCTCATCGTCTGTTTCTTATGGGTTTGTTTTGCTTCATGGGTTGTTTGATTTTTGTTCTGTTCAGATGAATGAGGCGAACCTTTGAACTGCCCGCATTAATGGGGTTGATTCATTGTTTTGATTCTGTGTTTTCTTTACTGGGTTCGCTTTGATGTTCGTGGAATTGAAATTGAAATCGAAATTTTGAACGTGGTGCTCTTTTTTCTCTAGATTGTTTTAGGTGAAGTTTGCTTTTCTTTTCTATTGAATCTGATAGCTTTTACTATTCCTCTTCTGTGGATGGAAATGGGATCATATGGGTTACCACTTTTTGTTTGTGTATGTTTTGATCATTAATGCTATGTATGTAGTTTCTTTTTTTCTTTTTTTGAAACTGGGAAATCGGAAGTTCCGTCCATAGTACCCAGATAAACATGCCGGTCCCTTAGTTAGGCACTGGGAGACATCGAAGGAATAACGCTCTGTATGTTGTTGGGATTATAGCATTTTATTGTGTACCTTGGAAAATGAAGGGGCATGGGGAAAATATGCTAGGGAACCCTATTCCTTTATCTTAGAGATTGAGACTATTCACATTTCATCTCATATGTTTGTCTAGGAAAAAATGTGGAGAAATTCACTTGTGCTTCTTCAAATTTAGCTGGATATCCTAAGAAAACAAAATAGCTTCTTATTTTTTCCTTTTCTTTTTATTTTTTTTTATCCGTCGCCAATTTTGTATGGAGTTTTTAACGTTGAATGCCGGATTGTGATCTTGCTATGTTGCAGGAAACTTATCGCAGTGACTGGAGTACTCTAGTATTGGGGGATAAAGGGAATAGCATTGGAGCCATAATATGCATTGGTCGAGTTCTACTGTCGTTGTGTTTCATAAAGTCGTGCGCCTGAAAATATGTTTCTGGGTTATACTATAAATCATTTCTCGTCCCATTGAATCTTTCCTTAAAGTTATCTGCTTCATATCATCTAACCATGGGATCCAATCACTTTTTTATCATTGCCTCTGATATATACATCAGCTGAAACTAGTATATACTGTCTGAATTCTAGGTCAAGCTTTAGTTCGGTATTCCAATTGTAGGAGTCCGCCTTCATATTTTTCTTAGTTTTCATAAGATTCTCTGCTTCTCTCCTTTTGTTCGGTTCCCGCTATATGTTCGAGAGTTGGTTTACTGTGAATTTTGACAAATCTACTTCCTTTTTTGTATCGTGTACTCCTTTCTGCCTCACATCATATTAATCCTTTAGCATAAAAAAGGGTCGAAAGTAGTTATGGTGTGCCAAGCAGCGAGCCAAACACGATTTCGGGCTTTGAAACATGAAAATGGGATTGCAGGAAAGCCAACAATTATAGTCCGAGTGATTGCATGTTTTCAACCTCTGCAGAATTGCCAGGTATGTACAGCTTGGTTTCCTACTCTCTTGATTTATCTAGATTTTATATGCATTATAAGCTCTTTCAATCTGTGTTATTTAAGATCATTGACATCCTCCAACTGTATGCTTAATATTGTTGTTCGTGTGTTTTTTTTCAGGCCGAGTACTTTCGTCAATTGCTTAAACCTGTCACGTAGATCAAATTTTTATTTTTGCAATAATCTTGAGCTGGAATTTTCACTTTTGTTCTTCTTATAATTTGTTTCTGAAAGAATTTGTGAGAAATTGAACAGGGGAAATCAGAGCCATATTTATCTTGTGGTAGGTTTCTATAACCTGAAATAATCTAGAGTGATTTTTATTTCCTTTTTTTTCTTTCTGAATATTTGACCTTCTTTTTATTGTCAATGTTAGGTGTTCTTTTTTCTTAGTTGGATGGTTAAGACTGGAGGTTCTTTGCCTCATCCTGGGCATTCTGCTGGGAACCAGCCCAATTTAAATTGCATGAATAAATTGCCAAATTTCAGCCTGCAATGTCCGAACCCAGACCCCTATATCTGTTCAACACGAACCAAATTTCGGGAATCTTTCATTCCACATCCTGGTTTTAATTTGGAACCAAAGAATGGAATGCTGCGTAGTTTTTCATCTTATTTTGGGACCATGCGTCCCAATGTACCTCCATACCTTGTGGAGAAACACTGTGATTCATCTTTGAGATATGCTCGAAAGACTTTACCGGGTTTAAATACCGAGTTTTCTAAGAAGGAATTCATCATCTTTGATCAGTCTGGGCATCAAACTAGTGTAATGCTTAGTTCTGGTTGCGCTCAGATACCCGTCTCAATTAGCGAAAAATATTGTAGTCATGGATTAAATGATGATGAAGAAGAAGCTGCTGGGGATATTGATTTTAAAAACTATTTATTTCGCAATTGTCCTTCAATAAATGAAACTGCTAGTGAGGAAAGCGAGATGCATGAAGATACTGAAGAAATAAACGCCTTGCTTTATTCAGATGATGACAGTCACTATAGCAGTGATGATGAAGTAACTAGCACTGGTCACTCCCCACCGCTGATTAAGGAACTTTATGATAAACAAATTGAGGAAATGAATGAGGAAGTTGCTAGCTCTGATGGCCCCAGAAAAAGGAAAAGATTGCTAGATGGTGGGCACAAGAAATTGTCAGATGCACCTGTTTCAGTGAAAGTAGATGCATTTAGCAACTACAGAATTGATACGAAATCAATCCGCACTGGTGGCGGTTGCCAAGGACATCAAATGGATTCCCGTTCGAGCAATTTGATACCAAAAAAGGACAAGTTACGAGAGACTTTGAAACTTCTTGAAAGCATGGTTCCTGGTGCCGAGGGAAAACACCCGTTGTTGGTCATCGATGAGGCTATAGACTACTTGAAGTCTCTAAAGTTTAAAGCAAAAGCTATTGGACTAGATGCCACGCTCCCTCACTGTGATGTGGGTCAAGGATGTCAGGATGAGAGAAAAAAGTGGTTACCAAATATTTCTTTTCAAGAATGATTGTTGAATTTGAAAATCAATGTGGTAGCTTAGCTTGGTTTGCTTTTATGGGACCCTATGGACATTAAGGGACTGTACATAATGGGCTACTAAAGGAATTTAAGTAATGTGCAGATACTGCTCTTTGCTTGTTGCCATTGAAGACAAAATTGGTAATGTTGACCAGAAATAATGATGTATTTGCTTTTGGGGCACTAAAGATTAAAGGAATCACACAGATTTGACAACTTTAGAGGTGACAGTGGAGGTATTTGTTGTATTTTTGAGGGACCCCTTTTTTCGTGGAAAATATTGAGCAACCCCATGAATTTAGTGCATGCGCATTTGGTAAATTAGGCCCCATCCTCCACTCAACTCCACCTCCCCGTTCTCTATATTGTGCTTTACCTTTTATGGATTTAAAAAAAAAAAAAAAGAAAAATTTTGCAGATTATGAAAGTATTGGATAAAGTGATCCAAGTGCAGGTAATTGTGGGAATGTAGGCCTGTGTTTCATGATGATATGGTGGGAGCTGAGCTGGATTTGCTCTTTTATCAATGTTGTTGTAAAGGTAAGATTGTTTTTTTTTCTTGCAAAGTGGGAAGTGATTGCTTTTTGTTCAGAAAGCTGTGAAGCTGGTGGTGCTCTGTTGCTGCTGAGGTTTGCTTTTGTTCTTAGATTTGTTGTTTCAAATGGTCATTGTTGGTCCCCTGTTGGTTTGTCAGTTTGAGTTTGAAGATGATGAATAATTGGTGGTTGATAATGTGTTTCTGTTCTCCATTATTGATTTTTATTCTCCACCTTTTTAGCTTTTTTTTTTTTTTTTTTTTTTTTTCACGAGTTTTCTTTGTATTTTGTCGTTTTAACTTGTCTGTTTAGTTTGCCTGTATTCCCCAATTCTCTGTAATTATGATAAATGCATTTTGATGAAACTTTTGCATTCTTTGATTCTTGTGGGTTTTTTGTGGATTTTCTTTTGAATGAAAACAACCTTGTGATTAACTGTGGATGCCGTTGCTGAAATGAAGCTAGATGCTTTCCTGGTCAAAATTTAGAAAACAAGAGATAAATAACATTTTTTCTTGCCTTTTTGGTAGAGGTCGTGGTCTCGATAGTATGCTCCATTAGAGAGGTTTCAAGTTTAAAACTCACGAGTGAGTTTAATGGTAAAATCTATTGCTATCTTCAGGATTTGAATCCAACATCCATTCATTCTTTAGGTAATCCACTATCCACTGTGCTGATATATCCTATGGAGGAAGATGGCTCTCAGTGTGTCGAGAGGTGAAAAAACCCTGGCTCGTGGGCGCAAGCCCTATTTGTGTGGTTGTATGGATCAATAATGGACGATAGCTTTAGAGTGTTGAAGATTTCATATTAGAAAGGTGGAGAGATCTTCTAATATTTATAGAATAGATGAACTAGTTCGCTCATAATCAATTAGTTTGGAAGGTCTTCGATGACCTTTTATAGATCCACCATCAAGGCATAAAAACTGCAACTCAAAGCCACCCTGCAAAACACTTAAAAAGAGTCATTGACAAAGATACACTCACATGGCATGTTGTACGCCAAACACTAATTCAAGCCAAAAGAAATACTCACATGGCATGTTGTACACCAAACCCTAATTCAAGCCAAAATAGTATAGGATCAACAAATCATCGAGGGAGATCAAATTAAATTTACTTCAACTCATCAACGTTTAAATTTATCTCAACTCATCAACTTACTTTTGAATTGATCGGTGATTTAACATAATTCAACGGAAGAATAATGTGTGACAGGAAAGTATGTGGTGAATATGGATATTCAGCTGCCATTTTTGCTTCCACAGGTTTGAGAAAAAGTTTGTTCTGCCCTGTCGAAGTGTTCATTTGTTGAACTGAATACTATACTGCATGTTCCTGATATAAGCTTGAATATGTCAAGTATATCTAAATTTACTGTGGATAACAATCTTGTGGATGTGGACTCAAATTGCTGTTTTGTGAAGGACAAGGCAACAAGGAAATCACTAGTCTGATAGGGTAGAGTAATACTTAGCTAAGCAAAATACTTACACATTCTTAGAACCACATGTTTTTACTTTTTTGCAGTTCTCGCTTCTCTTTTACATTTTTCTCTCCATCAATCAAATCCCAATTTTTTTAAAAAAAGTAAAAATATGTGGTTCTAAGATAGGCAAGTATTTTCAAAATACTTACCCACCCTTAAGTAAGTATTACTTGATAGAGTATTGAGCCAAATTCTTGAATTTTGTAATGTAATTCCTATGAATGAAGATTCTATCTCATGTGATGTCATTTGGGAAATCATACCCTCCACCTTTTAAACAATCTACTTCTAAAACTAACATGTCATTTTAGCTTGTCCATTGTAACTTTTTGGGGCCCTTGCCAACCTCTCGTCCATGGGTTTCTTCCCCTTATATGAAAGTTTTAAGCCCCAAATCCTTTTGTTAAGGATGACAACCAGGTCTCGTCTCATTGGATATCCTCCGATTTAAGTATACGTCGTCATAACTTTTGTTTTGTTTCCCCAAATATAGATGATTGTTCTCACTCACATATCAATAATCTACTACTTATTTAACCATTGTGTGATTGCATTTTGTTTTTATTATTCCTAATGTTCTCACTTCAAATAAAGTATCACGTATACGTCTACTTTTTTAAATAGTCATTTTCCTATTAACACTTGTGCGCATCAAAGCTCAATTATGGAACCTTTTGAATTATACTTAAGCCAACGAAAAGCTCAATCACAAATCTATTCGAATTACGTTTGAGCCCACACAAGTTATTTTTCACTTGAGCAATGTTTCATAAGCACCCTTCATCAGAGCACTTCATACGATTAACTACTAGCACATTTCATAAACACTCTTATAACAACCCATTATCAGGGCAATTCATTAGGCTTAACTACGAATTTTTGTCACATATTCATACTTCTTGTGAAGAGTAAGATTGGAATAGCTTGACTTTTTCAAAGCTTTCATTCACTCAAAATGAAGCATAATAACCATAGAAAGATGATTGTCCTCTCTTATGAAATTTAATAAGCTGCGTTGTTTGTACTCTCAATGATCTTTTTATCGAATAATTATTTTTTAAATTACATTTGAGTACATCTTAGAAAGTGCTCTTCACGAGAGTATACATGCTCAATCACGAGCACAATTCAAAAAGACTTGATCTCAGTCCATCCGGTTTTCATTCTAAAACGTCCTTATAGCTTTCAAGTTTGGAATAATGATAAAGAGATTCATGATACTAATATAACTGAAAATAAACAAATGGAAAGTTAGGAGTGATTTTGAAAGGCTTAAAATCGTTTTTGTCGCATCTAAAATCACTAGGAAACATATTTAAAATTATTATAAAAAAAGATATAAAATCAATGTGTAAAATGTTTATGTTGATTTTGAATTTTTAAAGACGTGTTTTCTAATTCATAGTAATTTTGTATCTAACAGAAATTATTTTAACCATTTCTCTCAAATATGTTTTGAATGTATGAATTTGAGGCAATAATTGAAGCGATTAGTTTCAAATATAAAATTGATTTGATTTTAAATTTATTTATCAGGTTTTGAGATTGATTATCAAAATTATGAATATTGATTAAAATGATCAGTTGGAAATTAAATATGATATTTATTTTAAGTAAGTATTTAAATTATCCCAATGTTAATCTTGGTTAAAATATTGTGGATGTCACAGAACACCTAGATGGTGAAGAATACCAATAAGATATTGAATTTAAGGAATATAAATATTTAAGTTATTTCTAACGTGAACAAATCACAATTAATATCAAAAGAGTTGGTAATGTGTTGTTTTCATTGTTTGATGATAATTAAGTTCAACATCACGATCAAAGGTTCGATCTCAAAAATTGATATTTAACTTTCATTTATTTGAGAACGATAATTATATAATTTTTGGTGTCGAAAAGTGGAACTAAAAAGCTCACTTATTGTGAGCCATTAAAGTTTATATGAGATGGGACAATTAAAAATGTTTTTAAAATTTTCCATAACAATTCAAAAACACAAAACATCTTAACTTACAACTTGATTTCATCCATAATCCATCAACCATAGTTGTCAATATTATCAAATGCTTAATCATTCAATTCACCAGGATAGAGATAAAGAGACAATTTAATGACCTTTATATTAGTGGCAAGTTGAACTGACAATTTAATGTACCCTAAGATTATATACAAATGGAACAATTAAAGATCTCATTAAAATTCCTTCCCCCCACTCACTAATTATTGTAGTTTAGTCCAATCCAACATGACACAAGTCCTATTTAACAAAGAACAAATATTGGTTGTAGTTGACACAATATCAAAGAAATGCCATTAAAAGAAATAAAGCCTTTTTATTGGAAAATGGATTTAGATTATGGTAGCCTCATTATCCAAATGAGATTTGGGGGAAAATGGGAAATTGGATACACTGTGACCCATCCAGTTTTGTCTCCAACTTGCCCCACTCTAATTTTCAAAGGGTTCTTTTTTTTTTTTTTCTTTTTTTCCTTTAATACTAGTGGACTTTGACATTTATTTTTCCTCAACTCTTCAAAGAGGCAAAGTTGGTAATCAATTGTATTTTCCTCAATAGCAAATGCACCATTTTGTTTTTGTTTTCATTATTATTTCCCTAAGTGCAATAATGCACATGCAACCAAATAAATCAAACAAGCTTCATCTTGTGAATACTTATTTTTGTTGACGTTCGCTTGCTATAACAGAATGTGTATATATTTTTAGTGTGGTTGGATTTTGTTCATTTTAACGTAGTTAAGGATGGAGGATATAGCTGAATCAATTTGTTCATGTATATATATTTTATATATATATATATACATATATTATTGGTTAAAATACCATTTTTGTCCCTACATTATTATCATGAAAGTACCATTTTGATCTCTGAACTTTCAAAAGTTTAATTTTAATCTTTCAACTATCATTTTTGTTCCATTTTGGTCTCTGAACTTTCAAATGTCAAATTTTAGTCCTTGAACTTTTCAAAAAATTTAAACATAATCTTTTGCCAATAAAACACTAAAACTCGAAGGAATTGAAGAGGGGAAGATAGAAATGGAGCTAGAAGAAGAAGAACATGATTAAGAATTTGTTCAAATCGATCCGTTTTCTTCTCTGCAATTTATTGATATTTAAAGAATAAAAATAAAAATTCTGGTTCTGTGAATTTGAGATTATAAGGCTAAGGAATAGGGTTTTGGGGGAAAGAGATGAGATTATGTAGTGGAAGCAAGGCTCTTCAACACTTTGAGTAAAAATGTTAAAAATGATCTCAATCAAAGGCCCTCCCACTTCCCCTCACTCTCTTTCTCTCTCTCTCTCTCTCATTTTGATTTTATGCTCTGTTTTATTTTGTTTGCTGGTCTTGAGAGATGCCTGGATGAGTGAGGAAGATAAATTTTTTTTATTATTATTTTCTTGCCATCTCATCTATTTTTAATTATGGTTAAAAAAAAATTAACTCAAGGACTATTTTTAAATTTTTTTAGAAAATTCAATGACTAAAGTTGGACATTTGAAAGTTCAGAGACCAAAATTGAACAAAAATGATAATCGAAGGACTAAAATTGGATTTCTGAAAGTTCAGGAACCAAAATAGAACTTTCATGATAGTTCAGGTACCAAAATGATATTTTAACCTATATTATTTTGGGAGGTCTTAGTTGTCCTCACGAAATTTCGACAAAGTAGAAATGAAATATGTGTAAATCAATTTGAACTTTATTTATTTGTGTAAATTTGAGGTGTAATCTCTAATGTTTTTTTTTATTCTTTCTATCTCAAATACAAATGTCACAAAGGTTTTGCAGTTTGTTCTTGTCGAAAGCTTTGTAGCTTGTTTTTAATGTAGATTTATCTTTGGGAGTTCACAACTTATTCTCTAACTCGTTTTATTGATCGTTTGCCTCGTTCTTCGGCTTGTGGATCCTTGGATCGACTTTTGGGTTGTTGATTTTTTAATCGATTATTGGCATGTTCATTTTTGGATTTGCCTTGGCTTGTTGATCTTTGGATTGTGCTCTAGATTGTTGAACTTTGAATGATCGATCCCTAGCTTATTGATTTTCTTAGATGATCAGCTTTTGGCTTATTGATTTACTTGAATGATTGATCTCTGGCTTGCTGATTGTTTTGGATAATGTTGACTTCGATCTAATGGCTTGCAAGCTTATTCTCAAAAGGAAATTGAATCTTGAAACTTGTAGCTTGTGAAAAGTCAGATCAATTTTGAAAGTCTTTGTCATTGAGTCTTATGAATTCTAAATCTTGATCTCTGAATTCTTGTACTCTCTAACAAAACTTGAGGCTTTTAGACCAGGCAAAAGATCGAGGTCAACCCTTAACCTTGGATAGTGTTTCAAACCTACATGCCCTCTAAAAAAAGATTCGTCAATGGTTCAGGTAAAAGCCTATCTTTGGTATCTTGGATGCTTTGAATCTATCAAACCTAAGTCTCTAAGTTTACGAGTCTTCCATCTTCTTCTTCATTTCTCTATTTATAGAGTTCTCATGGATATGTGGGTTTGGGTTTAATAGACCTTTAGGAGGTGATTGGATTTTGGAGTTGAAAAGAGGAGATGAGAGAAAGAGGAAGAGGAAGAGGAAGAGGAAAAGGAAGTTGAGTGATTTAGAGATGTGAAGTAGTTGTTTGAAGATTAGTGTTTTGGAGATGAGATGTTGTAAAAAGTATTTATTTTATATTCTTTTTTTAATGTAATCATTGCATATTTATATTAATTAATAAATTTAATATATTTTATTTTATATTATGTGGTTAAAAATAGAGAAAATTTGATGTGATATTTGATAAGATTAGATAAAATATATTTTATATTATATTATATGATTGAAAATTAGAAAAAAAAAAGTTTGATGTGATATTTAAAAGATTAAATAAAATATTTGATGTGATGTTGGAGGAGAGATTGAGGAGGATGTGACGAGAGGTTGAGGTCCTAAAGACAAACATGAGCTGGGATCCCAACTCCTTCCTCTTCTTCTCCTCTCCTCAACACCAGATCCCAAACAGCAGGCTTGACCATTGTACTTCAACCGATGAGTCTTTGGCATACTAGGTGTACTTAGATATAATTTAATTTTAACCAAAATTCTAAATAAACAACTCTTGGTCTAATTAACTTTGGGAGAAAATTGATTAGCAATTGTCCCAAAATCTAATTTATGTTTGTCATTAATTTATAAATAATAAGGTGACAATTTTTTATTGATCGAAATTTCTCGACCTACAAAGTCTTTTATTTTAAATGTCAACTTTTTGATACGTCAATTTAATCCATATATGAACTTGTCTATTAATAGTAATTGTGTAAAACATCTCAAATTTCGTTCTCAAAATCTTAATTGAAATTAGAATAGAGTTTGTAGTCAACCTAATTCCAAATTTGATCTTAGATGATGTTGAATTTAATACAAGTCAATACTTTTTGTCATTTGAGATTCCAAACATATAACCTTTATTTTGGCTTTGTCATCCTTGATGATCTTCAAATCTTTTAACTTTCTCTTTGTTTTCCAAACCAGCATACATGACAACAACCATGGCATACCTAAGCAACGTTGGATTCTCATTCTAGCTCAGCCACAATACGACACTTGATTGAAAGCTATATGAATTTGACTCGAATGTAATAATGTTGAGAATCCCATATTGAAAATTGAGGAGACTGCTAATTAGCAATTTATAAGATAGATGAGATACTTCTTTTATCACCAATTGTTTTTGAGATAAATGTCCCCGCTATCTAATAAGTTATATATAATAGCTCATTAAACTCAAATGGATGCTTGATCCAACAAAAATGAAATTTGGATCCGATGCACGATCAACCTTTCGCATATCTTCGCACCTTTACTTATGGTCTCACCCAAATTATATCACATATCTATAGAGATGTCTCTCATTTATGATGATCATTTACTTATCTAGTTAAGGTAAGACTTTGATCAAATTCTAAACCCTTATTTAGAAGGGTTGATATAAATGTATAACTTAGGCCCCATTTAATAACCATTTTGTTTTTCGTTTTTTGTTTATGAAATTCAAGCCTACAACGATTATTTTACTATACATTTTTCCTTATTTGGATATCTACATCTTACCTATATTTTAATAAACAAAACCAAAATTTGTAAACAAAAAAAAGTAGCTTCCAAAAACTTGTTTGTATTTTTGAAATTTGGTTAGTATTCTCCTACTTTCTTAAGGAAAGATGAATATATAGTAGGAAAGATGAAGCACATAGTAAGAGATTTGAATAGAAATAAGCTTAAATTTAATAAACAATAAACAAAAAAACAAAATGGTTATCAAACGGGGCCTTAGTAAATAAAAAGTTACACTTAAAAACTTTAAATTGAAATATTGTTGAATTAAAAAAAATAGGGAAATTGTACCTGGTGTTCATTTTTAAAAACATATTTGCAAGCGTGTCCAACTTTCAAAGTATTAGCAAATATATTTTTTCAATTAAAAATAATTTTCATTAAGTACCAATTTACCCTTTTCCAATTAGAGGGGTCATTTTTCTCTTCTCGTTAATTATCAGCCATTTATCCATTATCTCTCCTCCATTTTGTAACTTATTTTTCCTTTTTATTACCATTTCTTTCCGTTTCTTTCTAGCTACGAAATTTTCTTTTTAATAATTTTTTTTTCAGTTTTCTTTTTTTTATGTATTAATGAGAATTTATAATACATAATTAATACTAAATATATTAATAAAAATGACAAATATAATTATGGGATATTAATAAAAAAATATTGTATTAATGAGTATTTATAATACATAATTAATACTGTATTAATATTTTTATTAATATATTCAGTATTAACTATGTATTATAAATTTGTATAAAAAAAAAACTATGTATTATAAATACTTATTAATACAATATTTATTATTTATTATAAACACTCATTAATACCGTATTGATTATGTATTATAAATACTCATTTATACAATTTTTTTTATTAATATCCCATAATTATATTATTTATTTTTTAAAAAATAACTAGGTTTAGGATTATTTTTAAATTTAATTAATCTTGCAAGTTTCTCTAAAAACTTCATCGTAAAAAATATGGTTGAATATTATATTTTAATACTCATTACAATATTCTTCATTATTAATACCGTATTTATTTAATTTAAAATAATATCCATAAATCCATATTAATTTAAAACATGTATTTATTCATTGATACATGATTAAAGATTTTATGAAATCACCATTACTTTTTTACCTATTCATTCTCAATGTATTTGAATAATTAAATAAAACCATTTTTAATAAACATTTTTTGTTAAAAAAGAAAGAAAGAAAGTTCATTATGAAAGTTTATTACATTTTCAGACGCCTTATTTATGAAATATTAATTTATTAAACTTTAGAATCATTATAATTTGTTTAATATTGTATATTTACAAAATTATTATTAAATAATGCAAATAAATATAATGTTCGATGAATTAATACTCTTATATGAGATAAATGCATCTTAATTGTGAAATATGATACTAATTCGATATTTATTTTTCAAAAACAAAATAGTATTCATGCATAATAGGATTAATACTACAAAAATAACAAGAATGGTTTAAAAAAAACAAACAAAAATAACAAGAATGCATGAATCCTTATTTATTTGAAACTCGTATTATTTATTTATATTTTTAGAATTAGAAACTGGTATTTATTTATTAATACATTATTAAAAAATTTAAGCATTTAAACAAAATCAAAACAACTACCTACAAATAAATAAAAACCATGTATCACATAAAAAAAATTCATAGATTTTTTAAAAAGTCATTTTAGCGGAGATATTTCATAGGAAAGTTGACAAAATTCATGAAAGATTTGTTTTAAAATGCTAATTTAAGGTGAGAGGGTATTTATGTCTTTTAACTATATAAAAAAATATATTTAAATGCGGATGATTTAATTTTGCAAAATTTTCTAAATATAACTATTCTTGTAATATTTTTCGGTATTTTGCCTAGTCTTACTAACTGCCCAAAAAAATGTGGTAATGAAGAAGCAATATGGATTTGGACAAATGGTGATGAGCATAATGCTGCCTGTAAGTTCCCCACAAATGATGCTAACTATTGATGGAGAGTGTTTTTTTTCCTCTCTTCTTATTTCGCTGTGTTTGTAAAAAACAAAATGACAGAAATCGATATCGGTTCCATTTGGAACTTCATTGGGCACTTTCTGTTTGAAAATAAGAAAAATAAGAAAAATTAAATAGTTATAGTCAGTTTTGATATCTTAAATGCCTATAACTAGGATAACTACACTCATCCTTAGGTCAAGCACTTGAAAATATCAAAAGAATGGAGACAAGAGAAGTATTTACAAATTAATGTCACAAGTAAATCTCGAACTTGAAAGTTTGAGAGAATCACACTAAATATTCAAAGCCTTCAACTATTGTTCCACCCTTCGGAACTAGTTGTTACACGAGAAATTAGCTTCTAGAAAATTCACTTAACAACTCACAGCTATATACATCTAATCTTTTTTTTTCTTATGAGTTTTTGGTTATTGAGTTTGATCTTTGAATAATGTGTTCTATTTTTTATTCATTGTAACTAGTGCTTGGATTCACCAATCAACAAACCACCCAAACTATCGGTTTATTGGTTCAGGGTGGTTTGGTTATGTTTAAAGGGCAGTTAAGTTTAATTTTTTAATGCAATTTATTTATACGAATCTTTGGTTGGTGCAAGGGATTGGCTCCGTGGATGGCATTCAAGGCAGGGGCAGGGATGTTGGTAGGTGGAACCCTCCTCCTCGTGGTCAATGGAAACCCTCTCGATTGTTCAGGACTGTTCGGGAAGGCTTGTGAAGTTTGGCTTGGCGGGTGGGATTAGAGCTTTGTCAATGATGGAAGGTCTTGTGGTTCGGGAAGGCCTTAGGCATTTGTGGGATTGTGGTTCTCACTCTCTCCCCTCTATCTTGGTGGAATCTGATTCTAGTTCAGTCATTAATTGTATTAAGGGTATTTCCCAAGATGTAACTGAACTCAGCGATGTGATTGCTGATATTCAAGACTTGATCCTGTTATTTCTGGGTATTTCCTTTTCCTTTTGTAGGCGGGATTGTAATGGTGTAGTCGATTTGCTCGCCAAGGCCTCTGTTTTCCAGGTCTCTTTCTCGCATTTGTGTTTCGAATTTCCTTGTTGCCCAGGGAGCTGATGATGTTATTTTGGGAAGGGGAAACCTCCCCCCTCAAATTACCTCTATGGTGTCGTTGGAGCAGGTTAACTCTGGTTTTTACTGATTCTTAATATATGGTTTTTTCTGAATTTTTTGTTTCAAAATTTTTAATTCCAAGATATATTTTGTAGTTCGGTTAAACCAAACTAAATCAAACTAATTACTAATACGGAGTGCAACAAAAAAAGTCTAAAACTTGAACCGAATCAAACCAATCCAATGGTTGGTTTGGCTTTTTAGCGTAAAATTTGACATATTAGTTTATAATTTATAATTTGAAAAAACCAAAAAATATTTATTCATTTCGATTTTTATTTTTAAAAATTAATAAAAACTTAACCGAACCAAAATATTTTGTTTGTAAAGAATAAAAAAAAAAAATATCTTCCTCACATTATCAAGAAATCTCTAGCATATTGTTCCGAATTTTTGAAGATCGATAGATATAAACCCGAGTGGTTTTTATGCCAAATTCAAGGACCCAAACACATAATCGAACATAGATTAAAAAATTATGAAGATTATAAAAATAAGGATGTAGATAATAGATATACTCTACTTGAAGGCGAACAAATCAGAAAAAGGTAAACAAACAGACATCATCTCCATTTGTTCATTGATATTCTGTCATCTACTTATATTTGGTCTAATTTCTTGCTCACTAGATTAAAAAGTTCACTTTCTTTCAAATGGTGGGTTGTTGCCGTAATGTTTGATAATACTTTATGGTTAAAATGAATCAGTTAAAGGAACATTGAGAGTTCATGGTTTTGTTATTTTCAGCCAAAAAAATCGAGCGAAGTAAGAATCGAACGATTTTACCTTTTATTAGATATTAGTTCAGTTATCATTTTAGCAAAGCCCGCAATATTAGTTTGGTTTTCAGTTTAGTTTAAAACCTAGAAAAACCAACCATGACACCTATTCATTAGATAGGTAGCTATGTTGAATGGTTTTGAGCCAAATGTTTGAATAAATTTAGTCCAAACAAAAAAGTATTGCCTTATCTGTCAACCAAACAAATATAAACTAATTAAGCTATGTTCTTAATCTCATATCATCTTTGATTAGAAAAAGAATCTTTAGCTCCCAACAAAACTCAAACATGTTTTTAACTACATATGTATCATTAATCTTTCCAAATCATCTCTATTGAAAAAAAAAAACATTTTGAAACCTCTCAGCTTCTTGAGAGATTCTTTAGCATCCATCTTGAGAGACCAAAACCCAAAAACAAAATTCTTCAACTTTGATTAGCTCTACTTTGAGTGGAGTTTCTGATTTCTTGAAACTTTCCACTACAAGAACAGAGCTGAATCATCTAAAGACACTTTGAGTGGAGAGGAGCTTTGTAGAGAAGAAATCCATGGCGGATATGAAATTGGAAAACCATGCGGCTGAGAGAGTACGTTACCTAAGGCTTTGACTCAATGCTTTTGTAATGGCGAATTGGACTTTTTTTGTTGTGGAAAAATGGTTTGTACTTTAGATGTTTTTGGGCCACAAAACAGCCCAATAAAGGGTATAAATTGGAACAAAAATAATTAGATGAATAGCTGCAATTATAACAAGTAAAATTTGAAACAGAGAATGATGAAAATTATGGAGAGAAAAAAAGTCACAGAATGATTATTTGGGTTGGGTTTGAAGTTAGGAGAATTGATAAATTATGTTTAAGAATAAAATAGTGACTATGAAGATGATAAAAAGTAGTTACGAAAAGAGTGAAAAATGATTATGAACAATGTTTCTTAGGGCTCGTTTGATAACGTTCATGTTTCCTGTTTCTTGTTTCTCAGTTCTTGTTTCTCGTTTCTTGTTTCCAATTTTTTGAGAATAAAAAATGAAAATGTGTTAGATAACCGTTTCTGTTTTTTGTTTCTAAAAAAAAAAAAGAAACAGAAACGTTTATGTTTGATAATCATTTCTTGTTTCTTGTTTTTTATTATTTTTTTAATATTTTCAAAGGGATTTTTTTTGTCAAATTTAAGGACGGTTTAGATTGAGTATTTACTAACTACTCCTAAAAAACCACATCCAAACGAGCTATTATAACTATTCAAAACAATTCCTCATTTCTAACAATTTAAAATAACTCCTCATTTCTAACTATTCAAACTAACTTTTCATTTATAACAACAATTTCTAATTAATCATTTATAACAATTCAAAATAACTCATTTTTAACCACTCATTTTCTAACAATTCATTCTTAACTACTCAAAATAACTCTTCATTTCAAATGCATGTCCAAACAATTTATAGTATCTAACTCTTCTACAAAAAAATACATCTAAACTAGTTTTGGTTGCAGTTTCTCTAAACACTACATCGAAACGAGTTATTACAAAAAAAAAAAAAAAAATTACTACTCAAAATAACTCAACGAGGTGTTTGGATGAAGTTTTGAATGAAGAGTTAGATTGAAGAGTTAAAATTGAAAGTTGTAGCAAAAAACTCGTTTGAATGTAGTATTTTTGTAGACAAGTTAGAGACAACTGCTTATTTGGATGTGGATTTAAAATAAATAGTTATTATGAATAGTTAAAAAAATAAAATTTGAAATGAATAGTTAAAAATGAGTTATTTAAAAAAAATAGAAATAAATTATTCGAAATGAGTTGTTAGTATTCATAAGTTATTTTGAGTAGTTATAAATGAATTATTAAAAATGAGTGGTTAGAAATGATGAGTTATTTTGAGTAGTAAAAATATAAGGAGAGTGAAATGTATATTTTAGTGATTTTTTTCTTCATAATACTAAATTTTTTTCGCATTCCAAATATATTAAAAACTGGATTAATAAATAAATACACATTACCAAATTTTTAAATCTAATCACAAATCATAAATAAAAACATTACAAATTGTATAAACTACAAACTTAAAAATTTATACAATTAAAAAATTACAAAAATGAAAAACCTATAAATTAAAACAGTTAATAAACATTAATTCAAAAACAAAAATAGTTAATAAACATACAAATTTAAAAGAATTAAAAAAAAGGGGAAAAAAGAGTGAAATTGAAAATTAGGGTTCAATATAAAACCATCACACCACAACCACCTATCTTTAAAATTTATAAACGCTTTAGTATAATAACATTAACCAGGCTTTAGAAGGAAGAAAAAAAAAAAGAACCGAACAGCAGAAAACTATTTTTAACAATTTCTCATTTTTCCAGCTAACAATTTCTCATTTTTCCAGCTTATTTGAGAAACGTTTCTACTATTTTTGGGAACAAAAAATGGAAACGTTTCTACTGTTTCTACAAAAATAGGAAACAGAAACAAGAAACAGGAAATAAGAACATTATCAAACGAGTCCTTAATGACTTAAACATGAGTAAGAAAATTATTTTTTATATAACGATTCTCATTTTCTAGTTCAATTCTTTAAAATAAGTATAAAACCAAAATACTAAGTTCGAATCATAAATCTTACCTGTAGTTGAATTCGAAAAAGAAAATAGTCAACAAGAATCGAACTTAATGGACATTATGTATGGATGGATGACCAAGGAGTAATGTGTTTCAAATCCATTTTAGTTAACCGAATAACCTTATTATATCAATAATTAATTTATAATAATCGTAAAAAAAATTAGTAACAAATTAATTTTTTGTAGATAGATGGTTATTATGAATTGAATCATTCATTTCTAAAAAAAATAAACTAAAAAAGAAATAAAGATATTAGGTTGACTACTAATTTTTTTTAATTAAAAGTGGGGAATTCGAACTCATAACTTCATGATCAATGTGTGTAGACTGATAACGTTGAGCTACTGGTTTTGTTGGGATGACTACTAAATTTTAAGTTTTATTTTGAGGTTCAAAATTTAAAATTTCTAATACTTAAAATTTTGTTATGTCAAAGCACATTAGAGAATTTTAAGTAAGGTCTAACTTAGTTTATGCGTTTTTAAATGAGGTGTAAACATAACTTAGTGGAGTTTAACTTTCCCCGAAAATGTTGAAGCAAATTATATTTATAGTAGGATACTTTTTTTCATGATGATTAGGTGCACATTGATACTGCTGAACCACTACTCGAATTCGTCATCAATATACATTGTGTTACTTTTGGTTCTATACTACATACTTGGATAATGTGGTTAATTCCTAAAGTTACATAACTTATAAAATTCATTTTGTAAATTAATATAAATCAATTTAATTAAAAATAGGAAAGATTTGTCAAATTCATAAAATAATTACAATATATAACACTAAGAATTTTAGAAACCATAATGTTACATTAATCCTATTTTTTGAAAGGGATATATGTTAATCGTAACATTTTATTATTAAAACAGAAATATTGTATTAATGAATATTTATGATCCAATGATATTTTATAAAAAAAAATGTCAAATTGGGAAAATCTTTAATAAAAAAAGATTTAGCAATCAATAATCATAGGTATTAATTATTATACGGGGATATTAATAATAATACTACATTAATACACAATACTAAATTGATAGCATATATTAATAATACATATAATGTTTTCAAAAAAATTAATAATACATATAATGTATTAATAATACAAAATAGTGTATTATTGTACTCTATTATATTAATACACATTAAACGATATTATATTATTAATAATATAATATAATATACTTTTATTATAGACTTAAATATTTTTAAATTTGCCAAGTATTTAAAAATTTATTATTAAGGTTAATAGAACCTTTTTCTTTTGAAAGAATGGTTAAACTTTTTCCACAAGTCTAAAGTCACGATGAATTGGAAACAATATAATTCAGCAAGGGAACTCACAAAAAAGCGGCAAAATAAAATCCAATAGAATATAGAGAATGTGATTTAAAAAATTAATATATATGATAATAATCAGAGCTCAGCTAACAACAAAACAAATTTAATCAGAGAAAAAAAAGGTATAAAATCCATAAGAAACTGTGAAAGAAACAAAAAAAATTCAAAATAAAAATGTAAGAAATGCAATTATATAAACAAATCACTCAGATCAAAAGAACAGTGAACTCATCAAATCAACCTGCTCTCACATGATCAAAACAGCAGCGTATAACACAACGGCCACAGATCCGAACAGCGAGAAAGAAATCGAAGCGGCGCCGTTTCCAGACGGAGCCGGAGCGTCAGCCGGCGGCGACGAGATCGAAGACGGAGACGCCGCCGGAGGAGACGGCGGAGACTTCATAGAGGTCGGAGTAGGCGCCGCAGCCGGTGAGGATTCCGGCGACTTCACAGACGGAGATAACGACGGCGATCTACTCGGAGACAATGACGGAGACGGAGAAGGCGCCGGCGATTGCGCGATTGAAGTGCCGATCAACATCGCCGCCAAAATCATGGCCACCAAACTTCTAATCGCCATTTCTATAAATCGAAAACAACAAAACGAAGAATCGAGAAACAGAGAGAGAAGAAGATGAAGACTACAAGATGAACTGAGAGAAATTGAGCTATGAGAAGAAACCAGTAGCAGAGATGGAGTATATATAGAGAGATATTCCAGTCAAAGCTGAAACCCACGCCAGCCGTTGGATCGGACTACGAATTCGAATCTCAGATCTTACCGTGATCAACGGCGGATGTGAATCCGAAATTTAAGGCTGGTTGTAATAATGACTGTAGCCAATCAAAGCCCAAAAGAGACGGTTGTTTTTTTTGTTTTTTTCTTTTTTTTTGCGTGAAGAAATCCAGGCGAGTTTCCTCAAGTGCGGGTCCACCATAAAGGTACAGTTGTCAATTGATTTAGCGCGTACACGTGGATGCTTTTGATTTATGAGGCATTATAACCGTTTGGTTTTTTTATTAATTTAATACTGAGATACGAGAATTTGTAACGGTCAGAAAAATGCTTTGGACTGTTAAAAGAGTGGCACAGCCTGGATCTGGACTGGCTGGTTAGCTTTCGGAGTGGGTCCCACACCGGTCTAAATATGTAAATAAAGTAAATTTACTGATATTCTAGAAATGAAAAGTTATTCTATGGTGTATGTGTTTCTCTTATTTGGTATTTAATAATTATCTTTGCCCAACTTTTCAGTTTTTTTTGTTTCTTTTCCTCTAAATTAGTATTTTCAGTTTAAACATTTTCTTTTTGACATTTTAATCCTTTGGACATGTTTGGTGTAGGAATTAGAATTAAGTTAGTTGGTATTAAGTTAAGTTGATGATTAAATTAATTTGTGTTTAATAAACATGTTATATTAAACTGGATTAAATTAAGTTGACTTTTGTTTTATGGAGTGATTAAGTTAAATTGAGTTTTTATTTAATTTTTTTTTAAATGTTTACTCTTTAATTTGTCTTCTATTGATAATAGATAAATGATAAAATAACGTTCATTTGAAATACTAACCATATAATATTCAATTTAAAAAAATGTGTTTATCAATATATATTTTATGTTTTAATTTCAATTTTAACTTAATATCTTATTAAATTAAAAATAAAATTGTATATTCATTACAAAAATATATAAAGACATTTAAATTATGTAAAAATCATTTAAATTTAATTGTTTAGACTCCGTTTGATAACCATTTTGTTTTTCGTTTTTCGTTTATGAAATTTAAGTCTATAACAACTACCTTATACCTTTTTCCTTATTTGGATATTACATCTTACCTATATTTTAATAAACAAAACCAAAATTTGGAAACAAAAAAAATTAGCTTCCAAAAGTTTGTTTTTGTTTTTAAAATTTCGTTAGTATTCACTTACTTTTTTAACGAAAGATGGATACATTGTAGGAAAGATGGAGCACATGGTAGACAATTTGAGTAGAAATAAGCTTAAATTTCATACACCAAAAACAAAAAATCGAGGGGACAAATACCGATTCACGGGATCGAACCTGTGACACTGGTGTTGAACTGGTTTATAACCAAACAATGAAATCATTGCATCACTAGCCTATTCCGTAGGTTGATAAAAGTTATAATGAAAGTGTAAACTAATTTTCATGCATTTTTAAATTATTCTACCTATTTTATTGGTTAATACTCATTAAATTAAAATTGTAGTTTATAACAAAAGTACATTCACATATGAGTGTACGTAATAAAAACTCATTTAGATACTTAGAAACAAGCCATAAAATAACAAAGTAAAATTTCTTATATATAATAATAATAAATCAAATTATATTCTAAATAAAAAAATGAGTTTTAAAATTTAGCAATTTTTGTAATATTTATCTCAACAAAGTTTAATATCTTATTTAATAAAACTTACAAACAATTGATTTCAATTCAACATAATTTTAAAATAGTCAATTAAACTATTTAATAGTAGTTTTTTCAATTAATTAAACTAAACTAAACTATCCAAATTCATTCAAATTCTTTAGGAAATTTTCATATGGTCTGTTCTATTTAATTTTTATTTAATAAAACTCATTAATAACTTTTAAAATGAGTATAGCTTCTTTTTTTTTTTTTTTTTTGAATTACAATAACTAGGTTAATGGGATTTGTACCTGTTTTTAAATACCATAAAAAAAAATAACAAAAAACTTTTCTTGACATTATATCTATTAAATGTATGTATTTTATATTTTACAATCTAAAAAAGATTCATGCAAACTTTATTGATATAAATTTAAGATTAGTTAATTCAGTTAATATTCATTGTTTCAAATTTTTTGTTACTTATATTATTAATACCTATTCACTTCCAATCTAAAAAGATTCATACTATATCTCAATAAAAAAAATTTAATGTTACATTCAAATATTTGTTTCTTGAAATTTAAACATATTCTTTTGTTGTTTTGAATAATTTATTTCGTTAGATTATTCAACATTTAACATGAAATTTAGAAATCATACAAGTATATATTAAATAGATTTCAAAAGAAAGTATATATTAAATAAATTATAAAACATAAAAAATAATTTGAATAAATTTTTAAATTGAATAAATTGTTTGAAAAATATAATTATGGATGATTTTGGAAAACTAGAAAAAATATATGAGAATTATTGTTGGATTTCATTAAGTATTAACTTCTTCATTTGAAAGATTAAGTTAATCCGTCCACCAAACACGAATGGGAGGGATTAGGTTAATATGGATTAACTTACTACTTAAAGAAACCCATTTTAAATTAGTTCTTTCTTTCAAATTATCAAATTAAATCTTTCTGATTTAAAAAATAATAAATAAATAAAATAAAATCTTTCTTTCTTGAACCAAAGAAAAAAAAACAGGTAGATTAAATCCTATTGTAAAGTCTGATAGATAAAATTTTAGATAAGGGTGTATATGGGTTAAGTTGGGTTAACTTTAAAGAAGATTTTCGATTTTATTTAAATTTTTGAGTTGATCACTTTTCCAATTGAATCCAACATAATTAAAGAGAAAATCCAACATTCTTCAAAAAAAAAAGAAAAAAAAAAGGAGAAAATCCAACAAATCCAACCCTTATATTTTCAGGTTGGATTGGGTTGAGTCATCGCGTTCATCAATACATTACAAATATAAATATATTTTATCAAATTAATCTTACACTATACAAAAAAAAAAAATATCTAACCATTATCGTAATGAAATGAAAATAAATATCAATTATGCAAAATATTCAATCAAAAGTCACCCACCATGGTTTCTACCATCATAATTCATATAAAAATTCCTAAATATAAAACATAAAATAAATAGATAATAAAAAAAACAAAAATAAATCATATAATTCTACTTCAATGAAACAAATAGATAATTAAAACCAACAAAATAGATTAAATAATTTGACTATCTATTTTTTCATGATATATAGATTATAAACATTTAAAAAAATATTAAAGAATATTGAGAAATAAAAAGTCTAAAAATAAATATACGCATCTATGATTATGTTATATGTAAAAAAAATATTTTTTTAAACTACTTAATTATTTCGGGTTAATCTTAGGTCTACCCTTAACCCAACTCAATCCATAAAAATTTCATAAATTTGAATCCAACCCAACCAAAAAATGTATTTATCCCAACCCATCAATTTTGGTTAGATTGATTAGGTTATGCCAACGCGAAATCCCTACTTCCGTTCAAGCGAAATGCGTGTGTGTGAATCCCAAAGAATGTGCAAGTATACATAGTCCTGTTGCAGCAAGTTTTAATGTAAGTAAAAGTCATCACTACTGAGATTAGTTGTTAATATCATGCTTAAGTGAAATTAAGAGAGTCAAGTAACAGGTGGAAATTGTTGTGGCGGAATTAAGCTAGGCGAAATAAACGTAATGTAAGTTGAACTAAGTGAAATACATCAGAAGAAGAAGAGGGCTTTTCGGAGAGTTTCCCTTAGGCGAAACAACACTAATTTACCTCATGAACTACTGACGACAGTCTCTTTGGCTCTCTCGAGTTCCTGGTTCGGTTCTCTCGAACTCAAACAATGCTAAAACTAAGCAAACAACACTAGACGAACCTTATCTCTAAGAGTTCTTTAATTCGCAAGCAATCTAATCTTTAAGAAAGTTTGACAAATCTAATGTTCTACATGCAAGTTCGCTCTATTTCTATTCTCTTGAAGCGAATAAAGGTATACATAGTGTGGATCAAACAAAATGTACTTAAATTTTAACACAACATGCATAATAGTTTGACATCTTGCTATAGCTTCGCGTAGGCGAACTGTTCCTACTTGCCTACTTCCTTCCAATGACAATTTAGCTACTCATAATGATAAATAAACTTAAAGCAAAGTAAAAAACCAAAGTTCATCTTCATTAAAACACCAAAATATCACCGTTCATTACAATCTAAGCTAAGTGAAAATAAACAAAAGCAATAAAAGGAGAAACAAAGTTAAGAAGAAGGTTGGTCGGAATCGTAAAGACAACAACTCTGACTTGGCTCCGACGAACTCTTTGCTAAACTATTAAACAAAGAGAAATTGGAAAAAAAATTAAACTTCGGCTAAAAATCAGGGAAATGGTGATCGGAAATGGAAGCTATGACGGCAGACGACTCAGATGGGTCTCCCCAAATTGGTGACCGTTTGCTATGAAGAGGGGAAGCTCTATTTATACTCCAGCCTCGAGCGACAAAGCCTGCTCCACGATCTACCTTGTCCCCTTAGGACCACGTCTGACATGCTCTGCTACACGATCCTCGCCCCCGATCTACTGCAAAAGTGGTCGTCAAACAACGGCTGAGATTTAAAGAATGAAGCTCGGATATTTGACACGTGTCTGTGACTTAGATGTTTCCTCGAGCATATTTCTTTGCTGGAATCAACTTCGCCTAAGCGAACTCATTAGCATTTGCTTCTCTTTTCTTTGATGTGGACTGCTTGGCTTGCTTTACTTGGGCGAATGCCTGGGCTAGATTCGCTTGTTCAAACTCTTCATTGTGTGAATTTCGCTTTGCTCTTTCAGGAATGCTGTAGACAAACTAGAAAATAAAAATTCTTTTTAACACTTATAAATTTTTACACATTCAAGCATATTTCGCTACAACGAACCTTTAAAATGCATCATAAATAGAAAACTAAAGGATATCTCTTAAGCATAACTTTTGGTATAATGAAGTGAAATTAAATATTAAATCATTCAATTATAGAAAATTCTTATAAAAATATATTCTTTTAAGCTACTTTAACTCTCAATTTTGTAGAGTTATCAATACGAATTTATTTTCATGATTAAGGAGATTCGATTTCTTCTAGTTGAACTTAAAGTTGATTTATCTTTCCTAAACATTTGTCATATTTCCTACGGCATACCAAAAAGCAATTATCTATGGGTATAATAGATTTTTTTTCAAATCATAGTGATTAAATTCTAATTTTTGAAACTATAGGAACTAAATTCTATCTTTTTTTCAAACCGTGGGGACTGAAATTATAATTTCCTTTTTGTATTTTGTTATCAAATATGACAAGAAAAAAAGTATGATATTGATTTGGCTCAAGTTTTTTTTAGCTAAAATATATATAATAAATAATAAATAAACATGTGAATTTTTTTTTTTTTTTAAAAAATTTATTCTTTTTCAAAGTTGCTATACTAGTGAACTTAATTTCTTTAGAATCTAACTCTTCTAATATCTTGCACATCCATCGAATTTGCCCTTGTTCTTGCTTCTTCTGGTTTCCTAACACTCAAATTTACAAGTCTGCATCCTTTTACTTCAAAATCCTTTTACTTCAAAATAATTCATATCGTCTCATTTGCAAAATCACAAAGTTATATAAATTAAAACTTTCATCAGACAACTCATCTACTTCATGCTCTACAAAAAAGGATTCCATCCCTTAGTAACACTCATTAATGTAATCGTTATTTTCTAAAATGTTATAATCACTAACATCCACAATAAAATTTCTACCTCATAATTTAAAATAATTGGCAACTTAACCTAAATTTTCATTGCAAAATCACAAAGTTATATAAATTAAAACTTTCATCAGACAACCCATCTACTTCATTCTCTATAAGAATTGGCTTTATAGAAACAAGGAAATAAATAAGTAAATAAAGCTCCATACTAAAAAAAGTTGTATGTTTTAACAAAAAAAAATCCTTCATACAACTCAAAAAATTTTGCAGTTAAAGCAAATGTTAGGTAAAATAATGGTGCAATTGAAGTATTTTGAAATGTAGAGAGTAAAATAAATACATAAGCAAATGCCAAATTATGCTTAACCTTTAGTTAATCTTGTTTAATTGTTAAATAAGTTTAATTAGGTTATCTCTTGAAGGCTAAGCATAATTTTACAGCTAACATAACTCTTACTTAAAGAATAAAATAAATAAATAAATAAAAATAAGGCCCCGTTTGATAACCATTTTATTTTTTGTTTTTTGTTTATGAAATTTAAGCTTATTTCTATTTAAATTTCTTATTATGTGCTTCAAATTTCTATTCAAATTTTCTATCATATGCTTCATCTTTCCTACAATGTATCCATCTTTCCTTAAGAAAGTAGGAGAGTACTAACCAAATTTCAAAAACATAAACAAGTTTTTGAAAGCTACTTTTTTTGTTTACAAATTTTGGTTTTATTTATTAAAATATAGGTAAAATTTAGATATCCAAATAAGGAAAAATCTATAGTAAGATAGTTGTCGTAGGTTTAAATTTCATAAACAAAAAATGAAAAACAAAATGGTTATCAAACGGGGCGTAAGTATTTGGTTTTCATATTATTTGACGGAAATTATAATTTAAAATAGCTTCTTAAAATTTTATCATTTTCTCCAAATATCTTGTCACTACTAATTTGCTAATAATAAACCAACAATTTTACCAAAAGTTGTAGCAAAAGTGTAGTGTGAGACATGGAAGAAAGAGTGATAGAAAACTTTGAAAAGAGAAGTTTATTTTCCCACACGAAACAGGATTAGGAACAGGTAAAGAAAATTTTTCGTGGGCTAAACCTGGCTGGTCAAAAAATGTATTTCTCATTTCTGTTTCTATTAGGAGTGAAAAAGAAAACTGAGAACCGATTGAACAGTTGGATCAGTTCAGTTTTTTAGATAAGCTTGAGATCCATCGGTTTCAAATGGCAGATAACCGATTTTTTTGATTCAGTTCGGGTTTTTATGGAAAAACTAATAAAAGACCAAACCGAACCAATACTATAAATAATTTAAAAAATAAAACCCTAATTCATTTTCTTCTTCACCCCTATCACCTCTTCGGACTTCACTTTTAACTTTATGGTGTTCGTTTTGGTTTCCAAATTCTCTTCTATGGTAAGAACCACCATCCGGTCTCCTTGCCAAGGTCGGCGCCAACGAACTCGAATCGTTCAAATACTTGGCGAACTGCGAGTGCGTGTAGTTGGCAACCAGCAGAGTCTGAACCATCTTCGCCACGCACAGCCTGGTTGCCGACCAAGTTTGATTTGGTGGTGGTAACGGCGTGGGCTGGTCCAATTTTGTTTGCAATGCAATCGGGTTTGGCATTACTTTCGAACGGCGAGGCTCTGCACTTGTCTATAGCTGTTTGCTCTTGCTTGTTTATAATTTTTTATTTTGAAAAATGAAAAAATGAATTCAATTCATATGTTTGGCTGATGAAGGGTTGGAATAGAAAGTTTTATTTTTTTAGTTTCATTTTTTGTTGGCTGATACTAATCTTGCGTTTGGCGTACCTTTTATGATTTTTTTGGATTGCTTGGCATTTGAAAAAGAAAGAAAGTGACCAACATTAACCTGTTTTTTTGTGTCAATCTTAGATTTCAATGTTACTTTAATCATCATAAAAATCACACTAACATTTTTTTTCAGGTTAACATTTTCACTAAACAATTTCTCTATTTCAGCAAGAAGCAGAGTTATAACATTTTCAACCCTTATTTCTAAAACCATATTTACATATCTCATCTACAAAGCTCTAAAACTATTATAATTTTTAGAAACTAGAACGAATTACTATATAAATTAACTCTAGTGAAGCATAATTTCATAAAAATTAAACTTCTGATAACCATACTTTATTGAACATTTGATTGGACATTGGATCGTATCTATTGAAAACCAAACCAATTAAAAATTGATCCAATGGTTCTATGTTTTATTAAACGTTGGATCGGATCAATTTTTTTTAAAATGAAGATATCGGTTCGGTTGTCAGATTGATACAAAACTACAAAAACCAAATCGAAATCACTCATAGTTTGTACAATAAATCCTGTTTATAATTTTTTTTTTAAAAAATATTTTCTCTCATTTTACTTCTTTAATATTTAGTTTTTAGATAAAAAAAAGTATTTGTGGGTGAACTTATATATTCAAATGAATTTTTTCCCTTAATATACATTATAATTGAAACTCGATAATATTTTTTTAAAAAAATTAATTATTATTATTTAAATAACATATATAAAAAAAATGAATGAATTTTTTTTTGAAATTGGTCGTGATCTCGCAAACAAGACACGAAATTTTGTGGGGATAGAGATATACCTTTTATAATTGTCGATAGCATTTTTAAGAATGGTGAGTGACAATCAAGCGACTTTCAACTGATTATTTGAAAGTGTAGGTATATTTTGAAGAGAATTTTTTTAAAAATAAACCTAAATATATTAACTATGTAGTTAGGCACCACTTTTTTTTTATAATTTTTTTGAAATTAAAATAATATAAAATGTGTTTATATTAATCTACATAGATGGATATCAATATTTAAGTCATGTTCATATGCATGTGTCATATTTTTATTATTTATGGTGATATAACATATAACATAGTTATAATTACAGATATTAATACAAAAATTCTTTTTATTTTGACATAAAATATGATACAAAAAAGGTTAATATTGATTTGGTTCATAATCTTTTTTTAGTTAAATTATATAAATAAATTGTGAAGTCTATTCTTAAAAAAAAATAATAAACTTATTCTTTTAAAAATTGCAATTTTTTTTACAGTTTTTAATCTGAGCTAATGCGAATCCATTATTAAGTTTTTTTAGTACATTATTAATTCTTTTTTTTGTTACCTATAACATTTATATTTATTTAATTATTATTTTTTGACTTCTTATTTTCTAATATGTTCTAAAAATATCTTTAAGTCTTTAGAATATATATAATGATAAAAATATATAATTAAATTATGTCAACTTGTTGATTTTAATTATCTAATTGATTTATGAAAGTCCAATGGTGACATTTATTTTAATTATCTAGGAATTAATTTCCTACCAGTTTCTTTGGCATCCAAATATTATAGAGTAAGGCGATATGCGTGTGACAATAGTCGATGTGCGCGCAAGCTGGCCCGAACAGACACGAATTAAAAAAAAAGACATTAAAACAAGACATTTTTGTTGTTCTAACTATTTATTTTTTTTAGAATTGTTTTAATTATCTATTTTCTTTATGAAAGTCAAATGTTATGTTCTATAGTTGGGATTTCTATTTTAACTATGAATGTATGAGCGATTTTGATTTGCTATTGTGTATATTTATATCTATTTTATTACATTGTAAATTATATATATTTTTTTTATATAAAAGTTTGGGTCTTTTTAATTGAATTGGATTGTAAAAGTTTGGGCCTAACAATTTCCTTCCACTCTTGTATAAAGAACTTGCAAATGAACTAATTTATGATAATTAGTGAATTAAAGATGATTAATGAAATTATATTAAATGAATATAAATAAATAAAGGTTTAAAATCAAAACAAAATGAACTATCAAATTTTGTCTAAAAAATGAACTATAAAATTACTGTCAATTTTAAATTGTAAAATGTTTTTTGAAAACATGATATTAGGTAAATAAAAATAAATTCAAACTAATTAGTTCAAATTTAATGATATTAAATAGATGAAAAAATATTAATAAAAGTTTTTAAATAATAAATAAAATTGATAATGAAACTACAATTAATTTTAAATTATAAAATATATTTTTGAAATATGAGATCAATTATAAAATAATGTTAATTTTAAATTAAAAAAATGATCTTACAATATTTTATTTTGTGAACGAAAACAATTTTCAATTACTAATTTAAAATTACAAAATATATATTAATTATAAAAGTGTTGGAAAAAGGAATTTAAAAAAATAAACTAAAAAAAGGAAAAAAAAAAAAAGAAAGAAATGGAGGATTATTTTAAGTCCAAAAACTTCCTCCTAAATGTTTTTTTAGTACTCCTCCTAAATGTTAAAATTGATTTAGATGATAGTTAGATGATTTCAAAAAAAAAAAAAAAAAAAAAAAAAAGAAAGAAAGATAATAGTTAGATTAAATGTGAAAGAACGGCATTCAAATACATTGACTTTTTATTCAAAATTTATAATTCAAAGATAATTTTGAAATATTTATTACAAAATTCACTCTAGTACAGTCTGATTTAAAAGAAAAATCTAAAAACTATATGTAATTTTTTTTAAAAAAGAAGTACAAATGAAAGTTCGAACTTAGTACGAAACCGAAATAGAGTACACAAACATTTCGAAGAATTAAATCTAAAGCACTCCCCCCAACACCAACCAAATCTTACTCTGTGTAAGTTAACATAAAATAAAGAGTAAAACTTTTATACATTTTGTCCATATACTATCGAAAGTTATAAAAATTCCATTCCTTTTTAATATTTTCATTTATAAAAAAAAAAATTGTGGCACTTAATAATGCCACATGGATAAAATGTAGGGCTTCCCTACACATACATGTATAGGGAAATTTTACTCTAAAATAAAAGTTTAACAAATAATCGGTACTACACCCACATATACAAATTAATTTTTCAACCATAAGATTTTGTTTCAACTACTTTTTAAAATAAAATAGTGTGTATATATATATATTTATTAATTTAAATTTAAAATACTCCATCCAACCGTTTGGTAACACGATTGCTTATCTATTTTGGTACTAATTCATTTTCATTCGATCCTTACATATTAAGTTGGAAAATTAATATTTCTATTCTCCTTTTCAAAACGTGCGGGCTATTTAAAAACTAAAAACAATGTAATAAAAACATCCTCCAATGATAATAAACACGATTATAATGGATAGAGTAAATAGTTTTACACTTTTGGGATCCACATTTTAATTGAATCCAAAATTTAAAAAAATAAAAAATGAAAAGAAAAAATTAAGAATGATTCATAACAAAATCCCTTTCAACAAATACAAAAGATCATACGACAAATGAAAAATCCAACTCCCACAAATATCTCATTTAATTTATGCGATCAAAGCCAAAGCCATTAGGCCAAAGCCAACAATGGCGAATCTGTTTGCACCGCCGCCGTTTCCCGACGGCGCCGACGCCGGCGTCTCCATCTCTCCGTTTAGTGATGGGGCACTACTCGCCGGAGATTCAGAAGATTTCGGCGCCTTGGCTGGCGTCGGAATCATTTTCATCGGAGCCGGAGCCGGTGATTTGGCTTTCGCCGGCGATGGTGCATGACTAGGACTCTTCTCCGCCGGCGACAACATTGGTGGGTTTGTCTCCGGCGGTGAAGTCGGTGCTTCGGATGATGGAACGGGGCTGAACTCCGGTGAAGTCGCCGGCAGCGACCAAGCCGGGGACGGCGGCTCCGCCGTCGGTGGAGTGGTATCAGGAGTCCATTTCCACGGCGGCGATTCGGGGGTCAGCATCGGAGACGGTGCCGGTGAAATGGCGGCGGCGGAGATCAGGAGGATCGCCGCCGTGAGAACATTCAGAAGGGCGGTGGAAGCCATTGTTGAGAGATGAGTGCGCTCGGTGGAGAAGATGAGGAAAATAAGAGAAAATATATAGGGAAATTAAATTTGATGAAGATGAAAATCCAACGGCTGATAAAATTTTGAATTATTTAGTTCTGTAATTTATTGAATTATGTTTAGAGAGTTTGTGGGTTTCTACTACTAGTTTGTGCCACGCCACTAAGTAGAAGCTGTCTTTTTAATTATATAAATAACAAAAACAAATTTGATCACAAAGGCTTCCTATGGTTTTTATGAATGACATTTTTCTTCTTCCAAATCTAACTAAAGATTTAAAAAAAAAAAAAATTAGAATTTTTTTTTTATTATAAATTGGAAGAGATAGACCAACAAACTCCAATTTTCGGACTCATGACTGTGGAATCAAAATAAATTAATACCAAACAAGATAACGAGCGCCACCGATAAAAAAAAGAAAAGAGGTATATGTATATGAATGAGCTAACACTAGGATTTAAATGAAATGAGATTATGAGACTATGCAAGACAAAGACTAAGAAAATCATGCATATTCCTTTTCAATGGTTCTACTGCAGAAACTTCAAAATTAAATGTGTTTAGAGTAGTCTAATACTAAGTGTTTTATTGGAAATTTTCTTCTAGATCACATGTGATTGAAGATATAACATGTTATATGTTTTTATACGTATATATATCAATTTCGGGAAACCACAAACTTGTACTATCACTCTTAAATGAGATGAGAGTTAAATACAAATTTTAAGATTGAATCAATAACCATAAAGTTAAATTGAATTACAATCTACCAACTAAAAGAATAACATTTTACACTCTTTTTTTAATGCAACATTTTACACTCTTAACCCAAATCATATAGGAGATATAGAAGAAGCAACTATTATTCATATTTTAATTTATAAATTATTGTTCGTATTCTAGATTTGAGGGCGTTACACATATTATTTGATTTCATCATAACTTTTTTTTTAATCTAAATCATAGAAATTGAAATTTGGCCATTATTTTAAATATATCTTTATACTTTAGAAAATATGTAAACATTGGTCTTGAACTTTCATGAGTATTTCAAAACTATCTTGAATGGTGATTGAATAGGTTACTGGCGCAATAATTTTATTATTTGGTTATAAATCAGTTCAATTACAAGAATCAACATTTATTTTACATTTATTTTCCCTCCCCCTATATATACTAAAAAAAAGAAATCTTGAGGTGATGATTGAATTTTAGAGGTTGAAGAGGAGATGAGAGAATATAGAAGACTAAGTGGAGTGATTTGGAGAGATAATATAAAGAGATTGATTTAGAGAAATAATATGAAGTGATTGATATTTACGGGATACAAACACGGTTAAAATGTAATTAAATAAAAAAAAAAAACATATTTGAATGACATTCTTTCCAAACGATTTAATTCAAATGCTTGAATTAATTAAGTCGTTAGAAAAATAACATTTAAAACACGTCAAATTGTCATTCAATATTCTTGTAAACCATCCGTACGTTACTCCATATCGTTTCAAGTCATCGCCATTCGCCACATGTTAAAAATTTGAAATAGCACAAAATTTGTATTAGCAAAGCTATTCTCATTTCTTTCTTTATTGAACTAAAAGAAGAGTATGTTATTGATTAATTGTATCTACTAACATGGTAATTTTGCCAGATATAATTATCATACTATCTTCTAAAATCTATCCATTGTAACACACAAACATATATATGTTGGAGATACCCACCGTGTGATGCAATTATCCTATATTAGAAAGGTGAAAAATCTTCAACGCATTTATAAGAGATATGAGTCACTTCTCTCATTGCTAATTGATTTTGAAGTGGAACCTCTCGTATTTTCTAATACAGTATGAGAAATTCATGTGGGTTAATGAGCCCTCCAAATTTTCAATCCTACCGAAAATGTTTTAAATACAAAAAAAGTGGGTGTGAATCCCACCCAAGCGGGCATAAGATGTATTTGATCCCAAAAATTTTACTTCCCCTCATTGCCAATGAAACATCATATTCTCTAATAATATATGCAATGATTAAGATTCATGAATTTGAATCCTTGCACTATATATATATATATATATATATATATATATATATATATATATATATATATATTTATTCCGTCTTAGACATCTTAAATAAATAAATCGGAAGAAATAAATCACTTGCATATGCATGATTATTATTTCAATAAACATTGTTTTACTCAACGAGAGATGCCATCATGATTGAAAGAAAGAAAGAAAAAATTCAGGCAAGGAGTTACAATGGCAACACGCAATAATTAAACAAATTTTGGATATCAACTTGATAAAAAAAAAATGGAAACTCAAAACATAGCATTAAACTAAAACAGCTTGCCACAAAATCAAAACATCCAAGAAGCAGCCACCATGGCCATAGCCATGGACCAGGAGTACGAAAAGCTGATCGTGATGGCGGCGTTGTTGGCGGGTGGCAGAGCAACAGCAGGGTTGGAGGACGGGGCATGCACGTGGCCCTCGTCCGCATTGGCGACGCAAACGAGCAGCAGCGCCGCCAGCATGAAGCAGAGAACGGAGGAGGGATGAGCTGCCATGGTTAAAAAGAAAGGTTGCAAAATGCAAAAGAGAAGACTTAATTAATCTTTGTGCTCAAATGTATTTTGTATTTATAAGCTCTAATCCAATGGAGGATTTATTTTTTATTGATCGACTTATAATTTTCTTTTAATTTATAATTCTCAGCTTTATATAAAAAATTTCAATTTTATGAGAATGGCATGTTTGAAATAATTTGTTATACTTTTATATAATAATATACTCCCATTTTTTAGGTGAAATATTTTATTGTCTCTCTATTTGGAAGTTTGTTTCATTTAAAATTGATGGTTAGGTATAGAATGGGATAGTGGAGTGGCTGGTTATTTGTTTTCGTGTTTATCCATTTCTATTCTACGGTCATAAATTTCATCATTGGAATCCGTATTTGTAATCCTCTTCCTCCAACTTGTACTCTATATTAACTTTAGAAATATGTTTAGATTGAAAAAAAAATTATCCTACAACGTATAGTAAACATTAATGTTAAACTTTATTAAAAATGAAAAAAAATAAAATTTAATATTTAAAAATATAAGGATCAAAATTAAATAAAATTTTAAAGTACAAAATGCTCAAAATGATATTTAATTTTTTTTTTTAATTTGGTATCCAAAATTCAAAAAATATATTTTTTTTTTCTAAATAAAAAATTCTAGAATTTTTTTTCTTAATTTCAAAGAATATAACATTTGGTATAAGAAATTCTAGATTTTAATTATTATTTTTATTTAAAAGAAAATAACATTTCACTGCAATCAAGGTTCAATCATTCCATTTATAGGAAAGTTTTTTTTAGTGTAAATGGAGAAAGGTATCACAAATCTTATATAAAGGACACTACTATTCTAAATAAATAAGAGACAAATATCGATTTTTACCTTAAAGAATTGAATTACATCTAAAATAATGAAATCAACTAGATACTAACGGTTTCGATTATAAGAAAGTTATTAATGTCTTGATACAATTGCTTAGTAAACAATAACTTTCTTTGGTACATATAGCGAGTAAAAGACTTGAACTATAAATTTAGTTTTTGTTTTAAATTTTAAATTATAATAATTAAAAAGTAGGAAACTCGAATCGAAGATTTCATAAACATTAATATATACGAATGGCTGAACTACAAATTAATGATGGTCGGATATACCACGATATCAATTCATCAAACGTTAGTTTGTATTTATGTTGACTTTTATTTTTATTTCAATTAAATTTTATAAAAATGGGTGTAAAAGATATGGGTTTATGAAAAACTCCAAATTGGGTAGCTTTATGCTCGACCAGTAAGGCACAAAAGTCGTAATTCTCTTCTTTTTTTTTTCAACTAAATATGTGTATATATTATATTATTTTAAAACAATTATTTAACATTTATTTTAGTAGAGAAAAGAGCTGGTGGATGAAAGTTGTGGATGCCATTTATTTTTTTTGGAATAAATCTCAAAATAAAATTGAAGGTTGTGTTCCATTATCTCTTATGGGTATTTTTAAAATGCTATATACAAAATTATTTCGCTAATTGTTTTCAAATGATTTAAATCATAGTCAACTCCATTTTAAGCAATTAGATTCGATTCATAAAAATTTCACTAATTTTTCAAATCCCACTCTTTTTTGGTAGTTCGATGGTGTTTTCATATGTGACTTGTTAGAATTGATCCTATCAATACGATAAAGAAGAAGTCGGTCATCTTGATCCTCAATACATAAAACGGTGCCCTCACATTTAAGAGAACAAAATTTGAAGTTCTCAAACTATAAAATAAAATACTTACAAATGGCATGCTAGTTAAAAAAAATTGGCAACAAATTTGGGTTTTGCGTGTTAAATGTCTATCTTATTCTAAGACTATATAAGAAAAAAAAAATAGTTTAAAATGTTGATGTAGACAAAACTGCTGAGTCTTAATTTTGTAAAAATACTGATATTGAGCAAAACTTATAAATTTATCAATATGTAAGTTGTACATACTTCACAACACAACACAACTAGATGATAATAATGTGCCACATAGATATTGCCGCATTAATCAAATCATCATTTTATATATTTCTTATAGGCTATATTATTATTTTGATCACATATTTTGGGAAGTAAGTACGATAGATATATTAGAAAGTAGGTAAGTTTTTTTTTTTTTTTTTTTTTTTGAAACAAGGTAAGTTTTTTCAACCAAAAAAAAGAAAAAGAAAAAATAGCAATAAAGTGTAACATAATTGTATGGTAGAAGTAGTATTTATTCTCCGTTGCATATTTTGAAAAGGTCATGTAATTCTTTGCATTTATTCTCCGTTGGTGGAGAAAGTGTTGTACTTATTATTAATGAATTTGATGATCTCAAAAAAAAAAAAAAAAAAATTGTATTGTAGAAATGTCATTCACTTCTTATGACTATGTTAAACATGTCAGACAAAAATTTGAACGAGATTACTATGTTTAGGTTTAGGGTTCAAGAGATTAAGCAACTGTAAAAGATGTTGAAACGAATTCAAGGTATTTAATTTAAACAAAACACATAATGATCAAGAATTAAAGCAAAGAGCAACACCTCGATCTCCTTCAATTCTCAAAAGTATGTTTGGGCCTCCGTTTATGTAAACGACTGGGACCAACCCGTGTTTGTCCCACCGTTTATAATAAACGGTGGTTACCTAAACCTGCGTGCCCGTTTATCTAAACCTACGTACCAGTAAATTTTATATTTTTTATTAATTTTTTTTTATGATTATTCACCATTCGTAGTATATCCTTTTTTTATATAATTAGTATATTTGTTTATTTCAAATTGATTCACTACTTAAACATTAAAATTTTGTAAAAAAAAATCTAAAAAAAGAAAATATTTTGTGAAGAATGAAGAAAACGAAACTTAAAGTTTGTTTTCATGAGATCAATATTTACTTAAAAAATTAATTTCTAATACATAACTACATCAATATATAAGTGAAATAGAATTAAAAAAAAAAATCATTTTTTTCATTTTTTATTATGTTCAATATTAATTATAAGTTTATTAAAAAATTATTAATTATTTGTTAACTATTTTAATTTAAATTTAAGTATTAAAAAAATTCATGTCTTCTTACGATAACATGCACCCCAAACACCGTTTATCTTAACCCCTCTTATAATAACCTACACCTCAAACACGGTTTATTATAACCCATCGTTTATCATAACTTTTCGTCTACAATTATATAACCAGTGCCCCAAACACACCCTAAGAAGTTATTAAACAAAATAAATTGTTTTGAGAGTTTCAACATTCTCATTAATTTTTACTTGCTTTTGTCATAATATATAAATAACACTCCAAAATGCTTAGAGGATACAACAAGTCTTCATCTAACAAAGTAGAGATTGAAAGAGTATGTAAAAAGTGTGCTCTGTATTTGAGATCTACATGCTTTGAAGAAAGCAAAATGGTGGCAATAATATGGTTACTTCAAGTGGACGTAGACGTTCTTGTCCAACCACTATAATCTGAGTGTTAGTTATTCTTCTTTTTACTTTTATTTCCTATTTTAAAGTATACAAACTAGTATAAGAGCCGGATCTAGAAATTTAGGTCTTGTGAAGAAGAAATTTAAGAAGAACTCGAAATTGAGAATTTTGAATTCCTGTTTTCAAAGAAGCCGTAGAAAATCTCACAATAAAAAGTTTCTATTCAATATATCATAATTGAGTTTTAAATGGCTAACAACCACGAAATATGAAATTGAGAAATTTATTGGAAAAAGAGATTTCAGTGTAACACCCAAAAGAAAAAAAATATTAAAAAAATAGAATTGTAAAGCCAATGCCTTAGTTGAACACCTTGCCTAACTCACAATAAGATATCCGTTTAATCCAGAAGCCAACTAAACAACCTTACGAACTTGTTCTGTATATACAAAACAAATTCCCTTTTAAAAGAAACATAGATTCTTGACTCAAACAGTTTTACAGTTTGCTCGTTCACCTGCAACAAACACGTGGGTAATGCAACATATCATAAATAATAAAAGTCCAACTCGACAAGGAAAAACATTGGTAAAAAACACATGCAACAAATTCTTCTTTAACTTAGTCCCGCAGAATGAAATCCCACTTGCACCTTAGGGCCGTTTATTGTGTAGTAATTCGGATAACTGGAATCTTTTTATGCCCGAAATTTTAGATGTCTAGCATTCTTAGATCATCATGTTTGTTAACCTATGACGCTGGTGTTGAACTGGTTTACAACCAAACACTGAAATCATTGCGCCACTAACCTATAATTAATAATTATGTACTAGAAAATATATATTATTATTTTTAAGGTACAAACTACACACAAAATATGAAAAAAAATTGATAAAAATATAAAATTTTATAAAAAAAAATAATTGTGTAGGCAATAGTGTCATTCAAGGATGCCCTCTTGAGCATCCTAAAAATCCATCATGCAAGAGGGCATCATTTTTTATTCTTGCAAGAGAAACGTGGCAATCCAAATGCTCATTTCATGAGAATCTTGAATTATCACTAAGTGAACAACCTCTTATGGTTTTCTCGCTCTTCCTTTTCGGATGGTTCTTAGTTGTATTCTTCAGGGTCATTTTCACCATACGACCCCTTATATCTAATTCTCAACCTCCACTCCTCGAATTAGGCCCTGAGTATCAGACTATCAAACTTACCCAACAATAAGATTATTAAAAAATTTCTCTCTCTTGACCCCACTCCCGAGTTGTCCCTTTCATGAATTACACTTTGATAATTCTTATAAAGTTACTATCGCAACATTCGTTCAAAAATCATTCTCGTATTCGAGCATACACATACCATTTCGCATAAAATATCATCCCCACTAATTCACATATACATTCACACTTTCACACTCAACCATATATTTTACCATCCCCATATTCCTACTCTGCAATACCATCACAGTAAATCAACTTTACCTTACCTTAGGTGTACATGAACAACAACTACATTACTAGGATGAGTTTCAAACTCTCCCACCAAGATATTCTCTTATTCTTACAACTAAGGTTAAGGTTCAAACATACATAAAAATAGTTTGAATTAGAGATTTATCTCACACCTAACTAGGTCTCATGATAAAAACAATCAATCATCTCATGAGTTCATAAATAAACACGTTTATGCCTTTCATTCACCCCTCCTTCATTAAATAAGAATAACATATAACACCATAATTCTCCAACCATATCTACTTATATCATAAACTTTAAGACACATCTAGTGAGCATGATGAATCCAAGGTGCACAATGGAACTTAACTACTCACCAAAAAGAGGCTTGAGAGTCGATATCATCGCCTTCAAGAGCATTCAAAATCGAGTTTTAGAGTGTAAGGGCCATGTCGTCGGAACCCCACTAGAGACTTATCAAATTCCTCAACATCCTAAGGCACTCGAACAAGATTTGAAGAAGGATTTTCTTCTCCCTTTTCTTTTCTTTTAAACTCTGATCCAACATTTAGAGACAAATCCCACTTGCCACACCCTAAGTCCCAACCCCCACATGTCATGTTTGAGAGCTTCACCCAAAATAATTATTGACCTTGGTCAATGTTTTATACTTTTCCTTCAAGTTATTTCAATTTTTCTTCCGGTGAAACATTTATGTGTTAGTTGATACTAATTTAATACTGCATTGAATATTACTATTTGATTAAGTTAAGTAAATGACATTTCCATCTTTCAATCTCCAATATTTCTTACAACAAATTTTTTTTAATTAAATTTTTGTCAACAATTAGTGTAAATAAGGATGTTTAAAATCTCTTCGCTCTTCCATATTATCTATCTTACAGTATGCACTTTCTAATCTATATGTTGAACTTAATACAATAGTGTATACATTCACTATGAAAAATATCTTGTACTTTCTGTAGCATTTCTAAATCTTGAGATGTTGCCTTATTTTTTCTTTACTCGTGTAGTTTAAAATGGTTATGCATAATCTTATGGTTGAGGTTGTTGTGAATAATCAATTTGTATTTGTAAGAATTCTTTTTATGTTTTCCTTTTTTATGTTTCTTTAAGGGATGAAATGGATAGTTTCCTTAGAAACCTGCTTTGGGTGCACACAAACGAAAAGACATAATTATGTTGAGAATGTTTTTTTTTTTTTATGATCGGGAGTCGGAGCTTCACTCCCCTATACTTGATGAGATACATTGTATATTTTATAGATTGACTTATGATATGTTGCTATAAGTTTGTCTACTAGTTTATAGATCCAATATAATATGACTCTATGTTATTGAAATGTATAGGAATACTTGGAAAAATATTTTGTCGAACATCCCAATCCATGCAACGGTAGGTAAGGAGGGACTGATGGACTCAAGTTCAAGGGTGGACAAACTTGTTGCAGAACTCACGATCACATTTATTTTAATTTATGTAAAGATTATATAGACATTTGATATTAGATACTTGAACAAACATTCTTTATTTTAGAAGGAAAAGTGTAATCATAATTTAGCATTATATAATTTATTTTGTGTACATTACATTTAAGGTATAACAATATTATGGAATGTTTCTATAGTATTAGAATTACACAATACAAAAAAAAGAACATTTTATAACTTTTTGTCATATCATTTAAAAAATGCTATAAGAAGTTAAGAACTTTTAATAATATCTATAATGACAACATTGTAAAAAATTCTATAGAATATCTTTAATAGCACTTTTTCTTAGCTGTAATCAATGCTGTGAAATAGAAATTATAGCATTATTAATGCTATCAAAACGAGGTTTTTATAGTCTTTTTCACCGCGGTTAAAAAATTCTATTAAAACTTCGATACTTTCAATAACATCGGCTATGACTGCATTTCTAAAAACACTATCATAGGTTTAAGATAGTATTTTTTGAAATCGTATCTAATATTTTTTGTAGTGTGCATGTGGTTCAAATGTTCTGATATGGACTTGTATGATGTTTGATGCATGGCTCGATGCCTCGTTTGGACCCAAACGAGTCACAGAGATCGAATAGAGGAGACTAGTAGATGGGTGTGGCGATGATATTCGGGCTCACAACCCAGTTTGAGGTGATATTTTCTCGTTGTGCAAAACTTTGGTGGATGGTCGGCCAACCAGGCTCACGACCCTAGTTGATTTCTAGTAGTAGCCTAGGGCACTCTTTAGGTATTGGGTATGAGCTTGATATGGTTCCTTGGTGATTGGTATGGATTCGCCTCTCACCATGAGTACAAGACCTGTTGTCCAGCAGGCTGCTCGGCTCGTCGGATCCCTCAGCCTTGAGTAGGTTGCCCAGATTTCTCTCGAGTCAGAGGACTCTTGTGGGATGTTGGTCTTGGGTCTATGACCATTAGATTGCTCTGTGAGGTGTAGGTCAAGGACAATGTTTCATAACTTAACACCCAGGAGCTCGGGTTTTGTATACCCTTCGGTTGTGTTATTGATCATACTTGTTTACTGATGCTTGTATTCTTATGCATATCTATCCCCGAGTTAGAGAATCCGCACTGAGTTTGCAAAAGCTCACCTTTCCAATATGGAATTCCTATAGGTACTACTAGACTGTATTGAGATGAATGATCGATGGAGTTGGAGATGACCATGGGACTCGCTGCATTATTCTGTTTAGAATTTTTTCATTTATTCTTTCTGCATAAACAGTTTAGGGGCATGATAAGTTGTACATGTTTTACTGAGCTTTTATGATTTGACTCTTGGGTACCTTATGATACTTTTTATCGAATTTACGATTTTAAAAACTTGTTCTTTTAATGGTTTTCAAAGATTGTATTATGGATTTAATTATACATGCCCTGAGTGTCGAACATTGTTTTCATGCATTTAAAGTTGAAGACTTAGGTTTAGTCCCTGATTTGGGTCAAGTCCTTACATTAGCAATTAATTACTGAAGTTATAGAGCATTGCTGATACACTGTTTTAGTGATTCAGACTAGGCGCTTCTTCTCTACTTTGTTTCTCTTTTATCAGTTTTTGCTTCTTTTTTTTTTCGCTTAAGCATAATTGTTGAACTTTTGTTATTTGTTTGTTAGTTTAATGAATATATACTTTGTTTCACTTGTTGTTTCAAGTTCTTTTACGTTATGAGTAGCAAAATATTTCATCGAAAAGAAAAAAGGAAGAGGGGTATTTCACTGTAGTGTAGAGGTAGGGAGATGTAGAATTGTGAATGCATGTTGTTTTAATTCTAAGTACATTCTATTTGAACAACTATTTAATTCTAAGAGATCTTGCATGACATAACACTAGGTTTGTTAAAGTTTTAACTTGCAATTTTAAGAACACTTAGTGATAAGGTTTTTACTAGAGTTGTTGGCTCTATTGCTTTTAAGTGTTGAAGCTCGAGAGAGCCTGTGTTAAAGCAAAGTAGTAGTTCGCTTCTCACATTAAAGCCTCGTCACTACAATGTAATACTTGAAAAACCCTAACCTCTTTCCAATACTTTTTAAACTGTTTAATTAAGTTAGATTAATTCCTTTTTGCATCTTATACATTTCATCCTTTTTATCATTTATTTATTTTACTTACACATTTACTTTCCGCAAGAAGTAGTTATAGAACCATCACATCTGCATTTCCCTCGTTGCCATGACCCTTAGCTTACACTTAGAAGTGAAATGAATATTGCACAAAATCCCCTGTGGAAATTACATGTACTTATATTAAAACTTGCTACAACATGACTGTGTATACTTGCACATGGTAGACTCAAGAGACGCACATGAATTAATTGATTTTTATATTTCGCTGAAGCATTTAATAGAAGCGTAGTTCTCACATCACATCACAGTTGCATGTCCAAAAATCTTCCTTCTGCAACCTCGTGGGCGATCCGAAAGTCCAAATCCATGTTCTCGATTAGAGATCTATCTGGAACCTCGTCTACAAGTAGTGGGACTGGGGTTGGGCCCGGATCCTCTCTCGCAAACTGATCTTTGCTACAAATCTCGATATGATCGAAGAGGAATCCAAATTCCTTGGATCTCACAACAGATGGAGCAGGAGACACGTCTTCTTCAAGTCTTGATTTTTATTGAAATTGTAATGTTTAATTCTCATAGTTTTTTGTAATTTCTTACTAGTGAAGATCGATAGGGTTGAAATGGAACAATTCTAGCGGTTTAAATTTGCGGCATTGTTACAGATTTTCTAATGAACTGATTAATTAATAATTCATTCAAGAGAAGGAAAAAATGACATGCCAAATATACCCTTGCCACAATTGAGAATCCCTCAAATTTATCTCAAAGGGCTAATTGCAACACTTATCAAATTTTAAAGAAGGTGATTGCTCAAATTTAAAGTTTAAGGAGTTAATTATCACATGTTCCCCTATTTTAAATAGATTTGTGAGTTTTATGGGTTCTGACTATCTTAATTATTCCTATTCTGAATCTATAGTTACACAAAATATTTCACAAATCAAATCTTTCTTATCTTCTTTTCATCGGAAACAGATGAACAAATCATCTATGGTTCCAAGATTTCCAAGTTAATCCTCATTGTGAATTATAATCAAGCAATAAACTCAAAAGTAAACTAAATTAATAATAAAAATTATAATTTACAATGGTGTGATCAAATTCAGTACAAGTTAGGCTTCATTTTGCTTATTGGTGTTTGATAGTTGGGATTTTAAACCCTCATTTTGGTGGAGTTAACAAAAATGAGGGTTTAAAATAACACCTCATTTATTTATTTTATTATTTTTTAAATTTCAAAATTTAATTTAGTTTTCAACACTTATATAATTAAATATGTTTTTTTAATTTTAAAATTAGTATGCATTTTTATAATCAATTTTATTTTTTATTTATTATATTTATTTATATTATTTATCTACCTAATATTTTTTTAACTAATTAATTAAGAATTATTTGTGTTTACATAATAAAATATTGTAAAAGCATAATTTTTTGTGATTTAAAATTAACAATAATTTTATGATTGTATTTCAAAATAAAATTTCATAATTTAAAATTAATTGTAGTTTCTTCATCAATTTTATTTTTTTGTTTAAAAAATTGTAACAATTTTATTTTTTGTTAAATTTTTTTATTAATATTTTTTCATCTACTTACTACCATTAAGTTTGGACTAATTAATTAGAATTTATTCTTATTTATATAATATCATATTTTCAAAATATATTTTATAATTTGAAATTAATGGTAATTTCATAATTCTTTTTTTTTTTTTTATTCTGAACTTTTATTTCTTTGTATTCATCATTAATTCACTAATTATCATCAAAATAATTAATTTGCAAAGATTAAAATAAAAACGTTGAAATTAAAAAGAAAAATAAATGAAGTAATATTGGAATTTTTTTTTTTAAAAAAAATTGTTGGAAATGCAAACAAAGTGGTGTAATCTCACATCGGTTAAATAAGGAGTAGATCTTGTGTTTATAAGGGAAGACAAACATCTCCATTGGTATGAGACCTTTTGGGGGAAGCACAAGAACAAAGTCATGAGGGTCTAGGCCCAAACTGGACAATATGATACCAATTTGTAGTTGAAGCTTGAGAGTCAGTAAAGAATGCTCTACTCTCTAGAGAGAACCGCCACAGGGTCGATAAAAAGGAAGGTGGATATGTGTGACCATTTGCAGTTAGGACCAGATCTTCTTACCTTTGTTACAGCTGCCGAACCTTCCTTTTTATCAGGTTGGTAACTGTTACTACAAGAACAATCGCACTTCCATTTGTTAGTCATTCTGTATTCTTTGTTCGATTGTTGATTTTCGATTTCATAAAAATCTGGTATTAGAGTTGTGCTCCTGACTTAGCCATATCGGAAGAATCTCGAGTATGAAACAAAGTTTGTGAGACTCAATATGGGTATTAAGTAGTCATGATGAAAATCCATGGTTGAGATGTCTTATGTTTGCTCCGGTGTGAGTTCTACTGTATGGGCTCATGATTCAGAATCTGTGTACTCCGGTATGGGAGTGCTTCTAAAATGGTTCCCTCAATGAGGGGTAGCTGTTGTGCACTCAAACATAAATTACGTGGATCCGTGGTTGGGCTTTAAGGTTGACTCAAGTGTAATTCATAAGGATTCATGGTTTAAGTAAAGTCGTGCTCAAGTGTAATTCAGAAAATTAATATTAGGGAGGCTCGCGTGCGGTACTTTGTTCGTGGGGAGGATTGTTGGAAATTAAAACAAAGTGGTGCAATCCCACATCGGTTAAATAATGAGTAGGTCTTCGGTTTATAAGGGAAGACAAATAACTTTATTGGTATGAGACATTTTAGGTAAAGCCCAATACAAAGCCATGAAGGTCTAGGTCCAAAGTGGACAATATCATATGGATGTGGAGATCCGGGTAGGTTTTTCGTTCCCTTCATAAATATAAATATAACATTTGAGATTTTAAATAATAAACAAATAAAAATACATTATTTTTTTTATTAAAAAATTCATTAATATCACATCATTGATAAATAAAAAAAACTCCTCAATAACTCTTTTATAAACATCAAAACAAGCTTTTATTTTAGCTCCTCTACTAACAACAACATCGAAACGAGCTATTATTTTAAACTAACTCCTCTACAACTTCTCATCAAAACACTTTTGGGGTTAGCCAATCGGCAAATGAATCATTCATTTGAGTTTCAACATCTTCAATAATCAACTATGTTTTTTCTTTCTTTTTCGTTTATTTCTCGGCATCGCTCGAAGCTGCATTGTTGTTCGACATTTGATGGTCATCGATCAGATTTCTAAACTTACCGCGAAACTCGAAGTTGTAGACATGCCCCATTTTGGTGCGCTTCGTCTCCAGGTATCTCTTGTTGTCATTTGTGATTGGGGTTACTAGAGGAACTCTGCCTGAAACTTTTAAACCATATCCCTTCAAACCTATGTACTTTGTTGGATTGTTTGTCATTAACTTCATTGTTCTTACTCCAAGATCCCATAGAATCTGCAACCAACAAAGATAAAGATAAAATTTGTTGATAAAAAGAATGTACGCTTTGTCGTTCGGTGTAAATCTATATGTACCTGTGCGCCAATGCCATATTCGCGAGAATCCACAGGCAATCCCAAGTCCTCGTTGGCTTCGACAGTATCTCGCCCAGCATCTTGCAAGTTATATGCATGAAGTTTATGGCCCAAACCTATGCCGCGTCCTTCATGTCCACGAAGATAAACCAAGACACCCCTGCCTGCTGCCTCGATCAGCTTCATTGCTAGAGCAAGCTGATTTCCACAGTCGCATCTGGCTGATTCGAAAATATCTCCAGTGAGGCATTCCGAGTGTACCCTCACTAGAATATCTTGTCCATCACCAATATCACCCTGCACAAACCGAGTAGTCCATGAAATAAAGGATGAAGTCTTGATTCCTTATTATAATAACCCAACCGGTGTTTGCCCCACCGTTTATTATAAACGGTGGTTACCTAAACCTGCGTACCAGTTTATCTAAACCTACGTGCCCGTTTATCTACATCTTACATATATTACTTTTTGTTACATAACCAGCTCCCCAAATATCATTTATCATAATCCCTATTATAATAACTTGCCCTCAAACACCATTTATAATAACCTACCGTTTATCATAACCCACCGTTTATCATAACCTTCCGTCTATAATAACCAAACCGGTGCCCCAAACGCACCCACAGTAATTGTTGTAGGCTTAAATTTCAAAAAATAAAATAGTTATCAAATCGACCGAAATAATTATGAAATGAGGCCTCAACAATTAAAGAGAAACTCAGATGGAAAATTGCTTGAAAATCAAAATACAAAAAGTGTAACTCACTGAAAATGAGAAATGGGAGCTGTAGATTGGAACGAAATGGTTCTAAAAGCCATTGGCTCTGAAATTGTATGCAGAGGAAATGACAAGAAATCAACGAAGAATTTTTATTAGAATCAATAGTCGTAGAAGATATATAAATACTAATCTACTGCCAAATGATAGGCAATTAATAACAATATTCAATGCACAAACAATTTTTCTCTTTTTTTTTTGGATTGATAAATTATTATTTCGATTTTCGTGCAGTCCACTCATAATTTAGAGTTAGTCTGAGATCCCAGATCCAAAAAATCAATTTTTTTCAGAGCTTGTGATTCACGATTTGAAGAACAATATTAAATATTGTATTTTTTTTTTTGAACGCCAATAATTCTTGGGTTACGAGATGGCTTTGAGTTGATAAACATTAAAGTTGAATAAATGGTTCTTGTTTCAAATGTTTTCACTTTCAGCTGTTTTCTTTATGAAAATTAAAAACAGATGAAGAATAAAAGTAAATTATTTAGCCCCCATTTGATAACTATTTTATTTTTTGTTTTTGGTTTATGAAATTTAAGTTGTCTACTCAAATTTTCTACCATGTGCTTCATCTTTCCTACTATGAATCCATATTTCCTTAAGAAAGTAGGTGAATACTAACCAAATTCAAAAAACAAAAACAAGCTTTTGGAAGCTACTTTTTTTTGTTGCCAAATTTGGTTTTGTTTATTAAAATATAGGTAAGACGTAGATATCTAAAAAAGAAAAAAGGTATAGTAAGGTAGTTGTTGTAGGCTTAAATGTCATAAACAAAAAACGAAAAACAAAATGGTTATCAAACGGACCCTTAGATAATAAAACTGTCATAGTGTGTTTGAATTCGGTAGAAATGGGGTGGATGTTAATGACAATTAGGTAATTAATTAATAGTTTAGAAATTGGTGTACCTTGAAAAATGATGTTAATAATGATTCGTGTGTTAGTAATGATTCAGATAATTATAATAATATTAAATAATCATTTGAAAGTTTGTTGGAATGTTTAAGGAAAATTGTAATGGATTCGATTATTCTTAACGAAATAATTATAAATATAGTTAAATTAAAAAAAATTGAAAAATAAATTTGAAAATATTTGTATTCATAATCAATACGTTTCAATATTGTATTACTAATACGCAATAATACTGATTAATACAATATTATCTATTATTAATAAGATATTATTATTAATACCTATAATTATGATTGCTAAATTTTTTTAAAAGTAATCATACTTGTAATTATTTTATGAATTTGGCTATTATCGTAAGTTTCTCAATGTTTAATGGGTAGATAAGAATGGGTTATAGAAGGGATTGTTTGTAAAGACCTTACTCAAAATGAGCCTAAATCACGATCTTTACTCATGCATGATCATAAAAATCGTAAAATTTCCAACAACGTAAAACAAGAACTCATCATGCATCTTTATTTATAAAACTCTTAGCATATAACTGAAGAACATACTTAGTTGAAAACTAGTTAAAACAAGATAAACAGTTAAAACACAACCGGGATCCCTTCTAACTACATTTAGTAAAACAAACAAAAAGTAAAACGACAGAGTTTAAACATAGATTCAATGCGGAAAAAAGTGACTCGGACACTAAGACAAGTCCATGGTACCCTCAGCCTCCTCAGCCCATCCATCCTGGGACGGTCCAATACTTGAAACACTGTTTCAGGGAAGGAGTGAGTATTGGAAATACGCGGTAAGAAATTCTCTAAAGGAGTACAACATACATAATCCAATATAATCAAATGAGCAGCTAGATATGCGATACCTAACAATTTACCAGTCAGCAATAATAACACAAATCGAGCAAGAATAGCTAAACACATTAACGTCACAAGAAGATTCCAACAAATTCATCACTAGACTAATATCAACTGAATCAACAATTAGGGAGCTTAACTCCACATCATAACATCAAAACCAAAACCAGGGACTCGGTTTCCCTAAGGCTCGAACCTAGAGCAATCCACATCATATCATTGGGTTCTAAAACCCTTAACTCGACCTATGGAGCTTCATCATGAATCTTAAGGGGCTAAACCTTGTCAAACTCTACCCAAGGAGAGCATGCAAACAGTACTGGGTTAGAAGGAGCTCTCGTCCTAAGCCTGGTATGTCTCTATACATGCTATACGCAGCTGGTCACTATGTTAGTAGAAGGACTACTCTGTGAACCACAGCCCAGGTCTAAGCATGCCTACAAGACAGATACACCATATGGTTCTCGTCCAATGGTGGCCCTCACCCGAAAGGCTCAAGTCAGTGATAAGCTTCCACTCTGATCTTGGCCCAGGTTTACTATGTGCCCAAAACTAGGCTATCAGGGGAGGGTTACTCTAGCCCTCCTAGCTTTTAGATGATGACAAGTATAGCTAACACGATACTAAAAGTAATAACCCAGCCCCCTCACATGCAAGTCCCCATCGTCACAGGTATCACATACGAGAGACTACAAGCAGCATCCTAGCATGGTACTAACATATAAGACGTGCACAGTCGGTACACTGAATAACAACATAAAGGCCTAAATAGTATGCAATGGGCCAACAAAACATAAAAATAATCAGCACATAATCTGATAAAAAATGCTAACCACAATCCAATAAACCAACATGCTTCAACAGGTATTTTAACATATCCAAAGCTAGTAGTACCTGCCCAACCGGTATGCTGGCATAACATGTAATATTCAGACCCCAACAACATGCGATGAGAAACATAAGTAAACAAACATCTAGTTTCCTAAGCTAACATGTTTATAAACACACACAGTTCACTAACATACTCACTAGTTCATCCAATCATACCAGAATACAAATTAAGCATACATATCAACATACAAGTTAAATTAATCGAACCAGTATGAGGACCACACAACTCCTAGAGAAAAGCCCTTACCTTATTCTTAATACAGAACCGAACAATTCCTCAAGTTTCAACAAGCAACACTCCTAAGCGTGGTTACCTAAATCATATATACTAATTAGTCTCACTAATTACTTAGTTTGCATACACATAATCCTTAATTAATATTAGGTCATAAATCTTAAGTCCACCTAATTAAATGAACTCAATTATCCTCAAGTGTCATAAATTGCAACCTAGCATTTAGTTGGCTCAGACCCACCATTCTAATTAATCAAACATGACATTTAATTAGCCAACAGTCTGGCTTGTTCATGGTCTCAAGCTCCAGAATTCAAATCCCATGTTAGTCATTTAATCATCCCCTGCCCCACCATTTAAGCATGGCATTATTAAACTAATGATTCAAGTTTCATTTTTACAACTATTTATTAATTCCCACTCCTCCACCCATTTACTTTGGCATAAATAGAATATTCCAACTAGCTCAATATCTTTTAACTAGAATAACATCCACCAGCCCATAAATTAGCATTTAAATGAAAGTAACCCAAACCCATTATTTATTAATTAACCATAAGCAACACCTTTAGTTCTAATTCACCATTACACAGCAACCCAATATTTATAGACAAACACAGTCCATAAATTCTAAATACAGAACCCAACCTCTCATTTAGCAATTTAACTCAACCACCCATTTATTTGTATAATAAAACTACAACCCATATGTTATTGCCAATTAGTAAAAGGAAACCAGTAGCCTAGAACAATTCATATTTAAATAAAACAAAGCCCACAAAAGGTAGCTCGTTACCGGCCCTCTAGTGGGTCAAGTCTACAAAACGGGTTTGTGGGTCTAACGGGCAGGTACATGGGTCTGGGGATTTCAAGCACCTCGCAATTCGTTTCTAAGTTGTGCAGCTCGACGACGACAGCATGCAATGCCGCGCGATGGCGGCCGAACGACATGGGTGTTCCTTGTAGTTAGATAATTAACTATTTATTTGAGAATTGGTATCAATAATGATTTAAATAATTGTAATAATATTAACGAATTATTTGAAAGTTTGATGGAATGTTTAAGGAAAATTGTAATGGATGAACTATTCTTAACAAAATAATTATAAATATAGTTAAAATTTTAAAATATTTGCATTCATAATCATTAATACGTTTCAATATTATATTACTAATACGCATTAATAAAGATTAATAAAATATTATGTATTATTAATAATATATATTATTAATATAGTATTATTATTAACACCTATGATTATGATTGCTAAATGTTTTTAAAAGTAACCATATTTGTAATTATTTTCTGAATTCGGCTATTATCGTAAGTTTCGATGTTTAATGGGTAGTTAACAACAGATTTTAGAAGGGATTGTTTACCTTCTTCTACAAAAAAACAAGACCACTATTCATATGCTTTTAAATCATAGTAGAGCTCTTTACCTGAATGATGACTCGACCGAACCACCAAGATAAACCATGAGCCACAGTTCGAATCCTGAGAGTCGCCTAAATGAATAAAATTCTTTGAATCAAGCAAACGAGCTAGAACTAACAAAAACAAAGCTCACAACGGGGACGTGAGTGAGAAACACAACTGATGATGCATTGCTGAAGTGCGACGGTGCGTCACCACACAGAGGCGTGTGATCAGTTGGTGGCGGTGCGTCTCCATAAAAACACACAAAACTTACTCAAAACTCCTCGTGTCATGCTCTTAAGAACTCGAATGTACCCTCGGATTCGTGAACAGAGCTCTCTAACTGTAAAGACCCGACCTGAAAACGGTGCTAAACCTAGGTCTTTACTCAGCATGCAAGTGAAAAGCATAAAAGGACCCGACCAGGGTCGAGTTGTAAAACCTTTCAAACATAAGGGCGGAAAACATTAAAAAAAATAAAGTAACATTCATTAAGCAAAACCTTTCAAAATAAAAAAAGCAAGGATCGATCAAGATTTTCCTTAAAACATAAAAGCAGTTCAAAACATAAGTTTTCCCTACGGACCAATGTCCAACTACATGCTGAAATCATAAAGCAGTAAAATAAGACACGACAGAGTGTCAGCAGCATCCATGACCTCCCAGCTCCCTCCGCTAGCCGCCTCGGTGCTGTCCCAAGTTACCTGGTCGAAAACCACAGAAATAAGGGTGAGTACAAACATACTCAATAAGAATCCCCATCCGGGGTACGATACGATGCAATCAATCATCTAGCAACCTAGTACACATGCCACAAATATCAACACGGATCTTAGCTCAACGAGCTCACAAGGCAAATCCGGAATCCTCGGAAGTCTCCTACTTCCGGCTAATGATTGGCTCTCAAAACCAATCCCGGGACATCTCCGAGGGTCTTTCTCCCTCGGCCAATTGATCAGCTCAAAAACCGATCCCAAGGATGTCCGACACCCTCGAGGGTCTTCCTCCCTCGACCAATTGGTTAACTCTAAAGTCAATCCCAATAGGTGTCCTCAAGGGCCTCTTACCCTCGCTATAAATCTGGACTATCGGGAGAGTACCCGAAGTCTGGCTCTAAACTGGAAGGAATTGGTGTACTCACGAACATTAGCCCGGGAGCTCTCCAAACCGGCGACTAACGCGTGTCTGCGCGCACACACCGCATGCTCTTCGCAAAACCGCGTAAATGTGGGGCCTAAGTACAAACTACGCGGGCCAGTGTACGCAAGCCTAAGACTCAAAAACGGTGTCATCGAACACGAGTGCGCGAGGCCCTCGGCACTCATCTGTGCGGCACTGCCACCACCGACCACTGAAGCTAAGAACCGCCAAGGTAGGCTTGCACCGCTGGCGGGGGTTCCGCTCTAGCAGCTACAAACTAGGCTTATGCCAATGAGGTAGCTAATCCTCACTGTCTGCCGGGGGGAAGCAATGTACGCTATGCTTCGCTCTACTCCCGACCGGTGGGGACAAGGTACGTTATGTCCGCTCTCAACCTCTAGATGATGACAACCCTACTACACTAGCTAGAGTATAGAGTAAACGATTCCTGGCTAAACATACATAATCATCATCAATCATATATAACCTAGCATGCTACTACGAACTTAAAGCAGGAATCTCAAGCATGCTGGAAGAACAGTCCTAGCATGGCACTAACATGTACAAACAAGCAAACATGCTAGCAGGAATGCAATCACAAGCTGTCCTATCCACTAATCATGTTCATAAAAGTAAACATGCATAAAAGGCACAATCAGGAAAGCATCGCAGGGTCCACATAACCACGGTAAGAAATCCTTACTTGGAAATAAGTGGAAATAGCTAACACGAGTCAAACAAGACCCTCGAACTTTAAAACGAACTCGAGCAACCTAGGCATATTAAAAAAACATCCTAAATAAAAATACAACAGCCAGCAGCTTAAAATCAAAAAGGAAAAAGGCTCGAGAATTACCACAGTAGAGGACACGGCTCTCTCGCAGCAAGCGGGCGGAAGGGCGCGCTGGCTGGCGCGGCCAGCGCTGGCGCTGGCGCTGAGCTGAGGGCGCGCGCGCGAGGCGAGCGCGAAGCGCGCGCGAGCGCGCGGGCGCGCGCGCACGGCGGCGTCGACGGGCGGCGGGGCAGCGCGGCGCGTCGGCTGCGAAGACGATGCGCGAGCGAAGCGGGCTCGCTGGGCGTGTCGCGCTGCAGGCGACGGGACTGGGCGCCAGCGGACGGCGACGGGCGGTGATGGGCGTGCGACGGCGGGGCTGCCACGTCAGTGCAGCGCGGCGGCGGCAAAAAAGGGCGGCGGCTGAGCGTCGCTCGGGCGGCGGTGCGGCCTGCAGTGCGACGTGGCCGAGGTGGCTCTCGGTACTGGTGGTGCGGCTGGGTGGTGCGGCTGGGTTAGGGTGCTTGGCTCGATTAGGAGAGAGAGGGAGAGAGAGAGAGAGAGAGAGTGGCGGCTATGAGGGGAAAAATAGGGGTTTTCTTGATTTTCCTTCTTTTCCCTATTTTAAATAGGTTAGGAAACCTAAATTCCCTTCCCAAGGCTTCCTCTTGCGGGTCCCGCTAAAGCAACTTTTCTTTCTTTTTAATTAAGGCTCTTTTCTAAAACTCCAAATTCACCATTTTGGGCAAGGGTTCAAATCCCGATGGAACCATTTAATTTTCAATTAATTTTCCCATTAACCTAAATGCTACCAAACTTCCAAACAACTAACCCAAACTCCTTGGGTTTTGCATTCAACATCAACAAGTCACAACGATGGCCTAATGACCACGAAATCCTGAAAATCCTCAACCTCCGGCGGGAGCAGAAAGACCAAAATACCCTCGAAGGTTATAAAGCTCTAACGCCCAACCGATTGCCCCATATCAACCGAGTACAGGAAATCGGAATGGAAAATCGGGCCGTTATAATACTCCTCCTTAAAAGACTTTCGTCCCCGAAAAGTCCTAAGATCTGAATACGCCTCCGGGTAATGAGTCTTCATCTCATCTTCTAGCTCCCACGCCGCTTCCTCCGCCTCTCTGATGCCTCCAAAGAACCTTTACTAGACTTATCTCCCGGTTGCAAATACCTTGCGCTCATAAGCCAAAATCTGCACGCGGCTTCTCCTCGAAGGATAAATATTTACTCAACTCTAAGGGCTCATGCTCTAGCACATGCGACGGGTGCACCACGTACCTTCTCAAAGATCGAAACGTGGAACACATTATGCACCGCTGCTAAGGACGGGGTAAAGCTAACCGATAGGCCACTTTGCTCCGATCCGCTCAAGGATCTCAAAAGGCCCTACAAACCTCCGGGCTCAACTTGCCTCGCTTTCCAAACCTTAACACCCCACGCATAGGTGCTACCTTCAGAAAACATGTTGACCCACCTCAAACTCCAAGTCTCTACGCCTCACATCGGCGTAACTTTTCTCGCCTACACTATGTCACAACATGCGAGCCCTTATCTTCTCGCAGACTGCGTCATTCGTCATCCAAGTAACTCGGGTCCCGAACCTCGTCTATCACCAACCTCCTCCCAAAACACTGGGGATCTGCAACGCTTACCATACAACGCCTCGAATGGGGCCATCTCGAATAGTCGCCGATAGCTGTTGTTGTGGCGAACTCCATCAAATACAGTCTTTGGTCCCAACCGCCTAGGAAGTCCAAAACGCAGCTCTCAACATATCTTCTAGAATCTGATTCACCCTCTCTGTCTGACCATCGGTTTGAGGGTGGAAGGCAGTGCTGAAGCTGCACTCAGTTCCCAAACCCTTCTGGAGCGCTCTCTAGAAGCAAGATGTGAACCGAGAATCCCGATCGACACTATCTTCGCGGGGTACCCCATGGTACCGCACATAACTGCTCGGAATAATCGTGCCCACTGCTCCACGGTATAACTAATCCTCCCGGAATAAAGTGTGCACTCTTGGTCAGCCGGTCCACAACTACCTAGATCTGCGTAAACCCTCTCGGTGTCCTAGGCAACCCAGAGATATAATCCATCGAAATCTCGTCCCACTTCCACTGTGGAACACTTAATGGCTGCAATAAACTCAGTAGGCTTCTTACGCTCGGGAGCCTTCACTTGCCGCGGCAGTGTGAGACACCGGCTAACAAACTCACTATATCCCGCTTCATGCCCATCCACCAAAACGTCTCGCTGAGATCTCGGTACATCTTGGTACCTCCGGGTGCCAAGTGAATGGGGAACTATGTGCTTCGGCGAGCAACTCGCTCGAATCTCGCGTCGTCCGGGACGCACAACCGACCTCTCACCTCAAGCCTCCGTCGGTGCCACAACAAAGTCGAAATCGCCATCACCTCAACTCTCTCGAGCAATTTCTTTAACTTGGGATCACTCACCGGTTGTCGATGATCCTCTGCTTAGCGACGGTGAATCGATAGTGGGGCTACCTCGGCGGTAACCTCTCCCAACAAAACCGCGATACACGGTGCGCTCAAACTCTTTCCGCAATTCCACTTGGGAGCTCGGCCAAAGCCGCTGAGTGCGACGCCTTCCTACTCGGTATGCGATCGGCCACAACGTTGGCTTTTCCGGGGTGATACAAGATCTCACAATCGTAGTCCTTTACTAACTCAACCACCTTCTCTCGCCTCATGTTCAACTCCTTCGAGTGAAGAAATATTTGAGGCTCTCGTGGTCCGTGAACAACTAAATCCTCTCACCATATAAGTAGTGCCTCCAAATCTTTAGAGCAAAAACAATCTGCAGCCAACTCCATATCATGAGTTGGAAAGTTCTTCTCATAAGGCTTCAATCACGGAAGCATAAGCTATTACCTTCCCATGTTGCATCAACACACACCTAAACCATACTTGGAAGCATCACTATAAACTACGAAACCTCCTGCCTTTTCCGAATCGCCAACACGTCTTTGTCGTCACAAACCGAGCTTAAGCCGGGCAAAACTTTCCTCACAACTAGCATCCCAAACAAAGTCAACACCCTTCTTTGTCGACGGGTTAGGGTGCCGCCTTAGCGGAAAAGTCTTTCACGAAACGCCAGTAATAACTCGCTGCACCGTAAAGTCGCGTATCTCGCGACCGTCGTCGGCTTTGCCCACGAGCTAATCGCTTCTATCTTTGCGGGGTCCACCGCTATACCATCTGCCGACACGATATGTCCAAGGAAGGCTACTCTCTCTAGCCAAAACTCACACTTAGAGAACTTTGCGAACAACGGTTCTCACGCAATCTTTGTCAAAACTTGCCTCAAATGCGAAGCATGGTCCTCCTTTGACTGAATAAATCAAAATGTCGTCTATGAATACGATGACAAAGTTGTCCAAGAATGCCTTGAACATTCTCATCCATCATGTCCATAAACGCTGCGGGGAGTTCGTTAGTCCAAAAGACATGACCACGAACTCATAATGACCATACCTTGATCCGAACGCGTCTTTGGGATATCTCGCATCTCGAATCCTCACCGATGGTATCCTCGACCTCAAGTCAATCTTGGAAAACACTAAGGCTCCTGAAGGATCGAATGATCATCAATACGCCGGCGGGGATACTTATTCTTCACCGTGACCTTATTCAAATTTCTCTATAGTCTATACACAAACGCATGGATCCATCCTTCTTCTTAACAAACAGATGCGAGTGCTCCCCACGGGACACACTCTCGGACGGATGAAACCTCGATCCAAAGATCTCTTGCAATCGCACTTTGAGTTCTCTCAACTCACCGGCGCCATACGATACGGGGCTTTAGAAATGGGAAGAGTCCTGGCTCGGCTCAATGGTGAAGTCTAACTCCCGCCTGGGGTAAACCCGACAACTCTTGAGGAAAACATCCGCAAACTCTTGCACCACGGGGACCATGTCAAGAGACAACGCATTACTATCTCCTGACAGCTTTGCTAAGAAGCCCCAAGCTCTTCGGGCTAACAATCTATGGGCTTTCACTGCTGAGATCAATGGCGGGCAAATTCCGCCCTGGACACCCCGAAACTTGAAGCTCGGCCTCTGAGGCGGCCTAAACACCACTTCTTTCCGACGGCAGTCTATCAAAGCATGGTTCTCCGCCAACCAGTCCATGCCAAGGATCACATCGAAACCGCTCATAGACAGAACTATGAGGGTAATCTCTAAGATCACATCAGATATCTGTACCTGGCCACACTTAACTCTACTGGTAGCAAGCATACTCACTCCCGAAGGAGTGGCAACACACAGCTCGAACCCTAGAGGTTCGAGTTCCACACAAGCTTGTCTAACGAATGCATCAGAAACAAAGGAATGGGTCGAACCCGAATCAAACAATACGAATGCATAATGTTGTAAGACAAGCGGCGTACTGCAATCGCATCCTCAGACGCGCTCCGCCTCCCGCGAGTGGTGGCAAACACCCGGTCCTGCTGCTGCTAAACCCTGAGTGTAGAATCTGGCCAAATGCCCTTCCTTGCCACATCTGTAGCAAGCACGGGGCGATGCTCCGCACAAACCAAAGTGTGCCTTTCCACACTTGTTGCAAAGAGCTAGCTGCCTGTCCCTGCCCTACTGGCGATCCTGGGCTCTCCCCTGAGGTCGGCGCTAATCTCGACCTCTAGACTGGCCCTGACGGCGAGTCTCACGACCACCGACGGAAACCACTAGAAGTCCCGCACTTCCTCTTACGCCGGATCTCACGAGCAGCCGAATCGACCGAGCCGGTGGTTCAACAGAATCCTCGCCTCAAGGCGGATACTTCGGATTATAAATCGTGGCCAACTCTACTCGCTCGATCATAACTCTCGGGAGCGAGTGCTCGAACATCCCGAGCAACCTCCTTCCTCACCCCGCAAATGAACTTCTTAGTCTTGAGCTCCTCGGTGGCAATGAGCTCCGGTGCGAAATAGCTATACTCGTAGAACTTCTTCTCATAGGCGGCAATACTATCCGATCCTCGCTTGATTCGAGAAGGCCTCTGCCATCTCTTGCTTTGAGCCTCGTCATTAACATACTTAGCTCTGAACTTCGTTCTAAAGAACTCCTGTGTGGTGGAGAAGACCCACCGGTCTAGCTCTATCTGTGGACTCCCACCACCACTCACCGTGTCGAGAGAAACATGGGCCGCACATCTCGGCCTCTGAACATCTGGGCATCCCATAACTCAAGATGTACTCCATTCTTGCCAACCACTGATCGCCACAAGTGGGTTCTCTCAAGCATCAAACTCCCTCGGTTTCCACTTGGTGAAATCTTTCAACCACTTGCCAAACTCGCAGCCTCCTCTGCACTATCAAGTGAGTCTGACCGTCCTGTTGACCACTGCCCCTCCCGGTTGAGCTACCGGAGCTACTGGACTCTTTGGAGCTGCTGGGGCATACTGAGGAGCTGCTGGGGGTGCTCTTTGCATGAGCTGCCAAGCAACCGGGCTATCTGTGCCTCTAGACTCTCTCTCTCTGCGCTACTAGCTGCGCTGAGTCTCGGCTCTCTGCTCGGCCATTAGGCCCATCATCATGTCTCTCATAGCGAAATATCTCCTCCTCGAGCTGTACCTTGAGGCATAGCAGCCTCTCGCCCCTTCTCTCGGCAAGTTAGCCTCTCACGGTGCCACGGGCGCCTCTGAGTCGATATACCCTGGGCTGCTGGCTCTGCGGCATCTCTATTTGCGATTCCAGACGGACTGCCATCACTGCGTAACCTTGATATCTTGGCGATCTACACGGAAACCACAACGGGTTAGTCCACGCTCGGACTTTCTCTCGCCAACAAAGATAACACATGTGTATGCGCATATAGTATCGTAAACAAAACCCTTAGCTTATTGAACTTAGACAAACTCGGCGGCCATGGAGTCTTTGAGATCATGGGAACACAACCTACAACAGGTTAGTCTACAGAATCTATGACTCGTGCTCGATACCAATCAGAAAAGACCGACACACAAAACGGTGCTAAACCTAGGTCTTTACTCAGCATGCAAGTGAAAAGCATAAAAGGACCCGACCAGGGTCGAGTTGTAAAACCTTTCAAACATAAGGGCGGAAAACATTAAAAAAAATAAAGTAACATTCATTAAGCAAAACCTTTCAAAATAAAAGCAAAGGATCGATCAAGATTTCCTTAAAACATAAAAGCGATTCAAAACATAAGTTTTCCCTACGGACCAATGTCCAACTACATGCTTTGAAATCATAAAGCAAAGAAAAATAAGACACGGCAGGAGTGAGTGTCAAGCAACATCCATGACCTCCCAGGCTCCTCTCGCTAGCCGCCTCGGTGCTGTCCCAAGTTACCTGGTGGAAAACCACAGAAATAAGGGTGAGTACAAACATACTCAATAAGAATCCCCATCCGGGGTACGATACGATGCAATCAATCATCTAGCAACCTAGTACACATGCCACAAATATCAACACGGATCTTAGCTCAACGAGCTCACAAGGAAAATCCGTAATCCTCGGAAGTCTCCTACTTCCGGCCTAATGATTGGCTCTCAAAACCAATCCCGGGACATCTCCGAGGGTCTTTCTCCTCGGCCAATTGATCACTCAAAACCGATCCCAAGGATGTCCGACACCTTCGAGGGTCTTCCTCCTCGACCAATTGATTAACTCTAAAGTCAATCCCAATGGGTGTCCTCAAGGGCCTCTTACCCTCGCTATAAATCTGGACTATCGGGAGAGTACCCGAAGTCTGGCTCTAAACTGGAAGGAATTGGTGTACTCACGAACATTAGCCCGGAGGAGCTCTCCGAACCGGCGACTAACGCTGTGCAGCGCGCACACACATCTTTCTTTGCAAACCGCGTAAATGTGGGGGCTAAGTACAAACTACGCGCCGGCCAGGTGCGCATGCCTAAGACTCGAAACGGTGTCACCGAACACGAGAGTGCGAGGCCCCGGCACTCATCTGCGCGACTGTACCACCGACACGAAGCTAAGAACCGGCCAAGGTAGGCTTGCACCGCTAGCGTGGTTCCGCTCTAGCAAGCTACAAACTAGGCTTATGCCAATGAGGTAGCTAATCCTCACCGGGCCGCCGGGGAAGCAATGTACGCTATGCTTCGCTCTACTCCCCGACCGGTGGGACAAGGTACGTTATGTCCGCTCTCGGCCTCTAGATGATGACAACCCTACTACACTAGCTAGAGTATAGAGTAAACGATTCCTGGCTAAACATACATAATCATCATCAATCATATATAACCTAGCATGCTACTACGAACTTAAAGCAGGAATCTCAAGCATGCTGGAAGAACAATCCTAGCATGGCACTAACATGTACAAACAAGCAAACATGCTAGCAGGGAATGCAATCACAAGTCGCCTCTATCCACTAATCATGTTCATAAAAGTAAACATGCATAAAAGGCACAATCAGGAAAGCATCGCAGGGTCCACACAACCACGGTAAGAAATCTTTACCTGGAAATAAGTGGAAAAAGCTAACACGAGTCAAGCAAGACCCTCGAACTTTAAAACGAACTCGAGCAACCTAGGCATATTAAAAACATCCTAAATAAAAATACACAGAGCTGCAGACTTAAAAATCAAAAAGGAAAAAGGCTCGAGAATTACCGGTAGAGAGACACACTCTCAGCGGCAGCAGCGGGCGTGAAGGGGCGCTTTGGTGCGGCGGTGGGCGCTGGCGCTGAGCTTCGGCGCGCGCAGCGGCAGGCGGCGAAGCGGACGCGCAGGAGCGGCGCGCGCACGGCGCGGCGACTGGGCGGGGCGCGCGCGCGACGTCGATCGCTGCGAAGACGATCTGCGCGAGCGAAAGGGCTCATTGGGCGTGTCGCACAGCGACGACGGATCAGGCGCCAGCGGACGGCGACGGGCGGTGATGGGCGTGCGACGGCGGGCTTTCGTTCGCAGGCGCGCGCGCGGCGGCGGCGGCGAAGCGAGGCTGGCGGCGGCAAGCGTCGCGATGCAGTGCGGTGCGACGTGGCTGGGGTGGTGCGGCTGGGTGGTGCGGCTGGGTGGTGCGGCTGGGTTAGGGTGCTTGGCTCGATTAGGAGAGAGAGGGAGAGAGAGAGAGAGAGAGAGTGGCGGCTATGAGGGGAAAAATAGGGGTTTTCTTGATTTTCCTTCTTTTCCCTATTTTAAATAGGTTAGGAGACCTAAATTCCCTTCCCAAGGCTTCCTCTTGCGGGTCCCGGCTAAAGCAACTTTTCTTTCTTTTTAATTAAGGCTCTTTTCTAAAACTCCAAATTCACCATTGTGGGCAAGGGTTCAAATCCCGATGGAACCATTTAATTTTCAATTAATTTTCCCATTAACCTAAATGCTACCAAACTTCCAAACAACTAACCCAAACTCCTTGGGTTTTGCATTCAACATCAACAAGTCACAACGATGGCCGGAATGACCCTGAAATCCTGAAAATCCTCAACCTCTGGTCGGGGAGCAGAAAGACCAAAATACCCTCGAAGGTTATAAAGCTCTAACGGCCCAACCGATTGCCCCAATACTGAACCGAGAGTACCTGGGAAACCGGAATGGAAAACTGGGCCGTTACACTAACTCGATAGATCTAAGAAAAAAGAAGCAGGGTTTGAAACCTTCCTCGCTGGAATCAATGGTGAACAAAGATTCGAAGGAATAAGGAGACAACATGGAGTGAAACCGTGGCGGAGCTCAATGGAAACTCATGTGGTGGCCTACTCACACGATGGCGTACATGCTCAGCGAAATAGAGGCGGTAGAATTGGTGGTCGACGGAGCTGAGACACGACGATCGAAGAAAGCGGCAGGGTCGATGGCTTCGCTATCGATCGTGAAAAGCGAACACGCTGGGAAGGAAAATTGTGCGACGATTTATGTGGGCTTAGGCGGTCACTGCCAATGTGACACAGGGATGACGGATAAGGGGGATTGGGGCTGGCTCGTTGATCCACCTGAGGGGCCAATAAGTTTAATACCACACCCACTAAAGACACAAAGAATTTAAAATGAAGGCTTAAAAGTTATCATACCCGGCCTAAAAGTTACTTTTTTTAGTTCTTAGAATTTCTTTAATATTTTTAAAAATTTTAAAACAAAAACCAAAATTGTTTATTAAGGTCTCATTTGAAAACCACTTTATTTTTTGTTTTTTGTTTATGAAATTTAAACCTATTTCTATTCAAATTTACTATCATGTGCTCCATCTTTCCTACAATGTATCTATCTTTCCTTAAGAAAGTAGTAGAATACTAACCAAATTTAAAAAATATAAACAAGTTTTTGGAAGCTACTTTTTTTTATTTACATATTTTAATTTTGTTTATTAAAATATAGGTAAGATGTAGATATCCAATTAAGGAAAAAGCTATAGTAAGATAATTGTTGTAGGCTTAAATTTCATAAACAAAAACGAAAAACAAAATGGTTATCAAGCGGGGCCTAAACAAACCTGTTTTTTAAAAAGTAAAAACAAAAACCAAAAACCAAAAACGAAATAGTTATCAAACGGGGCCTAAAAGAATAAAATTATAATTTTACCTAGTTTATATTATTTTAGCGCAATGGTTTCATTGTTTGGTTGTAATCCAGTTCAACACCGGCATAAAGAATTGGTATTTGTCCATCTTCCCATATTCAAAAAAAAAAAAAAAATTATATAGTCACAATAGAAATGCACTTTAAAGCTAATTTTATTAATGCTTTGACGTAACCTCGGAGGAGAAGTAGAGAAATGTACAAACAAATACTTATAAGCAACAAAATGGTGTGGCGTGTCGGAATATTAATATTAATAATCATTACCATCTTCAAAACCATGTCGTCTTCGGAAATTAATTGTGAGACTGAGAGAAACATTAATTCCGACATGTCGTTGAAACCTGGTAGTAATTTCTGGAGTTTCACAATGCTCAGATTTCGAACATTGATTCAACCTTTTCATAACTCAGATACATCCGCCGTCGTCGGCGGCGGTCGTCGGCCATCTCCGCCGTCGATACCCTCCGCCGGCGAAATGGTTCCGTGCAGGTGGGATAATAATAATAATAATAATAAGCAATATTGGATCTGTCAAATGTTTCGATCCTATTTTCCCAGGTTAGTTAATTTGCTTTACTGCTCTTCTTCTTTTTTTTTTTTTTTAATTGAAATCCTTTTTTTTTCTGTCTTGTTTTCGTTTTTGAACCAAACCTATCACTCTGTAAAATCAAGAATCGAAATAAAATTAAGGTTTTAGTCTACATAGATGATACTACTCTTCTTAAAGGTTTTAGTCATATATGAGAGTCAAATGTCGATTTCTAAGATCAAACTCGTGACAGTGAAATTGAAATGAATTATCACCAAACATTCTAACTAATGCGTCACCAATTCATTTGATTTTTTTTTTTTTTTTTTGAGATTAATTCATTTGATTTTAATTAAGCTTACAACTAATAAACAATATAGCTAATGCTTTACCAACCCATTTGATTTTAATTAAGCTTACAACTAATGATTTAGCATATGATTTTGTTGATATCATATTTTACCTATATTTTTAAAAATGATAATTTGAGTAAAAATAAGCATTTCCAAAATAAAAAAATAAATGCCTCATTTTATAATGTTTTTAGTTTGATTTTAGAATTTTGTTAAGAATAAAATTTCTTCTTAAAGAAAGATGAATGAAAGAATTTGGATGAAAATAAGTTTAAATTCAAAAAATTAAAAATAAAAACTAAAACGAAATGGAATTGATTTTTTTTTTTTTTTTTTTGGTTTAACAAATATTTTAGTATAGAAAAATTTAAACCATGACTTAATTCATAAGTCACACTAATATAGTTGAGCTTTTCTTGGCAAAATCTTACTCATTATTAAATGAGGCCTTATTCTTGTAGTTTATAATATTTGCAAATATTTGATCTCTCAAAAGCCACTGATACTCTTTTTTTTTTTTTTTAATTGCAAGGGTAAAACTTCGGGAAAAGGATCATCCTTCAACAACTCCTTTTCTATTCTTCTTCCCTAATTGGTAAAATCAAACATTGAAAATTGATTATGAAAAACCAACTTCTATTTTTCCTCTTCAATTGCATTCACTTTTCTTTTTTTTCTTCTTTTTTTTTTTGCTTTAATTAATTTAGGGCAAAATGGATTTTTGGCTCACTATTGTCCCTCTTGATACCCACTTGGAAGCAAAGTAAATTTCAAACTCTTGAAGGTAAGAATTAGAAATTATAATTGAGATTTTAACAGCACTCATCAAGCATATTTATAATTTACAACAAAAATACAATCAAATAAGATATGGTTTAGAACATTTACAATTGAAAGGACTTTATCAAAGCATAAAATAAAAGAATTAAATAGAAACCCGACTCCAAACTATTAACAAAGTCGAACCGGAACTTTGATCGTCGTCGTCGTATATGATTAAATTGACATTGGATTTGTTAGAGGAAGCGGAAGAGGTGATCGAAGAGGCAGAAGTAATAGCAGAAGTAGTAGAAAAAGTAGCAGAATTAACTGAGAAAATATCAGCAGAAATTGGTGAGAAACTTCCTGAGAAAAGTAAGTTCAAAGAAGCTGCTCATGTTGTGCAAAATTATTCCAAGGAAATTGCCAATGATGCTCACTTAACACAAGATATCCTCCACAAGGTTTTTACATATTTCTAATTTTTATTTTATTTTTTATAGCATTATAAGATTGGAGACTATAACTTATCAAAGAGATTGTTAATATTTTCAGTATTTAGTTATGTTTAAGTTGTTTTCTCAAAAATAAAAAAAAAAGTTGTGTTAAAGGTGACTTTCATCCAGTGTTGTATATTGGAATTTTGTATGCCTTAAATTTTTTATCAATCTTATTCATATATGGAGAATTTTGATTTAGGTGATAACTTTTTGGTTGTCTATTTTAATGGTTGCATTTTTTTAGAAATATTTTATTCATAATAGAATTTTGGACTTTTTTTTTGTTTAATCGTGCTCTTCATCTTCTTTTGATTGAAGATTATTAGTTGAATTAATTGAAAACTATTATGCGACACTAATCGAATATGACATTGATCGAAGATTTTAGAAATTATATGTTGTACTAATTGAAGGCATGAGAGTACGAATATTTTCATCTTTTTTGTTAGGTCTGCTCTAACTTTCAACTATGAGTTTCTTCTAAAAATTTGTCATTCATAGTTTTTACTTGTGTTTTTTTTTTAAGTTGTGTTTGTATTTTTTTTTCCCTTACCTCTGTACTTTCATGTGTTTAAAGAGTTATTTAAATTTTTGGTTAAATTCTTATTTTAAAAAAAAAATTGTTTGCAAAGTCAATTTTGGAATACACTTTGTTTACATGATTCATTTTTTCTAAGTTCATCAACTAAATATTTTTTTCTATCTTTCATTTTTATAGGTGGAAGAATGGAAGCAAAAGTTAGATAAGTGAGAGACAGCTATAAATGAACAGAACAAGATGAAAGAAAGTATGGCAAACAAGTGAAAATGAATATTTTTCAAAATAAAAAAGTGAAAGGGAATTTCTTTTATTTTTTTTCAAAAAGTGAAAAGTGATTAAGGATAAGCATGGACACATTAGAAATAACTTTATTTGTTCTATCAAGTTTTTTTTTAATTTCCAAGTAATAAATTTGATGTATTTTTAAAAGTGCAAACAAATTCTAAAAATTACATTTGTCTTGAGATTGAGAATGTGATTGTTACTTTCTTCAGATCTTTATTATTGTCTTCCAATCTTCTCATATAAATGAACTATTTTTTCATCACAAATTAATTTTGAGATAAATACTCATATTATTTAATAGTAATCATGGATAAATAAATTATAACAATTATTTTCCTAATATAAAATAGTCTTTTATTTTATAATTATTTAATTTTAAGTTTTTAAAAATTAATCTTGTTTTCTTTTACCATTTTACTATAATAATTTTTATTTCTTGAAGTATTAGAAATTTTAATTTTTTAAATTTAAAAAATAAAAAAATGAAAACTATGTCTTTTTAGTTTTCAAAACATAAGTAAATTAAATAATAAAATACTAGATTGGAAATTGTATTTATAAGCTTGCATTTTTTTAGATTAATCATTAAAATGCGTTATTCGATCTTATAACCTTTTGATTAATAACATACTTATATTAAGTTTCAAAATATCTATCTTTAAAGAACTCAAAAGAAAAATTAAGCTTAAGATAGTCTTCTTCACCCTTTTAAATTTTCTTTCTGAACAATTAAGAAAATGACTAGAATTTAAAACCTAATTAGGGACGTGGATAAAGATCTTTAGACTTTAAATTTATGTCTTTTTTTCTGAATTTTAATTAATTTTTAATATAGAAATTAGTAGTTTACAATTGTAGCCCTCCTATATTTCATCGAGTTTCTTTTTAATCTAATTTAAATAAATTATTTGTAACTACCTTCTTTATTCTATAAAAATCTAAAACAACCTAACTAATTCTAAACACGTTAGTCAAGCATAATTAAATCAATAATTATAAAAATACCATGAAATTAGGGATTTTGAAAATTTTAAAAATTTATACGTAATTTAGAAATTTTGTTCTCGACGTTCACAAATATAGATATACATCCTCTTTCTATAAGTCGTACATACTCTCGTCGATCGATGTGATTATTGTAAGTTTGGTTAAATATAAATTAAAAAAATGGTTGGGAATAATACTAGAGCTTGAGTTTCTTGAGCACCTTAAATATCTGTTTTTTTAAGAAGATGAAAAGTTCATTTTGATTGTTTCTTTCTCCTTGAACAACCCCGCGAAAACCCTCCAATATTTGCGATTGATGATAGCCATGTTGAAAAATCCGACAGCAAGAGAAATGCATGCATTTCATTGGGCTTCGATTCTCGAGACTTCGAAAGGGACTGACATTGGAGCCACGTTTCTGAAAATATAAACGTTTCTGGCGTAAGCTTTTAAATCTTTTTTGTGCTCTGACATTTTTTACGGTGTAAGCTTCTAAATCTCTCAAATGGCTCAAGTTTTTAAAGATATTAACGTCTAAAATCGAACTCTTACTTTATTGGGATTTTTTGTTGGTTTTTTTTTCATATGTTATACAGGGTTGACACGTATTTTAAACCTAATAGAATTTCTATTTTGTAGGGATTATATTGTTTTTTTTTTTTGCATAAGTTAGACATTGTTGGCACATATTTTGTACATATCATGTTGTAATAAGGGTGCATATATTGATTACTATTGCCTATTTATATATTTTATGAACAACATTATTTTTTTGTATTTTTTTTTAGTTTATGCATATTTTAGACACTGTTGGCACAAGTTTCTCTTCAAAGGTAAGATCAATATTGAATTCAAATAGCTCAAAATTAAACACATGCCACAGATCCGAAATTATGCACCGCATATATAGACCCTACAACTTATTAGGTGTGCGCTATGTATGTACATTCATTGTACATCGTGATTTAAGCACTTGCAATAGATCAGTCACGTAACGTGTGAAACATAGAAACTTTGTCTGGTCATCATTTGTGAATACTTAGTTTATGTAACTTTACCTAGTGCATTTTTTTTTGGGGTGGATTTCCTACATATGTATATGTAAGACCGAGACCTCATTTATGCTATGTGTTTATCCGTTCTTGTTGTGTTATAGTTGTTAATCTTGCTTGAAATTTGTTCATTATAATACATTGTTCGCTTGTCCCCTTGAAGTCTCGGATATTTTCCAACAAGGAGATGACGGGAAGATGTCGTGCAATGACTCGATACACATTCAAACTTTTTGACACATTCTTCATCATCGGCATATATCTATTCTTTAAAAAAAAAAAAATAAAATAAAAAAAGAAACGAGTCCACCTAGAAAAACTAGCACCCCCATGCCTACCCTTAACGTTAAGGGACATTTGTACTAGTTGTTCAAAATAAGTTTCGAATTCTTCAACAATATATGCTTGGGCACAATTGAAAAAGGTTTTTATGAATGCTTCAGTACAGTTCCCCGACTTGTTGTTTTGAAGAAGGTGCAATATGCATATTGTTTGATGTGATGAGTCATAAACTGCTGATAATCCATTCTCTATGCTCCCATGCCTATCATAGACTACAATCATGTCATTATGTTGGCCAAACACAGCTTTTAGGTTCCTAAAGAATCAGCCCCATGATTCGTTATTCTCGGAATCTACTATTGCAAATGCAAATGGATATATCCCTAAATTGTTGCCAAATTTGCATGCCATGATAAGGGTTCCTGCAAACTTTATTTTAATGACGTCGCATTGACAATTATAGCCAGAAGACAGTATACCCATCCTCGTATGGATGCTCACATGCTCATGAAAAAAAAATACTTAAATCTATTGTCATCATCGACTTCCTGAGCAGTGTAAGTACCTGCATATTACAGTGGGTTTGTTAGTTGACAGTGAAGCATAATCTGCTTATGTATACACAGTTCTGTTTCACATGCTCTACACATATTATACTATATATGTGCGAGTGAAAATGTTCTTTACTAAGCCCTATATTCGGACACTGCCCCTAGACATCACCCCTTACGACTGTATATATATATGGTGTGTATCAACAACAAGTCTAAATAAAAATTCTTGGTTACCTGAGTTTTTTTGGATAAGCTTGGCATCAAACTTGGCCAAGAAGGCGTATGAATCTTCCGGTCTACCCTTCATGCACTTAAGAGCATTCTTTTTGCCCTTCATAGCTTTGCAATAACTAATGTCCACCACATGATTTTCTTTCGCATACTCAATCACATCGCTAGGGGTAATTTCTGCTCTTCTATTGGAACAGATCGCGGATTTAGCATACCCAACAACTAATATTGGTGTGGCATGTCTATGGTCATTCTCCACTACATCCATAGGACATGTGTATGTATCCACAAATTTTCTGATAACCCATAATTTATTTCCCTTGTAGACAGACGAGCGAATATACCAACTGCAAGTTTAATCCACGCAACACGCAACAAATTGCTTCTGGTTCGACTTTAGCGTCTTGTATTGGAAGCTTCCGCTCATAGCTAGTTTGCTTAGGGCTTCCTTCAAGTCATCCTTGTTCGATAAGACCAACCCTACAACTAACACAACCGACCCCTTTGAAGATCCTGCCTTGTAAATGTCATTAGATATGGGCCCTAGGTCGACCAGGATGAAACAACCATTACACAGCCTGCTCGCAAACCTATAGTACAACCACTATACATCGTGATCTAGTTTTAAAACTATACCTTTTGATTTTTCAGCCCCATCGTGATAAAGTGATAAGTTCGAAACTCTAGAACAACTGTTCAATTGAAGACTCGATTTAATGGAATCTATCAACTGCAATATTGTTGTCGAATGTTCAACATTGATTTCGGTTGTTGTGTAGTTCACATATATGTCCGTGTTATCTCAAGTATCGTTGAACGCAACAGTTACGAGTATGGGATCCATAGAAATCCAATTGAATTGTTCCTGAATGGAGGTGGAAGAAAGATTGAATTGTTACTACAAATCGAAATGATCAAGACTTTTACCTGGATCGAGAATGAGTTTTACTAGATAGATGCTTATGTGGATTGGAACGACTTAAATGTTTGCTGGCAACTCTAGTTGATCGTGATCTTCAATTCTTTTTTGTTTTCTTGGTGGAGTCGATCGTGGTTTTCATTTTTTTTAGTCTCCTCCCCAAATCTTAGGTATCTGTTAACCATTAATAGAATTTTAAATTTCAAATATCATCAAATTGGTTATGCTTAGATTTAGAAAAAAAATGGATTTTTCTTTTTTGTTTCCTTGTGAAATACCTAAGTGAAAAAATAACTAAAAAGGTAATTTGAGGATGAAAACATTCATCTCTCCTCCCTGATTTTTTTTTTTTTTTGTCATGAATATAAAGTCTAATATAAAAAAGTTAGAGCAAAACTCCCCTATACATTTTTTTGTCATGAATATAAAGTCTAATATAAAAAAGTTAGAGCAAAACTCCCCTACACATTGTGTAGGGGAGCCCTAAAATTTGGTGATGTGGCACCATTAGTGCCACCAAAATTCTCTTATATATATTTTTTTTTTCATTTATGAGATGATTTTTTGTGGCACTTAATGGTGCCACATACTTCAAATTGTAGGGCTCCCCTACACATCCATATGTAGAGGAGTTTTACTCAAAAAAGTTATGACCTCTATTTTTCATTAAATTTAGTCATTTCCTACCATTACACATATTGTTTATCGGTGCAATTTTTTATTAAGCAATACTTATCTAAGAGTAGGTAAGTATTTGGAAATACTTACCCACTTTAGAATCACATATTTTTACTTTTTAAAAATTGACTTTGATCAATGAAAAGAAAAATGCAAAAAAGTAAAAACATGTGTTCTAAGAAAATACTTACTCACGTGGGTGTGTTTAGAGCACCAGTTTGGTTATAATAGATGGAAGGTTATGATAAACGGTGGGTTATTATAAATGGTGTTTGAGGAACAAGTTATTATAATAGGGATTATGATAAACGATGTTTGAGGAATTGGTTATGTAACAAAAAATAATATATGTAAGGTTTAGATAAACGGGCACGCACGTTGTCAGAGAAATTTCTTTTGAGAAAGAATTTGTTAGAAAATTGGAGGATAGTATTAGTAGCATATACATAGGATATGTTATAATTTATATTGAGGGTGGTTCTAAAGCTTTCGATAAGGTATCCACTGAAATTGAAAACAAGATAAACAGAAAGGAACGAAAATAATTAAGAGTGACTTAATAAATTTACTTATAAGAATTTCAATGGATACAATTTTTAATTTGACAATTTTTTAATTTTAAATGTTTTTATTAGACAAACATTTAAAAAGAAGTTAAAATGAGCCTAGTTTTGTTTTTAATAAAGTAAAAAATGAGCCTAGTTCAATTGATACTTAACTATAAATTTTATGTTTGAGAAAAAAATAAAGTTAAAACAAATAAATATATATATCAACATCACCGGTATGCTACTTCAACTCATTAAAACAAAAAGTAAGTATTTTGAATATATAACCAAAATTAATTTTATTGTCCAGGTTGATATAACCAAAACTAAATAGATGCTAAATTATAAAAGAATAAAGATGAAAATAAAATAGAGTATTGAAAATGGGAATGAAAATGTTTGACAGACACACCATACCATATGATCATACAAACTACCAGCAGCGACCATAATAATCATATCAATAATTCATAAAATATAATTATAATGTGGGGGACAGAACAGTAATTAGCACATTAAAAAAAAAAAGCAGCTCTCTGAAGTGGAGATCGAACCGCCGGAGAAGACATCTAGAGGAGGAAAGCAGCGGCGGAGACGGCGGCGAAGAGAGATCCGGCGGCGGCGACAGTACAGGGAGCGGCATTGTTAGCGGCAGGAGCAGGAGCGTGGGCGGGAGGGGAGGAGATGGAGGGCGGAGAAACCGCCGGCGACGCCGAAGCGGAGGTCGGCGGCGGCGCCGATTTGTGAGAAACCTTGGGTGGATGTGGATGTGGATATGGCGACGGCGACGGAGAGTTGGCGGCGGCGGAGGTGAAGAAGAACAGCGCCGTTAGGGCTAGAAGCGTAATTCGCAGGGACGCCATTGATTCGATGGAAGAGTGTGAAATTTGGGAGAGATGCGAGTGGGGAATTTAAAGATGCGAGCGCGTGTATCTCACGCCTTGCCGTTTCCCAATTTCTTTTAAAAATGTTGTTATTCATAAAATGCTGTTTGTTTTTTTTTTTTTAATTATTATTATTATACATGAAAAAAAAAATTCATCAAAACCAAACATTTGTAATTTTTTTTAATACATATTGGACGAGGAGGGAAACAAATATTAATTTTCGGGCTCGAACCGGCGACGCTGGTGTTGAACTGTTTTACAGCTAAACAATGAAATCATTATGCAACTGATCTATTCGGTAATACAACATTTTAATCTATTAAATAATAAAACAGTTAATGTTTAATATAATGTTAATTATAATAATGACTTAACTAACTTTAATTTAGTTTTATAAATAATAAACTCAAAAGACTCGCAAAAAACTAAAATTATACTTTGATTTGAAACATTTCTTCTTCATATGTATGACATGCAAAAAAGTTAATTTATGACATTTATTAAAAGCTATTATATAAGAATATTCATTTTTTGTTACATGACATTTTTTTTAATCTGACAACACAATATTTTCGATCTCAAAAAATAGATCACGATATTTTTTGTTACATGAAAATTTTTTTAATCTGTCAACACAATATTTTACGATATTTTCAATTTTGATTAGGTTGAGAAAGGGGACTATCCAAAGAAAGGCAAACGAAATGCCAAAAAGGAGAGACTTTTTAAAAAGAAAAAAGACAACAGGTAAAAATATATATATTTTAAAATTTATTTACAAAATTAAAAAGTGAAGACTAAAGTGCTGAGTTTGAATTTTGAATTTTATCGAGCTCAAAAAAAAAAAGTTTATGTTTCAAATAGATTTGTTGTTTTTCTTTTTCAATTTTTTTTAAGATTACATTTATGATTTGAAGAGTTTAAGAATTAAAATAACATATAAATTTCAATTAACATAAAGTATTATAAATCTATGACTTGCGATTTATGAATTCGAGTTCAATTTAATTCGATTTCTCATTTAATTGTTACAAAATCCAAAGAAAAATATGCTTATTTTTAGGAAAATGAAAATAAACTTTATTTTAACCCAAAAATAGAAAAGTTGAACTTTATTTAACCTAAAATTGTAATACTAGACTTTATAAGTTTCTTTAAATACAAATATAATTTTGTTAATTCAACAATATTTTTTTTCAAAAATTTGAATTCAACGATATTTAAGAATGAAAAATTCAATGCATAATCTCTTAAGAGTTGAATTTTTGTATTTGGTTTTTGAAATTTAAGTCTATTTCTACTCAAATTTCCTATCCCCTACTTCATCATTCCTACGATGTATCTTTCTTTAAAATATAGGGAAGATGTAGATATCCAAATAAGAAAAAGTCTATTATAAAGTAATTATTCTAGGCTTAAATTTCAAAAACTAAAAACGAAAAATATTAACCATGTTTGATAACCATTTCATTTTTTATTTCTAGTTTTTCACTTTTTGCTTTTAATTTTTTGTTTTAAAAAATTAAAATCCAAAAAATATGTTCGATAACTGCTTTTTATTTTCAAATATCACACTTTGTTTTGATTTTTTTTAATTTTGTTACTCTTTATTTTTTATTTTTATGTTTTTTTAAAAACAAAAACAAAAACTTGTTTTTAAAAACTACTTTTTTTCTTTTAGTTTTTCGAATTTCTTTAATATTTTAAAAAAAAATTTAAATTTTTTAAAAACAAAATCTAAAATTAATTAGCAAACAAACTTATTTTTAAAAAAAATAAAACAAAAACAAAAATAAAAAATGAAATGATTATGGAATAGTATCAAAATAATTATGAAAGTTGACATTAATTATCAAATTATATTATGAACTCACCTTTAGTTGGCTAGTTGGCCGGGCTATAGAAGTTGAACAATGAAAAATGTGTAATTTAAAAAAAGTATCGAAAATGGGGAAAAGGTGAATAATGGAAGGGTTGATGAATAAAAAGAAAAGGAAACAAAACATAGCTGGCTTGTCCGGACTGCCTTTTCTTTGTTTATTTGAAATGAATAATAATGGAAGTGGGAAGGACAATGAATTATAATGAATGGACAACTAATAATGCTTCCAATTCCAACTCTAACCAAGACCCATTCAAATCACAACCAAACGGTTGAATGTTGTAGGGCACAATAATTTTGTAACCTTCAAATTTAAAGTTTTGTTAATTCCCACACATTCTTTGAGGTGAGTGTGTTAGCATATTTGGCTCATGTAGGAGTGTTTTGGGCTCCATGGTAAGGTTCTTTCACTTCGACACTAGCTAATTGATTGGGGTTTCAGGTGAAGTTCAAGTGAGCGTGGATCTTTTAGTGGAGTTTCCCTCATCAGCACAGTAAATGTTAAGTTTGGTTAGGGATAATGTCCTAAAACTTTAGTTGTATAAACAAAAAACATTAAATTTAGTGTTGATCAATAATAAATGCGTTGACTTTTATTTATTTAATTGTTATTTATTTTTTATGAGCGCCCGAAAACATTTCGAGTTGTTTAATGAGAACTTGAATAGTGTATGGAGACATATAAGTTGGATCTTATTTAAGTTAACAATTAAAGAGTATGAAGTGTAGATGGATAGAGGTTGAGTGCCTTATCATGTGACACTACTCATTCGATCCAAAGGGCTTAAGAAGCAAATAACTTGATCCTAGTCACCCATGTAGAGACATGCGAATGGGGTATTCTATGCAAAATAAATGTTGAATAAGACCAAACCATGAACTAAAAGAACTCACTACATAACTTCGTTGTATGAGAACTTTATTTCACTTGAATAATCATATGCTGACTTGATCTTACTACTTAGTATCTTACATACTTCTTTTTGTGAAAATATCATTTGATAAGTATAGGTGAGAGTAGCCAAACGATACCGACCCAAAAAGCCTATGGTCGTCTTTGATTGTGATCTCTTCACCAATTATACATATTTGTCATTGAGTCATTTTATGCTCATTGCTGATCTTTTGATTTGAAGCACACTTAGTTTTGTTGATGGAACAATTCTCGTTCCACTCGTTCTCTTCTTCCTTAGTAGATTTATACAATAACAATGTAGTTATTGTTTGGATTAGCGTATTGGTGTATAATAGTTGTTGCGAATGTTAATCTAACTTGAAGATTTAATCTTAAAGTTCGCATTAAGTTATTTGTTCATTCATCATATTCAATAACATGCACAAGTAGAATTCAAAAAAGAAATGCACAAGTGGATATTTAAATTTTCAATCTTAGATAAAATATATCTTAAATATTTAAAACCATATTCTAATTGATCTTGACTCATTTTATTCATATTTGTCACTACTAAAGCATGCAATGTTTACATAGGAAAATTTCATTTACGCGGGTTGTCTTAGACTTCATATTTTATCGATATCTTATTTATTTTACAAGATGATGATGGGTATGTACGTAATATATACACTTATTTATTGTCGTTCATAAGAAATTGGCCCCATTACCGTAGGGGTGGATTCAGAGTTTAAGGTTTTGTAGGCTAATTTTTTTTCTTTAGGTATGTGCACTTCGAATATTTTTAATTTACAAATCTCTTGACCAAATTGCAAGGTAGAATTTGAAGGATTCTTCCATGTATGAAAATGGTACATTTGTCATATATATTTTTTCTTTTTTATTAATAAAGAATATATTTTGTTTTACTCCATTCTCATTTCAGGATGGGTTAAAACAAAAATAACCACCACATTCAAACTTCATCACCATATCTTGCTTCTAATATATTGGTCCAGATTTATGATTAGTTCTGTTGGAAATACAAACAAAGTGATGTAGTAATCTCACATTGGTTAAATAAGGGGTAGATCGTGGGTTTATAAGGGAAGAAAAATATTTTCATTGGAATGAGGTCTTTTGGGCAAGCACAAGAACAAAGTCATGAGGGTTTATGCCCAAAGTGGACAATATCATACCAATGTGGAGATCCGGGTAGGTTTGTCGTCCCTTAACAAGTGGTATCAGACCTGTGCTCCTGATTAGCCATATCGGAAGAACCTCGAGTATGAAACAAATATTTGTCAGCTTTAATATGTGGGGTATCAAATAGTGAGAATGAAAAATCTAGTGTTAAGTCACATTATGTGTGCTCTAGTGGAGTGCTTCTGAATGTGCTCTTGATTGAGCATCTATGTACTTCGGTGTAGGAGTGTTTTAGAAACAAGTGCTCGAGTAGGGAGTGTTTTGAAATGGTTGCCTCGGTGAGGGGTAGCTACTATGCACTCAAACCTAAATCGAGTGGATCTGTGGTTGGGTTTTCTCAAGAGTAATTCGGAAGGATTCGTAGTTTGAGTGAAGGTGTGCTCAAGTGTAATTCGAAAATGACTATTAGGGAGGCTCACATGCAGTACTTTGTTCGAGGGGAGGATTGTTGGAAATAAAAACCAAATGATGTTGTAATCCCACATTGATTAAATAAGGGGTAGATCTTGGGTTTATAAGGAAAGACAAATATCTTCATTGGTGTGAGGCATTTTGGGCAAGCCCAAGAACAAAGCCACGAGGGCTTATGCCCAAAGTGGATAATATCATACCAATGTGGAGATCCGGGTAGATTTTTCGTTCCTTAACAAGTGGAATGAGAGCTGTGCTCCTGACTTAGCCATATTGGAAGAACCTCGAGTATGAAACAAATATTTGTGAGTTTCAATATGTGGGGTATCAAATAGTCATAATGAAAAATCTGTTGTTGAGTCACCTTATGTATGCTCTGGTGGGAGTGCTTCTACATGCACTCGTGATTGAGCATCTATATACTCCAATGTGGGAGTGCTTTTTAAACAAATGCTCGAGTGAGGAGTGTTTTCAAATAGTTTCCTCGGTGAGGGGTAACTACTGTGCGCTCAAAAATAAATCGAGTGGATCCGTGGTTGGGCTTTACGATTTTCTCAAGTGTAATTTAGAAGGATTCATTGTATGAGTGAAAGTGTGCTCAAGTGTAATTTGGAAATAACTATCAAGAAGTCTCGCATGCAGTACTTTGTTCGGGGGAGGATTGACGGAAATATCAATCAAGTGATGTAGTAATCCCACATTGGTTAAATAAAGAGTAAATCTTTAGTTTATAAGAGAAGACAAACATCTCCATCGGTATGAGGTCTTTTGGGGAAGCCGAAAAATGAAGTCATAAGGGTTTATGCCCAAAGTGGACAGTATCATACTAACGTGGAGATCCGGGTAGGTTTTTCGTCCTTTAACACTTTTTTAGAACAGGCCCCAAGTTTAAATGACCAAGCGAAGTTGATGAAACTAGATACTGCCATCGTTAACCTAATGATTCACGCCTATGTTAGGTTCTGATTATCTTTTAAGGGGTCAACAGCTTGTTGAATTGATGTCTCATACGGGGGTTGTTGTTGATGTTCAATACAATTTTCCTAATTTCTCGGGTTTATGACATGAATGGTCAAAGAGATGATCTAAAGAATTTCAAAGTCCACATTGACCAAGTTTCGCCTTCATTAGTTTTCACTATTGTTAGTTTTATGATAAGTTTTTAAGCTTGAACTTTAAGTTCGATGATTTTGAATCTGCCACTAACCTCACTATTGAAATATGTCAATTTGGTTAGCCTTCTAGCATTAAAAAACATAGCCAGGACTTTCAAAAGGCTAGCCTTGTTCCAATAGGATCACAACATATAAAGGATATATGGATTGAAGATAAAGATTATTAATCAACTGACAATACTTGAATAAATATATAATAATCTGATCAATTAATACACATAACAGACAATGCTTCAAGTATTTAATAGATTAATACGCAAGTATACACATTCGTTTTGCAATCAAGTGATAAGTTTACAAGTCATTCTCCTCAAGGATTAGGGGTTATCCGAATTAGTGTTGATCGAAAAGTCAAGTGCAAGAAAATAAAGGATGTTTTGGTGATTTATAAAACTATATATTCGGCTAAAAACTATGAACTTACAATAACCAACTAGATGTTGTAAACACTAGAAATGTACACAGTAACACAAAAGACTTCACAAAAATACATAGTAAATAGCTGTCACAATGTCTATAGACATTCTCTATGAAAAATAATTGAAATAAATCAATTCAGAGAATAGGTTCAGGTTAAGGATGGTGAATGCAGTTAACATGCATCAAGGGTAAGTTTCTGGTGAGTTGTGAAATCCACACAAAACGTGATCAAATGCTCTTTTTCAAGAGTCATTCACTAAGAACATAAGCTTTTGCATCTTCGTTCGAAGCAATAAAACAGCAAAATATACACTAGTGGGATGACTATCTCTAATCTACCCTTTTAGCATGTAAGAGCTCTTAACATGAAACTAATGAACACGGATAGTAGATCTCTAATTGTAACGACCCGACCCGAATGAGGTTCTAAATAGGCCGTTACCTCAATGCATGCATACAAATCTACAGAAAATTTGCAAGATGGTGTTCGGATTCTAAGTAAAAACCAAAACATAAAACATCCATTTAATTTCCACAAAACACATCCCTGTTTCCAAGCACCTGTTCCAAGACAAATACATTTACAAAACCTACTCTGATCAGAGATTTATTTAAAACATACAATCTTTACAACAATGCTAGAATCCGGAAATACATTCAGAAAACACCCTAGGGCTCCGTGCCCAACTACATGCATTCAGAGAACATTTAAATCATAAACATAAATCTCAGAGTTGAACAACGGGTTTTCCATGATCACAGCTCCTCCTCCAGCCATCCTGCCTCGCGCCATGGTTTCCTGAAAGATAAGTAAGGGTGAGTAACGAATTACTCAGTAAGAATCCCCAACCGGGGTACAATACGATATAATCAGTCATCTAGTACCAAAGCCTGCAAGCAAACAGCTACCAACACAGATCATGGCTCAACGAGCTCATAAAACAAGATCTGGAGTCATCGGAAGTCTCCTACTTCCGGCCTAATGATTGGTTATCCTAACCAATCCTGGGACATCTCCGAGGGTCTTTCTCCCTCGGCCAATTGATCAGCTCAAAAACCGATCCCAAAGATGTCCGACACCCTCGAGGGTCTTTCTCCCTCGACCATATGATCAGCTCAAAAGCCAATCCCAATGGGTGTCCTCAAGGGCCTCTTACCCTCGCTAACAAATCTGGACTATCGGGAGAGTACCCGAAGTCCGGCTCTAACGGAGGGAATGGTGTACTCACGATCATTAGCCCGGGGGAGCTCTCCGAACCAGCAACTAACGCGTGTGCGCGAACACCGCATGCTCTTCTGCAACCGGCGTAAATGCGGGGGCCTAAGGGCAAACTACGCGGGCCAGGTACGCATGCCTAAAACTCGGAAGCGGTGTCACTGATCACAGTAGCGCGAGGCCCTCGGCGCTCATCTGTGCAGCCTGGTCCACCGACCTGAAGCTAAGAACCAGCCAAGGCAGACTTACACCATTGGCAGGGTTCCGCTCTAGCAGGCTACAAACTAGGCTATGCCGAAGTGGGTAGCTGATTCCACAACCGGCTGGTCGGGCGGGGTAGCAAGATACGTTATGCTTTGCACACTTTACTCCCGACCTGAGCTACTGAGACAAAGTACGTTATGTCCGCTCAGCCTCTGGATGATGACAAACCCTACAACTCTATCTAAGAGTACAGAGTAAAAAGCAATGATTCCTGGCTAGCAAGCAAAGACCGACATCAATCACACTACCTAGCATGATACTACGAGCTTAAGTAGGAATCACAAGCATGCTGGCAGAACAAACCTAGCATGACACTAACATGTAATATCAAGCAAACATGCTAGCGTAAATCAATCAAAGTCGCTCTATTATTATCATGCTCATAATAATCGAAGAAACAAGCAAGGCAAAATCATGACAATATCGCAGGGGCCCACACAACTCCGTAAGAAATCCTTACAGTGGAAGGCAACAACACACAATAAAATAACTACGATCGAACCCGAGCAACCTATAACGAGCCAAGAAAAAACATCAATAATCATAAAATAGCCCTAAATACACTAAAATAAATAGGGCTCGGCTCGAGAAACAACTCACGAGGCGCTGGTGACACGCTGAACGAGCCAGCTGGGCCAGACGGGGCTAGGGAGCAATGGGCTTGGTGTGGCGCGCTGGGCGCGCTGGCACGGACGCTGGCGCGGCGCGCAGCGGCTTGCGGGGCGCTGGCTGCGCGCAATCAGCGCTGGCGACGCTGGCGCGGGCGCGGGGCGCTTGCTTGCACTCGGTGGCAGCGCGCAGCGCGCGGCGCGGCTCAGACAGAGACGGCAGGCCGCGGCGCGAAGACGACACGACGCGCGCGGCGCGCGACGGCCGGGCGACGCGACGCAGCACTTTCGTGGCGCGGCCTGGCACTTGTGGCGCACTGGCGACACGGACCAGGGCAGGGCGAGGGCGGGCGGGCTGGGCTACGATGGGAGAGGGCGCGCGACGCTCGGGCTGGGCGAGGCAGGGGCGCGCGGGCGCTGGGCGAGCTCGGGCTGGCTGGGCTTGGGCGAGCCAAGGGGCTGCTCCGGCTGGGGGGGCTAGGTCGGGGAGAGAGAGAGAGAGAGAGAGAGAAAAATGAATTTGGGGAAAAAATGAAAAGAAAAAGAGAAATAAAAAGAAAAATGGGAAAAAAGGGAAAAATGGGATTTTAATTCCATTTTCCATCCTTATCCACTTTAAAACCTCAAAATCCCATTTCCCGGCTTCCTCCTCCGAGACCCGACCGAAGCAATCTTTTCCAATCAATCAAACTCACTTAAATCCAACTCCCAAAGCAACACTAAGGGCCCGGGCTTGAATCCCAAAGGAAACACACAACAAACCAACACTTTGCCAAAGCCCAAACCACAACCGAGCATCCAACCGACTTGCCCAAACACCACGGGACTCGCAGCCACCAACAAACAAGCCTCGACAAAGGCAGGAGCTACCTCGAAGCCCTGAAAACCACAAATCCTGCCCGGAGAGCCAAAAGACCAAAATACCCCCAAGGGGCCAAACGGCTCTAAAACCCAACCAAACAACTGAATCTTGACCCGAAGGCACCTCGAAAACTGGAATAGGAAACTGGGCTGTTACACTAATCCTCTTCTCTCTTGAGATGAAATGAAAAGCAAACATGAATAGATGGCCAGTCGAAACATACTTTTAATAAAATACCTACCACGGCTTAGCTCAACATTCCTCAATTATCCAAGATACATGCAACACACACTCTTCCCTTGAGCTTCACCTCTATGCATTTAGCTCATGCTTGTAACAAAAAGAAGAAAAAATAGAGTATGTAGATGCAGAAAGCATTTCTTAAGAGAAAACTTAGAAACAATAATAAAACGAAGTAGAAAGCTATCGACTGTGAAACAAAAGTATAGAGACGCAATCTTAAACACAAAATGAGCAGAAACAGAAAATGCAAAGAACAGAGACGAAAAACAGAGAAACAAAAGCAGAGAAGAAACTTCGAAAGCTTTTATATCAAGCTAAAGTGATCTAAAAACAAGTTCACTTAGCTATCAAACAACTACCCAAAGATTTTGTGTTCGAAAATCTACTACAAGGAAGAAAACTACGAACTATAAAGCAAGGAAACTAAGGAATATCTCTTTTAAGAAAGATGTAAGAAAAATTTTAGAAAAATAAAGTAAAGTGTCGTTAGCACAACCTCTACCCAAAAAAAGCAGCAGCTCCAAAAAATTCCACACCACCCGACCAACTCACAAACCATTCTACTAAAAGTATTATATACATGAATATTTTATAGCCTCAACTTAATCCAAGATCAAAGACCCAAATTCTATGGCAAAATGCCTTCATTTCCTCTCTCAATGCTCTAGAATGACACGTGTCCAACTAACAAACACGTCTTTAATTTCGTGTTTTTGTTCCCACATGTAGATATTTTTTTGGAAAATCATTCAGTCCTAGGAATTTAATACTCTTAACATTGCACCTCTGGAATTTTTCCAATGCCAATGCTTTTGACTTTGGCGCGTTTCATACTGACTTTTGCTTTTGAGGAGCATTCTTCCTTTTAGGCTTTATTCAAATCTTCCAACACTTAAAGATCTTGAAATGATAAACAACACTTAGCGAGCACAATAATTCTTAAAATGTGATTTAAAAATTTCAAACATTTAATTTTGAGAACTAAAACTCTTTATTATCCTATATTTCTAATCCTAGCTTCTTATCCTATATGCAATGTGTTTTAAGTATAATTCTCTATTCTTAAGTGTTTCTATCTATCCAATTAAGATAATAAGACAAGTTTCTTGATTGAAAACACCTTAAAGGAGGACTAAAGAACTCTCTAATTGAGAGTTATCAATTATGCCAGAGCTATTGTAGAGAGATTATGTTCTCCATGTGGAAGTCAAGCCAGAATTTATAAGTTAGAAGATTTGGAAACTTGACATTGCCAATAAAGTGGCCCTTGCTTATAAACTCATTCTCGAATTCAAGAGACTTGTTAGGATTCCATTATCACCCCACATTAAAAAAGTGGAGGCCCTCCGAACACTATTTATAAGATAGACAAATTACTTTTTTCATCACAAATTGATTTTGAGATGATGCCCACGTTATCTATTATTGAATAAACTTCTGATCTCTCAAAATTTTTACTTCAAGTTAAAAAAGGGTTAGCATCACTTGAAGGTTCTAATTTATGTACTCATGTAGTAAAGCTTGCATTTATTTAGGTTAGCTCAAAACTGCTCACAATATTTTGGACGATATTGAAGCAGTTGGTGCCGTAATGGACTCCCTCTATATATTTATTGCTATCGAAAGCATATAACAAGCATGAAATTCTCTAAAAATTAGTAGATGTTTGTCTTGCTAATCCACTGCTACCACAGAAGACATGGCTAATAGAGAAAAAACTAACTACCCTCGACACATATCTAGCTGAATCTCTAGTTTAGAAATGAAAGAGACTGAGAGTGATATCTCCTATAGTTTAAAAGTTCAAGTCTTACATTTACTTTTTCTGGAAGGCCAAAATGATCAACGATGTCTTACAGGCATGCAAAAGAATATGGTAATGTTGATGATGTTAGGATATTATGATATTATTTTATTCTCTTCTTCTGCTATTATTATTATTAATTCTGTTATTAAGTTTGTTAGATTTATCCCTGTTTTTTGGGTGTAAATATCCTTGCTGCTCCATTTATAAAATCATACTTTTATTCTTTCATTAAATTACAGCATGGTATCAGAGCGTTCTGACTAACATCTTTCTCTCTGATCCTTTCACGCACCTTCTGCTCATTAGTCAATTTTTTCTCCCTTCTCTGTACCTTTTTCAAATCATCCTTTTCTTTCATTTTCTTCTGAGTTTTGCCCTAATTTTTCAATTTCTTCTCTTCACCTTCTTCAAATCGTCTATTTCCCTCACATTTTCTTCTAAAATTTTGCTCTTTTTTTTCGATTCCTCTCTTCTTGGAATCAAGAATGGCTTCCGATCAAAATATCACAGCTTCGATCCACCTATTGACCAATATCTGCAATTTGGTCTCTGTTCGTCTTGATTCGACGAATTTCGTACTCTGTAAATACCATATTTCACCATTACTTCGCGCACACAAGTTGTTTGGATACATTGACAGTTCTATTCCAACACCTGAAGCAAAGATCGGCGATCCACCAAATCCCAATCCATAATACTCGACTTGGTACAAAAAAGATCAAGCGTTGGTCACATTAATCAATGCAATGCTCACTCAAACAACTCTCTCTTATGTTGTTGGTTGTTCAACGTCAAAAGAAGTATGGTTTACACTGACAAAACGATTTTCATCATCTTCTTGATCTCATATTGTGAGTCTAAAATCTGAATTACAGAGCATTTCAAAAACATCTGGAGAGTCCGTGGATCTTTATGTTCGAAGAATCTCAAACTTGGTAAATCAATTGGATGTAGTGTTTATAAATATCGACTCGAAAGATCCGGTTATTCTTACCCTAAATGGCCTTCCATCTGTATATAATATGTTCAAGACTACACTGAGAAATCGATTTGACGAACTCCATGTCCTAATGCTAACAGAGGAAGCATCTCTTAACAAACAAGTCAAGATTGATGAAGCAACTATAATCTCTACCCTAGCAATGGTTAGTAATGTTGCTTCTGGCCGTGGAAGAGGTTTTTGGCGTGGTTCCAGCCGTGGAAGAGGCAAAACAAATGGTGGTCGTGGACGATACTTCCCCTCTTCTACTTCTAATATCATCTCATCTTCTCAAATCACTAGTCCCTCAACTCCTCTAAATTCATCAACTGAATCGCCTCACAAAGTGGTTTGCCAAATTTGTCAAAAGTATGGACATAATGCACTGGATTGTTACAATAGGATGAACTACACTTTTCAAGGTCGGCATCCTCCTGCGAGACTTATGGCTATGGCTGCTTCCTTTTCATCGTCTACTACTCAAGCCAACAATGATTCTTTAGTCTGGCTTAGTGACTCGGGTTTCAATGCCCATCTTACAAATGAATTCAGCAATCTGAGCTTGTCTTCTCCATACTCAGGTGAGGATACTGTAACTATTGGTAATAGGGAAACACTGAATATAACACATCAAGGCTCGAGTTCTTTACCTACATTTCAATTTTCTTTCAATCTAAACAAGTTATTATGTGTTCCCTCCTTATCTTCAAATCTTCTTTCTGTACATCAACTGTGTAAGGATCATAATTGTGTCTTTATATTCGATGTTAACTCTTTCTGTTACAGGATAAGCATAGTAAAGTTGTTCTATATTCTGGTCCTAGCATCAATGAGTTATACCTTATTCTGCCTTCTCGGACTAAACAAACCGTGCAAGCTCATGTTGGGATCAAAGTATCAGCACAAGATTGGCATGATCTTCTTGGTCACCCGTGTACCTCTGTTTTCTGCACCCATGATCGTCTTTTCCTCATTGCTTAGCTAGTCATATGTCTAGATCTGTTTTTCCTACATCTTTTTCTCGTAGTACTGTACCTTTACAATTGATTCACAGTGATGTATGGGGCCCTACCCCAGAAAATTCTATTAATGGACATAAGTATTATGTTTCTCTCATTGATGACTACTCTCGATTTACCTGGCTCTTTCCTATTTGTTATAAATCTAAATTTCCTACTATTATAATGAATTTCATCTCATATATTGAAAATAATTTGTCTCTTTCTATTTAAAGTGCTTCGTAGTGATGGCGGGGGAGAATATATAAATAATAGACTTTGTGAATACTTTACACGTAAAGGAATCACTCACAAAAAATCTTGTCCTCACACACCACAACATAATGACTTAGTCGAACGCAAGCATAAACACCTCGTTGATGTAGCCATGTCTTAACTTTCTAAGTCTAAAGTTCCTTTAAAATTTTGGTCTTTTGCGTTATCCACTGCTGAGTACTTAATTAATCGTCTTCCCTGATAAAATTTGGCAAATAAGTCCCCCTTTGCGTTGTTGTATAATACCTTGCCTGACTACCAAAAAAAAAGAGTTTTTTGTTATTGTTGTTATTCTCATTTAAGACCTTATAACACTCACAAATTGGAATCTCGTACTTCTCCTTGTCTTTTTAGGTTATCTTAAAGATTATAAGGGTTATCTTTGTTTCGATATACTCAAAGACAAATTCTATATTTCAAGGGATGTAACTTTTAATGAGCATTATTTTCCTTTCTCTACTAACAATACCAATACTAATTCCCAAGCCACTTAACAACTCCAGTTCTTATACCTACATCTTCAGATATTGCAACATTTGTTTCTTCCCCTTTAAATCCTAGTGCACAACCATCTCTTCGACCTTCAAGTTCTCACACACTACCTCGTCAAGAGCCTTCACATGATACACAAAATGTTGATACTACTCTACAACCTTCACAATTTGTTCCCTTAGGCCCTATTGGCATCATTCAACATACTTCTAATAACAATATCCTGCACACATCTGTAGGTTTAGAATCCACTTTGGATCCTCCAATAGATCCACCTACCTCAAACATTCCAGAAAATATTCACCCTATGCGCACTTGGGCCAAGTCTGGTATTAGCAAAAAGAAAATGTTTTATCGCTAACACTACTCCAACAACTCTAGAACCCACTTCCTTTACTCAAGCAAGTAAACTCATTCCTTGGAAAAATGCAATGAAAGATAAATTCAATGCCTTAACTAAACAAAACACGTGGACTCTTACTTCTATACCTCCAGGATGTAACCTTATAGGTTGTAAGTGGATTTACAAACTTAAGCATAATCCTGATGGAAGCGTCGGTCGACACAAAGCACGGCTGGTCGCTAAAGGTTTTCATCAAGAAGTGGGCGTTGACTTCTTTGTAACGTTTAGCCCAGTTGTTAAGAAACCAACCGTTCGAATAATTCTATCTTTAGTTGCTTCTTTTGGTTGGTCTCTACGCCAATTGGATGTAAAAAATGTTTTCTAAATGTCGGCCTTAATGAAGAAGTTTACATGAGTCAAACCACAAGGTTTTGTTCACAAATCTTACTCTAATCTCGTTCGCAAGTTAAATAAGTCTCTATATGATCTAAAACAAGCTCCACGAGCCTGGTTCGATTGTTTCACCTCACATATTCATAATTTTGGTTTTGTTGCCTCCCTTTGTGACCCCTCATTATTTATTCGAATGATAATGATTCCATTATTTACCTATTACTTTACGTGGATGATATAATTTTAACAGGGAATGACTTTCCGCAGGATAAATTTGAAATGACTGATTTAGGATGCCTCACATACTTCTTGGGTTTAGATGTTCACAGGAAATCTAATGGAATCCATGTTAAAAAAAACTAAGTACAACGTGATCTACTTGAACATTTTGCCCTTTCGTCAGTGAATGCATGCTTCACTCCTTCATCTGGTACTTCTCTCACGTCACCTTCGCCTTCATGTTCCACTGAAGATGCCCACAATTATAGAAGAATGGTTGGGGCGTTACATTACCTGACGTTCACCCGGCCAGACATTACTTATTTTGTAAATCGTGTCTCTCAATACATGAATAACCCAACTCTATTGCAACTCATTGCGGTCAAGCGTATTCTCTGATATGTTCGTGGCACCCTCAATGTAGGCCTCATTTTTAGACTAGGCTCCTTATGGATTAATGCCTTCTCGAACTCGGATTGGGCTGGTGATGCTGTTGATTGTCGTTCTACAACAGGTTTTGTTGTGTTTCTTGGCCCCAACCCCATATCATGGATGTCCAAAAAGCAGTCTATCTAATATTTTGAACTAATTTTTTAGAATTGCATGATACAAAATATAAAGAAAAACCATTAAAAAAATGTGTTCGATACAAAAAATAAAACGATGAGAGGAACGAAAATATATATTTTTAGAAAACACAAAAACTTCAAATAATATATAATCAAAATAAAGAATTAGATTAATTAACTAAAGAATAAAAAGAAATATCAAACCAAGAAAAAATAGAATACATATATACATATATATAAAGACAGAAAAAGAAAAGAAGTGAAGGAAAAAATATTAAGAAAAAAGAGAGAATTATATAAAGGAAAAAAAATGAAGAGAAGGGATTATTTTATTCAAGTAAGAATGGAAAAAATGATGGAAGAACTTAAACTCCACCGAATAAATATCAACCATTAAACTAAATTTAAAATTTATTCTTATAATTTAGAGAAAATTATAATTTTAACTTGCATTGAAAAATTAAGACACAATATATAATTATTTTATTTTAAGTTTTTTATTTTTGAAATTTAATCATATGTTTTTACATCTAATTATATTTTTAGAAACCAAATTAAAAAATGGAAGTCGAGTCCAAAAATTTGTTTTGTTTTAAAATTTGATTATTATTCATATATTCTTTTAAGAAAAAATAGATACGTCGTAAAAAAGATACAATATATTATAAAAATTTTGAGCAAATATAAGTTTAAATTTAAAAAATTAAATGATTATCGAATGAATTAAAATTTTAGGCTTGAGCAGAGAAAGAGATTAGCGACTATTATAATTGTATTTCATTATTATTTTTATATATTTTGTGAATAAATTGATACATAACATTAAATTAAGAATTCATGGGTATTGAACTTCACAAAAAATCCTTTTCAAAAATAAAAACTTCACAAAAAATCGAAATAGGCAATATTCATGGATAAAAAACTTAGAATCGGAATCCAACCATTAATAAAATTGAACTAAAAAAACCATTAATAAAATTAAATGTTCAAAAGAAACTCTATTATAAATCATAAATTAAACAACTAAAACAGAGCAACCGCCATGGCTCCAACAGCCACCGATCCAACAAATGATAATCTGTTATTAAAAGCGCTGTTCTTCTCTTTCGACGGCGCCAGCGCTTTTGACGGAGGCAGATCGGACGGCGGAGGGGCGAACGGAGAAGGGCTTGGCGGCTGCGGAACTGGAGTGGACGCCGGTGCCGGCGCCGGGGAAAATGACGGAGGAGCAGCGAACCCCAACGGAGACGGAGGCAGAGCGGACGGCGGAACTGGAGGGGTCGCCAGTGCCGGCGCAGGCGACAATGACAGCGGTGGATGAGGCTTTGTGATGGGGGTCCATCTCCACGGCGGAGAGGGGGAGGCCGCCGGAGTTGGCGACGTCGCCGGAGAGATAGCGGCGGCGGAGAGGAGCAGCGCCGCCGCAAAGAGGGCGGTGAGAAGGGCTGAGGGAGGCATGTTTGATGACGTGAAGGGATTATAGAGATGGGGAATTATTAATTAAGACAAGAACCATATAAATAGGGGGGAATTTTGGATGGATTTAAATGTAATTGTTTGGTATTTATACACAAATTTGGTAAAGAAAATGTAAGTTTCCATATTTCTTTTACACGTACATAATTCATAATACACTATACAAAAAATGTCAACAATTGCCATAGTTTCCATATTTTCTTTCTGTAAATGTTGTATTTTAAATTAAAAGAAATGATTAACTTGTTATAAATTGAAAGTAATGTTCTATAACAACAAGAAATTAATCATCGATGAATATGAAAGAATCGTGACAGATTGTAGTATGAGTGGAAGATCATGAAACTATAATATAGTAAAAAATTGTGAGACTCTAACTTTGCCCTAAATTTAAAATTATTTTCTAACGAAACCTCATATTTTGCATGTCTTGAAATTAAACCCTTATATTTTAATTAAACTAAAAACAGATTTATGGGTCCTTTGATTAAAATGTAGCTTTGTTTTAATTTATTATATAAAAAAAAACATGTTAATTTATATTTTAAAATGAATTTATAGGATAAAAGCACAAGTATGTTTATGAATCGTTATTGAAAATTTACCTATTAATTAGTAATAATATTGACAAAATATACAATGAATAAACAAAGCTTTTATATATAAAATGCAACTTAAGAAAGGGAAATGGTAGTAACTAGACCACATTCGAAAAGTATTTGTAAATACAGGCGCCCAAATTGTTTTTTGCAAAGTTAATTCTTTTATTAAAATTCGTAATAATTAATTTTTCATTAATGCCATTTTGCCATTTATCACATTCAATACTTAATTTTTGAATTAAAACACTCATTTAAAACATACTTCCCATCTTTTAAAACATACCATATTTAATTGTCAACTATTTTAATGCAAAAGATTTTAATTCCTTTCTCATTTATTTCTCATCTTTCTTCATTTTCCCTTTTCTTTTTCTGTTTCACTTTTTTTTCTCCATTCTCCATTTCTCCATTTTTGTTTCTTCAGCTCCATTCATTCTCTCCTTTCACATTCCGGCCACCACATAAAGCGTAAATTTTCGTCAACCACAAAGCTCCGATCGGACGGTATAATCATACGAGTTCAGTCATTTTCTCTCAATAATTTACGTTTTTCACAGTATTTATATCACATTTTTGTTCCTTTTCTATCACCATTAACATATTACTGTTCATTTTCATTATAGTCGTGATCCAATATGTCTCAGATTGTTCAGTATGGTATGTTTTGTTCCTATTTATGTCATTTTTGTACATTTAATTCATTTATATTCCAGTATTTCGAATATCAAAAATCATGTTTAGAAAATACAGTAAAATCATATGTAGAACAGTAGTATCTTCCTACTTTCCAATCCATATTGTGGTAAATTGACTGTATACACATCTACAAAACTGTATAATTGAGTATATACCGTATGTTCACACGTCCTCAATTTCTATATAGCCGAAGAAATTGTATAATTGACTATATACCGTATATTCACACTATGTATTTAGGTTAGTTATATTGTACATTTTTTCCTTATAGGTTCATTAATCATTCCATTTGAAATTGCACAGTATTCTTTACAATGTCAATATTTCTATTTAGAAATGTATTTAAATTATATGTAGAACAGTATTATCTATGTACTAAAATGTTCAAGTCTTGGTATACTTGAGTGTTATTTACTGTAATTTTCCATTTACCGTTATATTACTGTATAAACTATACAAAACTCTATATGTTTCATTATTTCATTCTACATATTGTATAACTTACACGATACATTTATGGTTTATTAGTCATTCTATTCATGTCTAATACATTTTTCGTACTCATATTACTACTCATTACATTTCTATTCTGCAATATGGTATTATTTATACATGTATATCATACGACTTATAATATAGAACAATATTGTTTGAACATTTTTGTAATACTATACAACTTTTCCTTATAGGTTCAACAAGCATCTCAATCTGTATTGCACATAATGGTTAGTAGGATGAAAATGATATGCATCATAATCATGAAGTAGCTGAAGAGCGTCACATAAATATTGAGGAACGCATTCACTCAATGATGATTTTACATTACAATCTTTTTTTATGTCGAATGTTTCCAATTTCAATTTTGTAACCCATAAGACCTTTTTTATTTACTATTGATCTCACTTTGAATAGTAATTTTGTGTGAAGTTGTTCCAACAGTACGAGTCACTATCAATTCATAAAATATTACATATGTTATTTTCCAATGTTTTACTATACGGTATTGTACATTCAAAATTACTTGTTCGCTGTCGCAAGCATATTAAATTACACTACAGGTATCCATATCAGCAAATTAAACACTTAAAAAAATTAATATACGGTATGGTATATGATATATTATGGTTGTATCGTATATTTCAAGTTATTTCAATACTGTGTGGTTATCAAACTGTTCTGGTTTCAATTAATGAAATTGAACAACTCATACGGTTTATTTATAAATAAAACTATAAGAATCAAATAATATGTACATTACTAACTATACTGTATGTAAATCACAACACTACAAGAAAAAAGGTCTTAGGCGACGTTTTTTAACGTCGCCTAAGGTCTGAAAAAAGTTGCCTAAGCTTTAGGCGACGGTAAATAAACCGTCGCCCAAAACGTTGGCAAAACCACGTCGCAAGAGCCTTCGCCGACGTTTTTTCCAAAACATCGCCTAAAGTTTTTTAGGCGACGTTTTGGCAACGTTTTTCAAAACGTCGCCTAAGGTATTTTGGGCAACGTTTTCAAAACGTCGTATTTTGGGCAACGTTTTCAAAACGTCGCCTAAGGTATTTTGGGCAACGTATTTCAAAACGTCGCCTAAGGTATTTTAGCAACGTTTTTCAAAACGTCGCCTAAGGTATTTTAGAGGTGTTTTAAGCTGGTTTTTGCAATTTTTCCTAATTTATTGATTTCATTTTTTTTATTTTGATATACACAATGATATTTCTATCAATCATAAATCAAGTTGAAAGGTAAACTACATCATAATAACGGTACATCTAATAATAATGTATTGTTGCCACTTTCGTCCTGCAATTAATGCACCAAAAAATGGCGGTTTCTGGTTTGGAATGTGAGACAAATTTCTTTTTTAAAAATTTTCCTTCCCAAATGAAAAACCAATAATTTGATTTTTATTTTTGAAATTTATAAGGTATCTAAATAGGAAGATGAAACGTCTTTAATAAATGTGATATGATTTCGGAGGATATGCTTTTCCACAATTAATGAACATAAATTTGTGATTTGTAGTTTTGAATGTGAGATGCTTTTCCTTTTTTGAAATTTTTCTTCCAAAATTAAAAAACTATCAATATGAGGTTATGATTGTAATTCGTTATTTTTGGATTTTATAATGTATTAAAACAAAATCTACTTTTGCTAATATTTTTGTAGATACACATATTTATAAATACTTTTCAAATAGAGTCTATTTATGAAAAAAAAAACTCGTTAAGAAATTAAAAAATAAAGGAGAAATGAAGTAGGTGAAGGGTTTTACGACAGGTAATATTCTTAATTTCTCCTTATTTGTTCCTCTTTGTGCGAATCGGCTTTCAAACTTTGCTTAATAGGGAAGATTCGTTAAACATTTCTACGAGCTTAAAAATTAATCATCATTAATTGTTCTTAGATACCTCACTTGTTTATGATAGCTTACTTTTTTTTATCAGGACAAATAAAGAAGGTTGTCTAAAAATGAAGGATATTCTAATATATTATGAGAAAATATCTCGACAAATTGTTAATTTGCAAACATGAACAGTTGCTGAGCGCCACTAGTGTTGCCCATTGATTTAAAGTCATAGGTTCGAGTCCCTCACCACCAATTATTGTAATTTCAAAAAAAAAAAAAAGGGATAAATTGTTAATTTTGATAAATTAGCTATTTTATAAAGTAGGCCCCACGTTAGGAATAATGACCAGCTGCTTTGAGTCAACTCTAGGGACCCATCTTGGTATTGGCCTTGCAGAATCATAGAGATTAAAAAAAGGGGCTTTAAAAACTATCTTTAAAAATATTTTATATTTATTTGTTTTTGTTTTTATATAAATACTTTTTAAAACATTTTTTTACATATTTTTTATATCCATAAACGTTCTTTAAAAAATTATATCTATAAAATTTTATAATTAAAATGTTGGTTCGTGGAACTAAAATATTAAGATTTTTTTTTTTTTGAAAAAAAAAGAAATTAATTTGTAGTAGTCAATTATTTTGTAATTAATTTTTTACATAACAGATATTTTTTTTGGCCCCCCAAACCGTATAACTTGGCCGCCCCTGGCCATATTATTTTTGTTGTTTCACTTTAACAGAATTAAAAAATAAAGTTTTTTTTTTTGAAAAAATGTGAACTAAATTTAGTTACATATTAATTCTTGGAAATAGCTTATTTTCGTTCTATTTCAAAAAAGAAAAGAATTATTCATTTAATGAATTTTTTCTCTAAATCATGAATATACACATAGTTTTTTTCGAAAATGTCGGTAAATAAAAAAAACTTCAAGAAGTTCTGGATTTTTTTTTGGAGATTTGATTGGGGATCCACAACCATGGTTTGCAGACAAAACCATATTCTTTAAAATACATAAATAATACGTACTAGGAAAATAACCCAAGATTTCTTTTCATTAAAAAAAAACCCAAGATAATCCAAGAAGTGTAGGGACTATTTTCCGCAAGAACACATTTCATAGTTTAGGGAATAAAATTATATTTTAATATAATAATTTTGACTAATTCAACTTATTATAAAAAAGAATCAAAGCTACAGTGTTTGATTGTAAAGCAGTTCAACATCAACGTCACAGTTCGAACCCGAGTCAATTTTGTCCCTCTCTCCTAATTTGTACTAAAATAAAAACATTAAGGAAACTAAAACGCCGCATAATTGAACAACGAGGATTAAAAAAAAACAAACACAAAGTAACTAAAAAGAGAGTAGAAACTAAAAATAAATCAAGAGAGAAAATAATTATAATAATAATCTCATTAAGATATAATAAAACAACAAAATCATATAAATATGATTAAACAAATAACAACAACAAAAAAACCCATTAATCAAATGTAAAAATTCATCTAAACAAACAGAGCAGAAGCCAGAACAGCAACAGCCATAGATCCCGCAAAACCAAATCCAGAAGTAAAAGCGGCGGCGCTCGGCGCCGGAGCCGGAGCAACAAATGGAGCCTCCACGGTGGCCGCCGGAGAAGGGGCTGGCGCCGGCGAATTCGGGTGCGAATGGTGGTGCGCCGCCGTAGCTGAGGAAGCTACCAAAGCCAGAACGAAGAGAAGAGCAATTAAATTCTTGGAAGCCATTGAAGAGGATTTTCTTAAGGAATTGTTGAAGAAATTGAGAATTTGGGAATTTGTTGAGTGTTTTTGATGAATTTGAAGGTTGGGATTGGAGTTGAATTTATAATGGGGGGAGCGAGATGACCGTTGGATTTCATCGGGAGAGGCGGAGATATCGAGGAAGGGGATCGGACGGTGGTGATTGTCAGCGTTGGGAATTGTAACGGTCGGGAAATCGGACGGTGGTGATTAAGTAACCGTTGCATGATAATTCATCTAAGCTGTCACGGATTCTTTCGAATTTTAGAAATTCTGGTTTCTTTCTACTCTTTGTCTTTTACCTTAGTTTGTCCGTTTATGTAATTTCATCTCTCTTTTACCTTTCTTTTTTTTTTTTCCATTTTTTGAGGATCGATTTTAGAGTGTGTTTGTTTTTTTTGTAGAGAAGTTACATAATAGAGAAACAAACAAGCTAAGGTAAATTACATGAACTGACAAATTAAGTTAATTTGATATAAAATTTAATACGAGACTTGATAGAAAAGTTAAAGAATGATTATTACTACAAAAAAACGAAAGATTTTTTAGGAGTGGTTATTAATCACTCTTCATGTCTAAAGAAATCAAACACACCCTAAATAGTTTATGAAATAAAAGTTATTTTTTTATTTTTTTTCAAAAATTACATTTTTTGTTTTTCATTCTGTTCCATATAAATTTACATTTTTTATTCATAATATTTCAATAACACTCCCTTTTAATTCCTAAATTTGAAATATAATTTCAATTTAATTCTTATATTTCAAAATGTTAAAAAGTTAAATTAGCCTCGACCTCCACGCGCCATTTTATTCATGCATTTTTTGTTCCCTCTTTTCCAAAAAATCAAATCTTCAACTCGCTCAATTATTTTAATTCGGCAATATTTACGTGCAGTAAATTTGCATGGAGGTCTAGAGATTGATACGTGGCCCTATAAAAGAGTGTATGTGTCTTCTTTTTTTTCTTTTCTTTTTTTTTGCCTCTTTTTTAGGAATTGACTAACCATTCTATCTTTTTTTTTAATTGATTGTTTTCCACCATTCATTCAATATATATAGATATATATATATAGCCAAATATCTTTCTTCTCTTTTCTTTTTCCTTTTGCTTTTCTTTTAATTGGGACTCTTTTTTTCATTCTATTTAAATGATTTTTTGTTAAACCAAATTTTATTTTAAATTATATTTTTTCACTTTTTTTTTAGGACATATTTTTTATCACTTGGACTTGTAGAAATATAAAACATGATATATCACGATATCAACTTTCTCCTTGTTTATCGGTAAGTTTTAGCCAAACACCAACATTCTAAACATTTTATTTTAGATATTATTTATAAATTTTATATTTAATATGTATTTTTAATGGTATAATTTAATCAATAAATTTTATATTTTATATATAAATATATATATATATATATATATATATTCAAATTGAATTATACCACTGGTTGAATTCTGTTAATGATAGAATTCAATAATAGACTCATTCTATCACTACTTGAATTTTCTATTAATGATAGAAATTTAAATTGAGTTCTAGCACTATTTGAGTGATAGGAATTATTATGCTATAAATGAATTATTTTAAAAATTCTGCTAAGATATAATACAAGAGATAAAAAGAATGTACTGATGTTGGTAAATTCTTTTTTTTAATTAATATTTGTTCTTAAGAACGTAAGTGAATACAAAAAATCAAATGGTATTTGAACTAAACTTTTCATATACTTCATTTCTAGTAGTGAATGGTTTCATTTTTTGGTTGTAAACCAGTTCAACATCAACATCATAAGTTCAATCTCGATAATCGGCCTTCGATATGAACTAAAAAAAAAAAAAGTTAATGGGTAAAGTAGGTATAGGTACTTTTAAGTAGAAAAAAAAACTTCTAAAAAAGGTTTTAAAAAAAACTATTAAGGAAAAATGACTAAACAAACAAGTAGATCAAATGGAACTATATCAATTTGAACTTGAACCTCAGCTAATTAAGCTAAAATCAAATAAATGTGTTTGTAATTAAGAGAATGAATTTGAATCTATTAAAAAACGTTGCTCAAATCAACACCTACTTCCTATGTTAGGATGACGGATTGCTCACGGATACTAAGATCAATGAAAATACAATAACCTTTTGGCAAATTAAAAGAACGGAAAATTTATTGTAAATAGTAGATTTTAACATTCCTATTTTAATCATAGCAATTTTTAAAAAAATATTTCTGATTGAAGCCATGAATTTCACTTGATTGAGTCATTCATTTTTCGTTTCTTTTTTTTCTGTTATTCATAACAAATCCCCAAAAAACTGACAATTTACATTTCATACACAATACACAAAATTAGACTGTAATAAGCCAACATCAACATTGAAGATTGAAACCAGATTAGTAATAGCATCCTCAACAAACATTTTGGTCTTTCTTTGTTCTCTTTAGATTCCAAATTCTTAACTAATGATGGTAACTTTCAAGTAACCCCCTTAGTTTTTTTTTTTTTTTTTCCTTTCTTATACATCAAATCATCAATCAGTTTGTTTCTTGCCCAAAAAAAAAAGTAACAGTAAGGGAAGAGTGGGGATATCAGTAATTTACTTAACTGTCATCTAATTTTGTTTTTTGAAAAAAAAAAACTGTCATCTTTCTGATGGTCCTTTCCTCAGCAGCGGATGTCCGAAAATTCGTCCATCGACTGAAGTTTCTCAAGGATCAAAATCTCTTGCTTTGCATCTAGTCAAGCAGCACATGAGAGTCAAGAATTCAACATTAGCTTCTAACTTTAAGCAAAAAGTGTACAGAGAATGGCATGAAGCAAAACAATTTAGCAGTAAGTTTTAGGTGGAAGCAGGAGAATGCAACAAAAACAAATGTCATATTTTGAAACACAAGAATGTATTATTAGGGCTAACATGATTCCTAACTATGTTAAATGAATGTGTTGACTACAATTTGATTCCAAGAGACTCAGGTTCCCTGTTTGGCCACAAACTGAAGACAAATAGTTAGGGTTACAGTCGATTTTGTTACATTTCTGATAGTGTAGACAAAGCAAAAAAACAAATATGTTGGAGATGCTCATCTTGTCCCACATTGGAAAGACGAAATGTTTTTAACATCTTTATAAGTAACATGGGCTCCTACACTCCCTAACAATGGGTTTTGAGGTGGAACCTTATATTATCTAAAAGGAATTAGAGCTCCACATGTGGGTTATTGGTTCCCGACCCAAACAGGTAAAACCTAAGCAGGTAATTTGGACCCCGTCCAAGCGAGTATATTGATCCCAATAATTTGGATCCAACTCAAGTGAGAAAGCCAAAGCGAGTATTTTACTTCACAACTTCGGATCTAATTCAAGATGGTCTTCTCAATACAGCGCCATCTTGAGAGGGCATGCTGGAAATATTCATCTTGTCCCACATTGGAAAGATGAGGAACCTTTAACTTCTTTAAAAGTGATATGGACTACTCCCCTCACTATCGATTGGTTTTAAAGTGAAACCTCATGTTTACCAATAAAATAATATATTTTAACCAAGTAATAACAGTTTAAAACCTTTTTTTTTTCCATAGAAAACAAACATTTTTTATTGAGGTATGAAATAGTTTAAAAAAAGTCCTATTAATTATTGTGATAATAATATAGTGAGACTTTAGTTACAAAAATAACGCAGTAGTAGATTATATGAAAGCGCTCACAGATTGTGCACACACAAACAAAATCCAATTAGTGGCTTGGTAGAAATTTCTAGTTTCCCTTTTGTAGCTTTATATATTTGAATTAGGATTCATGAAAAAGTGACAACTATAGATTTAGACTTGGCAAGGAAACGTACATTCCTCATCTGGGTTCTCGGTAAAATTGGAGTGCAAGGCATTCCCAACACTATCCACTAATGCTGAGATCGTCATGGATGATTCGACGCATAAAATAGCTGTAATAGCATCGAGCCGAGTAACCTCATTTCTGAACATAAGCCGTGCATGTGCTACAACGTCGACGAAAAAGAAGCATTAGAAGATAAATGAGAACTTGTCAAGGAAACAGTGAAACACATGACATGAACAAACCTTGTGCTAGGCGAATCAAACTTTCAAGCATGCGTACCGTTGTCCTGGCTGCATGGTTAAGAATCAAGAATCAGAAGAATAAAATTAGACCAAACTCGTAAAAGAGACAATTTTCAAGTGGGACCTGCATTATCCATTGCTGATCTTCTTTGAAGCTGATAATAGTTGGAAATAATTTTCTCAGCCTCCTTAGTCAGGACCGGCCTGAAGTATCCTTTCACAAATTGGATGTATCTGAAGAATGTTTTAAAATAAAGGTTGAGGACTGTGACAGTTGGGCTGTTCAGCTTGAAAGATCCAATTAGTGATAGCGGCCTCATTGATTAAAGTTTTTAAACATTGTTTTTACTAGATTAAAACAAAAATCAAAAAAGTTAAAATTAGAACGCAACAATCTTTACAATTCTTTATTTTGGTTAAACAGTGCATTTGACTCATGCAACTAAATAAAATCAGAAATACAACTAATAGTACTTGGCATTAGAAATAGAACTAGTATGAGATTAAAAAAAAATCAACAAAACAGTCGGACTATTTCATTCAATATTGGTTATTAATTCCACTATCAGGCATCCAATTTAACAAAGAATGAAATTAGAACAATACCTTATCCAGTTATTCTACAAATGGAATTCCAAAGGAAAATCAAATAACGTAGTAAAGAACATGACACCTTCGAAGCATAGTAAGAGGCCAGTTACTTGAAAGATCATCGTTACACTTTCCCTTTTCTTGTTTGCACTACAAATAAATTTCATAAGAAAACTAAAACATAAAAGAAAAAAGGAGTTGATAACATAAGTAGGAGAGCAGATTACCTCGGAGAGAATATGAGATGAAACAACTGCATCCCAATCAGGATTTTTTGTATCTAAGAGCACAAGGACGATATCAAATCTGCTCAATAAGGGACCGGAGAGTGTTGTATTGACAGATAGAGCTAATCATGTTAAAGAAACCTTAACGTGTATATATATATATATGTAATATGTATGCAACCACACATGTATGCATGAACATATTCAAAGGAGAGGGTGGAGAAGGTGAACATAACATGATATTGAATAACAAGGTGAACATAACATGATATTGAATAACAGCTACAGCTTTCGTTCGTACAATCACATAGGGATAAATCCTTTGGTCATGTTCAAGCATGGGTTATCAGTTATGAAGATGAAACTTATTGGAAATGAAAATTGAACTCTTAAACAACATAAATCTCAAGAGGGTTTTTTTCGTTAAGGGTTCCTACATGTTCAAGCAGCAGGAGAATAAGCTTTCCTTGTGAGATGAGACTGCAGTAGGAAAAATAAAAAGAACAAAAAAGGGAAGAGAAAAATGGAAGAAATATGAAGACTCAAAATGATGAAAACAAAGTGAGAATAATATTTATAACCTCTCCAATTGGTTATCATTCTCATCCCAGTAACAACCCATTAATTAAACCCAGCCCAGCCCTGAATTTTTTAAACATAAGTTTATGTTATCTAGGAACCAAACTGTAAGGTCTTTAGATTAAACCACATAAACATTGTAAAAATGATACGTTGTTCAGGGTCGTAATGTCCTTTAGGATTTGTTGCGCCAAATACAATCGTTCTAGTACTGAGAGTTGTTACAAGACCAGCCTAAAAAATATTAAAAAAAAAGAAAGTAAGATAAGAACGTGGGTGAAAGAAAATATGCAAACTAGTCTTCAAGCAGATATGAATAGGTCTTCACTAAAGTAACTAAACAAAAACAGATATGTAGGAAGATAACTACAAATGCCTTCCTTCTAATTCAAAAAGGCATGAAATGATAGCAGCTACAAACAACACAGTTGCCATATATTTTTATATAGATGTTACGCCGAATGAAGATTTGATGTTGACTTGCGCCATTTCTTACTCTATTATTCTGTCCTACTTATGCTCCAAATTATTCTGCTTACTTTTCTTTATTAGTTTTTAAAGAACCAGAAACTATCAAATTCTGTGTGGCTCACCCTCAACTTGATGCTTTATGTACCAAAAAAACTTGTTGCTTTATGTAACTCATGGTTTAATCATTTAATAGTTTTGTTTGAGAACCAGAGCATCCAAATAAAAAAGAAATCGAGCAATTCAAGCAAACTGTAGCTTTTAGAAGATTAATGATAAAAAAGGAGAGCTAAAAGGAGGTAAATTGAAGCAATCAATTGAATCTACGTAGGTAATCAAGCCAATAAACTTGTGGAGAAAGCATCTTGAGGCTCTAAAAAAGCCATCAAACCAAGTTAGTCATATAGGAAGTGTTAAGATGCCCTACAAGTACAAATATTGACACCACAAATCCCTACTACCAAATCATGCATGTACGCCTATGGGCATTTCTATCTTTAGCGTCTCAAGGCTACCATTCCAATTCAAAAAACACACATGTTTCAAAGGCACTTTTGAGACATTGCCTACTGCGTCTCAATGCTGCGATAAGTTTCCTTTATTTAGAAGTCTTCAGAGGAAATCTAATTTTCTTTCTTTTTTCTATTTATCACCACTAATCTATTACTTTTATATTTTTATTTTAGCATTTTTTTCCGTATTTTTTAGTGTTTTTTCCTCTCATCTTCCACTCAAACTCTCTTTGTTTCTTCAACAACTTCTCAAATCTCTCCCTCTTTTTCATCACTCACATTCTGAACCAGTGTTTTAAAAGGCGCGCCCAGGCGCATGCCTGGGCGCAAGTCAAACCTTTAGCGCCTCGCTTGAGAAAAGCGAGGTGCGGTTAATTAGGCGCGCGCCTTTTGGCGCCTTACATGAAGCCTCGGGTGCCAAAAGGCACGCCTTACATGAAGCCCCGGGCGCCAAAAGGCGCGCCTTGTGGCCTTTTGTGTTTTCTTAGGGTTTTTTAGGGTTTTGCCTCAATTTTTTGTGTTTTAGAGTCCCTATAAACTTGCAGCGAGACCCCCGTACTAGTCATTCGAAGTGCGACATAACTGATTCAAGACATTTCAATGCCTTAAATAACTTAATTTTTTAACTCACAAAGACAACATTCGCATAAAATGAAAGGTTAATAGTTGAATCTTATGTATGTTTTATATAGATTCTTTGTTAAACTTCATTTCTATTCATGAATGAAGGTTAATAGTTAAATGTAATGTGTGTTTTATATATTATTCTTGGTTAAAACTTCATTTATATCTATGGAAATGTTTTTATTGTGTATACACACACATATATATATATTTTGTGTTTTTTTTATATAGTGCGTCTTAGGTAAAAAAGCTCTCGCCTTTTGGTGCACCTTGCGCCTCAGGCTCCAGAGGGCCATTGCGCCTTACGCTTTTTAAAACACTGTTCTGAACTAAGCTAGGTTTAATATACATTATGGTCGTTTCTTCTCTTTCTCCCGCTTGTCTTATTCAGGTTTAATTCTCAAGTCTCCAGATAATTTATAAATTCATAGATAATACAATGTGTTCATCATCTTCATCTCTAGTTCTAGCATAGCTTAGAAACCATAGCAAGATCTTAAAATATCAAGGGACCATTTATATTAGAAAACAATAATACCTTTGCAACGCTTATAGTCTGTTGCTCCATTGCTTCATGGATCGTGGCTCTGTCATGTTCTCTCATGCTGGTAAGGGAAAAAAAACTTATGTATCTCAAGTTACATATGACGAAAATTATCAAGTATGTTGATCAGAGGTTTGAAGCTTTCAAATTTACTTATTTATTTTTCCAAACGAATATCTATAATGGTTTCCATAAAATTTCATCAAACTGCATTTGTTAGGTGTTGAATCATGTATATCAGCGATCAACCCAAAAGTTTAAGTTGATAGATTGGATTAATTTAATTATATAAACCAACATTAGAAATATTAGTAGGAAAATGTTAAGGATGGCATAGAAGAATATTGGAGGGGCATATTTTTATTATTAAATCAAATAAAAAAAACTACATATCTTCCCTTCCCATCCCATCTCACCAAACACTCATTTATTATTATCATTTCTCTTCCCTTCCCTTTCCAACAAACATAAACTTACTCTCACTTCCCTTTCCTTCCCATCATTTTCCATTCATTCCCTTCTCAACTCACCCTAAAAGAAGAAAAGTTTATTGGTCGTAATTCGAATCACATGTTGCCACGTGCTGGACAACAAAAAATAAATACTGCCCGGGCATCATCTAAACATTACTCTATCGGAAAAATCTAGCCTCGAAAAGTCAATCTAAATTTGTTTTCTTCTTTCTAAATCCCCGTCCCTCATTGTTTCATTCTATTCCTTTTTCGACCATGGCTATATGTAGAAGTCTGCGAAGTTGAATGAACTACAGAGATTTGAGGCCTTCATTGTTCATTCAATAAAATCAGTTTCACCCGTGGAATCCGACATGCAAGTGATAATACCAAATATTTATGTTTACGTTTAAGAGAAAGCACCTGTCTACTTCATCTATGCAACAAAGTCCTCCATCTGCCAGTACAAGTGCCCCAGCTTCCAGCATCCATTCCCCTATCAGTTCCATGAATATACAAATTTATTATTTGGAGGAAGGCAGATGAGATGCAAAAAGTCATAGATAAAATGAAAAAAATCGTCCACGTAAACAAACTTAAAGATTAATAGAGTAGGTTAAAGTTAGATTAAGCAGCCGAAGTTGATAACTTGCAATATTTAAAACGCACTACCCACTGCACTGCAATTGATAATATATTCCAAGACAAACGAAAGGCATGATTACTAAAGAAGAGAAACGCATATCTTATGCATAACCTATTCATTACATTACTGGAAAAAAAATGATCAAGCACATATTAATTTTCTAAGATAAAGTTCACCATCTGAGTTCTACAAGAATTCTTCAACTTTCCACCTTTAGCTTGAAGCTCAAATATACTTGTCATAACTTCTGGCACCGTGTTTCATGATAGGAAGGATGTGCACATATGTGCCGAGTTATTTGGTTTTATTTTTTAATCGTCCGAGATTTCAGTGAGAGAAAAAATATGAAATAATAGTTTGAAATAGTACACCTTACAAAAAAAGTTTCTTAAGTTCATTTAGGATCAGAAGCCCATGGGTATCGGGAGCAGAACCATGAGCATTGTTCATTGCAAGGGAGCAATAGATAATAGTTTGAAATAGTACACCTTACAGAAAATAAACACACCAGATAAAGGACGCTACATCTTAACTCCTTGTTTTGTAGAAACTAAATGATCTCTGAGCTTAAGGACGAAAAGGAAGAAAGTAGGGGTATGACAATCTACCAAGTTGGACAGAAAAACAAAAGGATCATTTCACGATTGAGGTTTCAAGTTTAAACCGAAAATAGAAACAGGAGCTCTTGATTTAGTTGATATTATTTTTTTCATTTTTCTTTCACTCTAAATATCATTCTTTTCATTGCATTATATGGAAACATGCATGTAGTTTGTTTAGATACTATTCTGTAACTTGTTTAGATATTATTTGTTTCATACAAGCTACTTTTTAGAAGTAGTTTAGGTTCTGTTTGTTATTTCTTTTTTAGCTAACCTTAGATACTTAGGCTTGTACTATATAAGTGTGTTGTGTGGCTCATTTGGCATCAAGAAATTCTGGTTCACCCAAGTCATACAGAAGTGCCAGTAAAATTGAACTTGATTCTGCACATAACTCATTATGAATAAAAAGGAAATTTTTTTTAAAGGTACCTCCATCCTTGACAGCAGTAACAGTTAGTCCGGCGCTAGTGCTTCCCAATCCAGTGGTAATGACAGCCCGGTTGCTCAATTTGGCAGCAAATTTCAGGAACTGTGACTTTCCAGTACCTGACAGATGAACTCCATATATATTTATAAACATAATGCTGAATAATGCAGCATTTCAAGTTGAAATGCAGTTTTAATGAAAAATTAGAACCATCTTTTCAAAGAAACGTTAATTATGTTTGTTAATAAGACTGCTATGTCAGACTGTTTCTGTAAATATCCATAAAAGCAAGTAGGTCTCGAATGCTAAAATTATCACTCTATCTATTTCACATATAATAACACTCCATGAGCATTAGATTTTAAACTTCAATGTAATTTGCACCAAATCGAGCTATAAACGGCCTTACAATTTAGACATTAGATTTGGCTCTTCATTTAGTACTAAATCAAGGTTTTAGTACAAATTAAGACAAACAACCTTTGAAGATCTTCTCAATCAGTTTGACTGTAGATTCGGCCCATCATTTCGCAATTAGCTCTCCCTAAGAAACCACTTGGCTAACCATGGTCTTATGGTTTATGGTTCAGAAATCAGATTTGTTACTCCCGCTTCAATTACTATGATACTATCTGCTAGGTTTTTGGCTTGAATGTAACCCGTGTTTTAAAAAGCCCCTTCACGCGCCTAGGCCCAAGGTGCACCTCATGCGCCTTGCCTAGGAAAAGCAAGGCGCACGCCTTTTGGCACCTCACGTCAAGTCCCGGGCGCCAAAAGGCGCACGCCTTGTCGGCTTTTTCATTTTCTTTGTATTTTTTCATGTTTTTACCTTTATCCTTAGTGAGTTTCCCGTACTAGGTCATTCGAAGTGCAAGATAACTAATTCAAGATATTTCAATACCTTAAATAACTTAATTCTTCAACTCACAAAATCAACATTTGCTTAAATGAAAGGTTAATAGTTGAATCTTATGTATGTTTTGTATATATTCTTAATTAAACTTCATTTCTTTCTATGAAATGACGGTTAATAGTTAAATGTATAGTATGTTTTGTAAATTATTCTTGGTTAAAACGTCATTTATGTCTATGGAAATGTTTATGTTGTGTATACACACATATATTTTAAAAAATTTGTGTTTTTTTATATAGTGTGCCTTATGTAAAAAAACCCGCATCTTATGGTGCGCCTTGCGCTTCAAGCTCCAAAGGCCTATTGCACCTAAGTGCACCTTTGGCTTTTTAAAAAACTGAATGTAACGAATGTGCATTCATTTATTATAACAAGAAGATCGCCTTTTAAAAGTTTTAGAATAATGTTTTGTATCTAATGCAGTATGCTTACCTTCAACCTAAACCCTTTTGCAATTATATTTTTTCAGCTTTAGTGAACTAATGGGAGAGCCTTAATGTAACTCCGTGGTTTTGCTAGTACTAATAATTCTTCTTAATGAAAAGTGCTATGTTGCTTAAGTGACTAATGGGAGATCCTTAATGTAACTCCGTTAAAAGTTTCGTTTTTATCATTAATCAATGAAAACCTTGTATTTTGTTATAAAAAAAAGGAAGGACAAAAAATTTAAGGATCTATGGTTAACAAATGGCTATCTCTTAGCTGTGAAATAAACGTGCACCTTAGGAACATAGCTCATAGACTTCCAACATTTACACACCAAATCAGTGCATTATGACGAAAATTTTAAGAGGAGAATGAGAATACCAGGATCGCCAATCAACAGTAGATGAGATTCTCCTCGAACTTTAGTACCAGATATATCCACATGTTGCACACCTCCAATGAGTGTTAAAGCCACTAAGAGTTGAATGGAAGAGGGAAAATATTGAAATGATGAAATTAGACGACTGTGCTTGTTTTGTTTCTACATTTTTCTGGGAGGCTTGGGGGGCAGATAATAAACATTTATAGTTGAATGGATGAGAGATGACTTATACCTGCAAGTTTTACAGTAAAAAGTCCAAACACTTGAGGGCATATACCTCTTAGAATTGCATTTCTTCCTGGATAACTTCAACCATGTCAACATCATAAATGCAATAGAAGTTCGGGTAAACATTCCTCATTTAAGAACTGACTACCATAATGAAACAACAGCATTAAACGCTTCATCATAAAAGACAACAAATGATTCTTTGAATACAAGCAATACATCAACTTTTTATAAAATATAAGTAGTCCATCAGATTGCACCTTAGTATCGATCAAAGTTAGTTGCACCTTTTAAAGGAGTTTCTTTGAAATCTGACCAGAAATGCCTAAATTTCATAATTATTTCATCAGGGATGTCAACCTCAGCCTTTAGCTCATTGGTTCTTCTACAAATAAAAATGGACAGGCATTATTAGATTAATTTCAGCGTTCCTCTTGGTATGCATGCAATGCATTTTGTATTTTTTACAAATTAAAAATATAAAAGTACGCACTATATCAAATTGTATAATCAAAATCTGTAGGCAGCAACCTTCATGAAAATGTTGCCGTTACCTCACATGATTAGCAATTAGCATTGGATCAAGGTCACAGCGTACATCTTTGAGATCTGGGGACCACTTTGCACTCAATACTCCTGTAACAATAACATCGTCTGCCCCAATAATCAAACCCCCCATCCCCATTGAGAAGGAAACAGTGAGAAAACAATAACTTCATTTACTATATATATATATAGATATATAAATATACAAATTAAAATGAAATGGCATCCACAAGATTCTTGTAAGAAAAAGAAATAAGATATATATACACACACATAAATATGTGATGAAGTCCAGGACAAAAGTAGGAAAGGTAAGTGTGTGTGGTTTTTCTCCGTCCCATTGAAAGTTCTATCGTTTCTAATTCTGCTGCTAATACCATGAGTATTTTGTGAAGAAACAAGTTATAGATAGGTTGAGCTCCTTTAGTAGTTGGGATTTAATAAAGGATGATTTCACGGGGATGATCAAAGACTTGTATAGAAATGGGTGCATAAATGCATTGGAAAGAATTTTATGCCTAATTTATTTTTTCTTTTGAAATGGAAAACAAATCTTTCATTAAGAAAATGAAAATAATACATAGGTAACAAAAGAAAATGAAAAAAAGAAAAAACAAAGGAAAAAAAAACAGAATTTTATGCCTAATTTAGATAAAAGAAAAGCCGTCCACAGTGAAAATATTGCCTTCCAGTTAGCTAACTACTTCAGTAAATAAATGCTTTATATAGAGTGTAAACATAAATATTAAAAAAGTAAAGGGAAAAATACCCTTTTAGTCTCTAAGTTTTGAGTATAGTTTCCATTTAGTTCCTAGGTTTGAAGATGTTATATTTTTATCCTTGACTTTCAAGTTTAGTTTAAATTTGATCCTTACATTTCAAAATGCTACTTCTTTACTCTTGAGTTTTGCATTTAGTTTCCATTTTTGAACAAGAAACAGTACCTTTCATTAATATATATATATATATATTTATGAAACAGGCTACTGCTCAAGGAAACAAGCTCCACAAGAAAGCAAAAGTGAGCAACTAAAAACAAAAAATAAAGGTACAACAAACAAAACCTGGAACACAACCCAAAGGATTGAGAGAGATAACCTTTGGAAAACCATATACATAAATGGTGTTTGAAATTTTACAATTATGAACTTCCATGGTAGACCAAGATGAAGTAATGTTCAGAGCTGAAGTAATAAGAACCAGAAGGGGGCAAAACGAACATTGAAACCTGTCTAGAAGAATTCCGGAATCTGGAGCATAGGGGTGGCAAGAGGGGAGAGGAGGGAATAGAGTGTTAAGATTATATGTGATATATTTATAGATCTTACTCTGTAATCAATAGGTCCACAAAGGCCCGTTTCCTACTATCCTCTTGTATAAATATAGGCATCGTTAACATAATAAAGGAGAGCGACTTTTTCGAGTCCCAATATTGTTTACATGGTATCAGAGCCAAAAAGGGGTTTCATATTGGAATTAGGGTTACAGAAGCCGTTCGCCGCCATCCACTGCCGTCCGCCGTCGCCAAGCGCGTCCATCGACACCGCCACTGCCAATCGACGCAGAAGCCGCCGATCTGTCACCTGTCTGAAGATCGCCGCCGTGGACGCCGCAAGCGCCGTTTGAAGCTTCCGATCGCTGCCGCACACAGAGGCGCGTGGGAGAGGTTTCCGGGTTGTTTTTCGCTGCGTTTTCGTTTCAACGGGATTCTCTTCGAGTCCAAGTAGGTGATTTTGGTTAGTTCGGATCTGTTGACGATTGGAGCAAGTTACGGGAGTTTTTTTATTGTTTAAATCTGGTTTTGTTTTTGTTATTTCTGGATTACGGATTTACTGTGTTAGACGTTTTTCATGGTTGAGTCTAAGCACACGAATGTTATTGCTCACTCGTCGGAAATCACAAAGCGAAAGCTAAATGGTTTGAATTATCGTGAGTGGAATAAAACCATTCAATTTCACTTACTAAGCATGGAGATGGAAAATCATATTAAGGATGATACACCTGAGGATGAGTCGCTGAAGAAAATATGGCTTCGAGATGATGCACGATTATACAATCAAATTCAAAACTCTATAGAAAATGAGGTGGTTGATCTGGTAAGTCACTGTAATAGTGTCAAGGAACTTATGAAATTGCTGGAGTTCTTGTATTCAGGAAAGGAAAAAATGACGAGAATATATGATGTTTGCACATCCTACTTTCATGCTGATTGAAAGGGACAATCATTAACAGTGTACTACATGCAACACAAGAGAAACAGTGTTGAGCTTAGTGCTCTTATGGCTTTTGATCCCGATGTTAAAGTTCAACAGAGTCAGAGAGAGAAGATGGGGGTTATCAGTTTTCTCCAAGGGATTGGTTCTGAATTTGAAACGGCAAAGTCAGAAGTTCCTAGTCTAGATGAGGTTTATCGGCGTCTCCTTCGTATTGAGAGTTATTCTCCAGATCAATTAGCCTCACAACCTAACAGTGCGCTTGTAGGAAGAGAAGATTCGCGTTCAATGAAGAGTGTGAGTACTTATGCACCTAAGGTCAATTATGACCGACGACAAGAATCTAATAAAGATAGGAGACGACTAGATTGGAGAGGAACCATTGAGTGTTATTACTGCCATAAACCAGGACATCTGAAAAGGGATTGTAGGAGACTGCAATATCAGAATCAAAGGCTTCAAGCTGCTCATGTTGCTTCTACTGATGACCCAGAACACTTAATTCATGCATCTGTTAATGAGTTTGCTAATCTTCAAGTGTCACAAGCATCTTCATCCCACAATCCTACTATAACCCTTGTTGAGACAGGTAATAAGAATCGCTGCCTCCTTACATATTCTCTAAAATGGGTCATCGACTCTGGGGCTACAGCTCATATGACAGGTAACCATAGTCTCTTTGCAAATCCATTGTCTCCGGCTCCTTTCCCGGCTGTCACTTTGGCAGATGGGTCATCATCCCCGGTTCAGGGGTCCGGTCAAATAAATGTTACATCCTCAATGTCTTTATCTTCAGTATTATGCCTACCAAATTTTGCTTTTAACTTGATCTCGATCAGTAAACTTACTCGTGACCTAAACTGTTTTGTCTCTTTCTTTCCTGGCTACTGCTTGTTTCAGGATCATATGACGAAGAGGATTATTGGTAAAGGATATCAGTCAGATGGACTTTACATACTTGATCAACAACAAGGAAATGTGGTCGTATGCACGAGTACTGAATCTTTGTTCGAAATCTATTGTCGATTAGGTCATTCGTCGTTGCCAATTTTGAAGAGACTCTATCCAGCTGTCAGTAGTGTGTCATCTTTAAATTGTGAGTCATGTCAGTTTGATAAATTTCATCGTCTTAGTTCGAGTCCTAGAGTTCATAAACGAGTTGATGCTCCCTTTGATTTAGTTTATTCAAATGTTTAGGGTCCGAGTCCTGTAGTGTCAAAAACAAGATTTCGTTATTTTGTGACGTTTGTTGACGAATATTCTCGTTTAACTTGGGTTTATTTAATGAAGAATCGTTCTGAGTTATTTTCCATTTTATGTGTCTTCAATGCTGAAATACGAAATCAATTCAAAATTTCCATTAAAATTTTACGTACTGATAATAGTGGGGAATATTTCTCTACTCTCCTTGGATCTTACTAACGTGATCATGGTATTCTTCATCAGTCATCTTGTGCTAACACTCCATCCCAGAATGGAGTAGCTGAACGAAAGAACCGACATTTACTTGAAACGGCAAGGGCATTGTCTTTTCAAATGAATGTTCCTAAACATTTTTGGGGAGATGTTGTATCTACAGCCTGTTTTCTAATTAATCGAATGTCTTCGTCTGTGCTCAGTGGTCAAACTCCGTTTCATGTTTTGTTCCCTACGAATGAATTGTTTCCAGTTGCCCCAAAATTCTTTGGTTGCACATGTTTTGTCCGAGATGTTAACCCACGTCGCACAAAGTTAGACCCTAAGTCGTTAAAATGTATCTTTCTGGGCTATTCTCGAGTTCATAAAGGTTATCGGTGTTATTGTCCTGAGTCTAATAAATATCTTGTATCCTCCGATGTTCAATTCTTTGAAGGTGTGCCTTTCACTAACTGATCGTCCAGTTCGTGTCAAGAGGAGGATAATGTGTTTATTTATGAAGTCGTTCAGTCCTCTACTCTTGATCCGTCTCAAACGGAGTTTCCATCGCCGTGTCCTCCTATCACTCAGGTTTACTCTCGACGCATACGACAACAACCTTCTGACTCATATCCCATACTAGTAAATGCTCTGTCATCTGAACCACAAGCAGCTAGTGATCTTGACCTACCTATTGCTCTCCGAAAAGGTAAACGCTCTTGCACCTATCCAATTTCTTCCTTTGTTTCATACCAAAAGTTATTGCCTTCCACCTACTCTTTCCTTACTTCTCTTGAATCCGTATCTATTCCTAAAATTATTCATGAAGCATTATCTCATTCGGGGTGGTGTCAAGCAATGATTGATGAAATGACTGCTTTGGATGCTAATGACACTTGGGAACTGGCAGATCGTCCTGCATGCAAGAATGTTATTGGGTGTAAATGGGTTTTTGCTATCAAAGTGAATTCTGATGGGTCTGTGGCTAGATTGAAAGCCCGTCTGGTGGCTAAGGGCTATGCTCAAACGTATGGAGTGGACTATGGTGACACGTTTTCTCCAGTTGCAAAGATGACATCGATCAAATTGTTTATCTCAATAGCGGCATCTAAAGATTGGTCGTTATATCAGCTGGATATTAAGAATGCATTCTTCCATGGAGATCTTTAGGAGGAGGTGTACCTTGAGCAACCACCCGGGTTTGTTGCTCAGGGGGAGAATGATAAGGTTTGTCGGCTTTGTAAATCATTATATGGCCTAAAATAGAGTCCGAGAGCTTGGTTTGGGAAATTTAGTGAAGCCCTTAAGAAATTTGGTATGAAGAAGAGTTCGTCTGACCACTCAGTATTTTACAGAAATATTAAGAATCATATTATCCTATTGGTGGTATATGTTGACAACATCATAATCACTGGAGATGACATAACCGGTATAGCATCGTTGAAAGTTTTCTTGCACAATGAATTTCATACTAAAGATCTGGGAACCCTCAAATATTTTTTGGGTATTGAAGTGATGAGGAACAAGAAAGGCATTATTTTGTCTCAACGAAAGTATGTTCTTGATCTTTTATCCGAAGCAGGGAAGTTGGGCATGAAACCATGCAGTACTCTTATGGTTCCAAACTTACATCTTGTCAAGGAAGGAGAAACGTTCGAAGATCCTGAGAGATACAGAAGAATGGTTGGAAAATTAAACTACCTGACAGTTACTAGACCTGATATAGCATACTCGGTTAGTGTGGTAAGTCAATATATGTCATCACCCATGGTTGATCATTGGGTAGTTGTAGAACAGATATTAAGTTATTTGAAATCAGCTCCGGGACAGGGAATCTTATATGAGAGTCATGGACATATGCGGGTGGAATGTTTTTCGGATGCCGATTGGGCAGGTTCAAAAGAAGACAGGAGATCTACCTCGGGATGTTGTGTATTTGTAGGAGGAAATTTGGTATCTTGGAAGAGCAAGAAACAGAATGTGGTCTCCCGTTCAAGTGCAGAATCTGAATATCGGGCTATGGCTCAAGCAACGTGTGAGATAGTTTGGTTGCTCCAATTACTGACAGAGATCGGGATAGAAAGTGCCATACCTGCAAGGTTATGGTGTGATAATCAATCAGCTATTCACATAGCTTCAAATCCAGTATTTCATGAGAGAACCAAACACATTAAGGTAGATTGTCATTTCATTCGAGAAAAGATACTCCAATGTGTAATCTCAACGAGCTACATAAAGAATGGATAACAGTTGGAAGATATCTTCACGAAGGTGCTTCATGGAACCAGAATAAATTATCTGTGTAGCAAGCTGGGCATGACTAACATATTCGCTCCTGCTTGAGGGAGAGTGTTAAGATTATATGTGATATATTTATAGATCTTACTCTATAATCAATAGGCCCACAAAGGACCGTTAGTATCTAGGGTTTCCTACTATCCTCTTGTATAAATATAGGCATCGTTAACATAATAAAGGAGAGCGACTTTTTCGAGTCCCAATATTGTTTACATAGAGAACACAGAATCACATCCTCCCAACCCCACAAATTCAAAAAACTCAAATGTTTTCAATTTTGTCCTTAGGGTTTATGATTTTACACTTTTACCCTTGAATTTTTCTACTAATGTTCACTCTTGGTTCTTGGTGTTAACTATCTGTTAATTAATTTAAATTTTCATCAATTAATTTTATTAATAATGAAAAATTAGTTTAAATTAATTAATATAAATAATGAAAAGTGATCATTAGTGAAAACTCGGGGATAAATGTGTAAATGCTCGAAACATAGGAATAAAATGGAAACTGAACTCTAAACTCAAGGGTAAGAATGCAACATTTTGAATGAAACTAAACTCAAAATTCAAGGGTTAAAGCATAACATTCTGAATCCTATAAACCAAATGTAAACTATACTCAAAGCTCAAGGACCAAAAAGGTATTTTTCCCAAAAGTAAATCTCATCTACTGTTGCTCCTACACAAAATACTTTCTTTAAAGGAAGGTAGACTCTTGATCTGATTTTAATTGCAAATAAGTATAATAATAATAATAATAATAATAATAATAATAATAATAATAATAATAAAGATCTGCTGAAGAATAAAATTTAAGTGCTGAATGGAATGGAAGGGAATGCTTAGGGGAGACAACAATGCATGCAGCCCTCCCTGTAATATCAGTACCTCCAGCTTTTACAAGGTCAACAAGGTCGTCCTTGAGGATGACTAGAATAGCACGAGGAATGGAGCCCACACTCAATACTTGTGTACTCTCCTGAATTTTTATCTCTTGGTAATCATGGCGTACCACAGAACCTTCCAAGCACTCAAAACTTTTACCTTCGCATGGTTTTTCCCTCTATAATCAAAGTCAAGAGATTAGTCCGAGTCTCAAAAACTTGTTGATAATAAGAAGAGTTATACTAGGTAGAAAAATAATAAGACAAGGATGGAATCAAATCTTGAAGTCATCAACTAAGTAATGGAGTGCTAAATGATATTGTTGAATCATGTTAAATCACCAATAAACTAAAAAATTTGAACTGATAGATTAGAGTAAAGTACCTGAGAGGGGCAAAATGATGGTAACTGTATTGAGTTTCTAGTTTCTAGCTCTGGATAAACAGGGAACCTTCAAAGAGGAAAGTAAAACTGTAAAAGTAATAAGAGGAATATAGAAATGGTTAGTACAAAGGACCATGCATGCTAGATCATCCTTATCACGTGGGAAATGATACATTGATCATACTTTTGAAGTCCAATAGCACGTTAAAAAGGTCCTTAAAAAATGAAAGCATACATTATACTCGTCACAAAAGTTATCCTTTTTAATTCATGTAAATGAAAGTTCCACCAGATTTCAGCTATTCATTTATTGTTATTAGAATTGGAATCTTTACATTTATAAATATTTGTATTAATTGTAAAGCATTTATTGAATTTATTCATTTTTCATATTTATCATGTATTCAATAAATCAAATGTAATAGCTCTTTCTCCTAAACCAGAAGACTTGGGGTGCACAAATTTGATTAAGCAATCAAGAATAATGGCTCTCAAAACTAAGATGGTATCAGAGCCAGGTTAAAAAAAAAAATTTAAAACGTATTTTTTATAAAAATAACCCTAATCTCAAACCCCATCTTTAGATGCTACATTAGTGGAGAATATCATTCCAAATCATTATTTAGCCACATCTCCTCCTCTAGAGCAAGGTAACCCTCTTCCCCATTCCAACTTCTTATTCAGTAAAACTCCCATGACAGTTAAAGACGTTAGGACAGATTCGTTGCATCATATTCAAAGTACTATACCATGAGAAGTGTTATGGACCCAAATAACTCTTCAGCAAGTAATTCGCCAATCTTTGTTGTTTTCAAGAAAGTTTTGATATTACCTTCTGATGTTGCCCATTTAAATGACTCATTTGATGCGGAATTGGTGAGCATTGAAGAATGTATGATACTTCCTTTGACCACAAATTTCTTCAACATTGTTTTTTTTTTCTTTTCTAAACTATCACTTTTTATAATCGCCTCCAAGAACTTTGTATTCGAAGGAAAAATCTGGCGTCCTTCAATACTCACCAGTTCTGCTTCAAATGATTCTTTTCGCCCCACTAAATACCCAAGGGCACACACGCCCGTCTCAAGGCCTGGACCCAGAAGTCAATGAGAGATTTTAAAAATTACAATTAAGCTAACTTGTGGGTTTCAAATGATTAATTTCTTTGAATGTATGTCTCTTACAAAGCTCAAGTGTGATTTCCTTTTGGGAGGGGGAGAATGAGGGGAAAGGAACCCATTTGGTTAATTGGGAGGGTATCTAAGGGTTTGAGACATGGGGATTTAAGTGTGGGATAATTAAGATTTCACAACAGGGCCATGATTGCTAAGTGGTTATGACATTACACTATTGAGTCTGACTTTCTATAGCACAAAGTTATAGTGAGATGGATCCACGTCTTTCAAGTGGGATATGGATGGGGGTTGAGGCATTTCTAGGAATCCTTTGTAAGGCATTGTAGAGTAACTCCTTTCTTTATAATTAAGTGGGGGACCGAAAGGATATTTTCATCTCGGAAGATATTTGGTGGGAGATTGTTCTCTTGGCTCTTTATTTCATCAGTTGTTACATTTAACTGTGATGAAATGAAGCATCAAATAGTCGTGGATGTCTTAACTTCTACGGAACATTATTACTCTCAATCTTTGAGTTTTAGAATCCTTTATCCGATAGGGAGACGCTAGATGGTGTTATCCTTCTTGAATTGAGTTCCGGGATGCAGAGATGTTCCTAGTTGTGATTCAAATTTCGAAGAATGTTTTACTTTTTATTTGGCAGGTTATTCACGACAAGGTTAATACATTAGACAAGGTTTTGAGTAAGGGCCCCTCCTTTGTTGGCCTAACATGTTGCATATTATGTAGAAGGACGACGAAGGATTTTGATCATCTTCTTTGGAGTTGCGAGATGGCTTATGCAGTGTGCAATCAAGTTTTCGAGGTGTTTGATTTAGTTTTGATGAGACCAAGGTGTGAAGCTCTGCTTCTTTGATAAGCCCCAACTCTCGATGGAGATGGACCACTCAGCGTAGCCCCAAGCTTCCAGAGTGAAAAGTGGCTGGCGGGGTCTGGGTAAAGGCCATGGGAGACGATGGAAAGGGGAAGGAGAAGAGACCATAGTGATTACGGATCACACATTTGCAATTTATTACAGAAAAATTGAAATGCAAAGCTACCTTACCAATACCAATACCAAATTAATAGAGTTTTCTTTCCTTCAAAAAGTACAAGAACATTTTCTAGCCCATTCAAGCCAATGTCATTATCAATTCAGCAATACTTTTTGCATTAGAAATTGAACCTAGCGGCTCACAAACTTCCCCAATTCCTTCTGTAACATCCTTAAAGGCTGATCTCTCCTTCCAAAAGCTTGAGATATTCAAAATTATTACAATCGAGAAAGGAAAAGTGAAAAGGTGGATCATGTATGGCGATTCAGATCCCAAGGATAATAGAACTGAATCATAACACAGTAAAACTCCGCAATGCATTTCATGTAACTATCTAAGTAGATATGTAGACGAATAACGTTCGAAACTCTTGTAAATTCAACTCACTTGTGCTTGCATTTCCTGCAAATGTACCACCTCTCCCCCTCATACATCTTAATTGCCCCAGATCTAATCACAGTCCCTTTAAGTGTGAGAAGCACTCCACGATGCTTCACTCTAACAGACCCAATGCTTGGAAAAGTTTCTAAAACAGAAAACAACAACTCAATTAAACAAATCCCAGCCATTGACAGAAGAGTAAACAACATTACAATAATAAAACCAGAACGAGAAACAAACAAACCAGGACATTCCAGCGGGGAGCCAGTGACATTAACACGAACATGAATGAAATCTTTCTTAATTCCATCTGGGCGACCCTTCGGATCACCCAAAATGATCTTCTGCAACCACCACCACCACCACAAAGACGAAAATCAACACTACATCATACGAGATTATTAAATAATATAGAGTTACACTTCAAAATCAATTGGTAGGAAGGAGAGTAGCCATATCTCTGATAAAGATATTGAAGACAAAGGTCACAAGGCGATTATCTCCAACATGCCCCTCAAGATGGTGTCATATACAGAAGACCATCTTAGATTAGATCATTTTCTTTCTTTCTTTCTTTTAACCCGAAAATCAGAGCTTCTTTCCACTATACCCTAGTAACCAGGCTCGTTCCTAGGCCATGCACTAGGAGACATCAAAAGAACGAAGACACGGGAGGTGTCTACAAATTAATGTCAGGTGAGTCTCGAACTTGAGAACTCGAAGGGAGCATTCCTTCAAAACCCAAGTCTTCAACCACCACGCCACCCCTTGGGAACTAAATACCCCTTTGACTTACTAGTATTGAAGATCATGAAATACCAAATGTGAAGACCCATTCCATTTAATTGCCACCTATTAGAAATTCTAGAGAATTCTATTTTGTCCTCTAGTACAGCTATTCCTTCTGTATTATTCCCATTTTGTAACAACCCAATTGTCCTCTTTCTCTACTTCTATTTAATGGAATGTACAAAGGCATTTGCACAAAGAACAAAATATCGAAAAGAAAAAAATTTCTTCTGTGCCTTTCGTTTTCTCTAAAATAGAAAAAGGCAAAGTTCATCTTGGTATCATTCGCCTTGTCCGATCATGGCCAGTCCTTCTGAAGCGTCTTCTGCTGCTACCATCACTACCCCAATGGGAGCTACAACACCAAATGTATCTGTTCCTGCTATCGGCAACACGGCGACCTTTGTCAGCCCACCGTTGAACCAACTTTTAACCCACATCAAGACCATAAAAATGGATCGAGGAAACTTTCTCCTCTGGCAAAATCTTGCCCTACCCATCCTTCGTAGCTATCGTTTGTTTGATTATCTTACCGGTGACAAACCCTGTCCAACCAAGTTTCTTCCCTCTTCTTTTTCTCTTTAGGACTCAAGTTCTGCACCGGAGTTACCTCCACTAGTAGTTAATCCCGAATATGAATTTTGGATTGTTGTGGATCAATTGCTCCTTGGTTGGTTGTATAACTCCATGACTGTTGACGTTGCGACTCAAGTGATGGGGTACCATACCTCTGCTGAACTCTGGCAGGCGGTTCAACAACTCTTCGGAGTTCAATCGAAAGCTAAAGCGGCATATTTGAAGCAGTTGTTTCAGCAAACCAGAAAAGGGGCAATGTCAATGTCTGAATACTTAAGAGTTATGAAAAATCATTCTAATAATCTTGCACTCTCACCGAAGCCCGATTTGCCGATGATGATCTTGTAACGCAGGTTCTCCAAGGGCTCGATGAGGAGTACAATCCCGTGGCGGTTGTCATTCATGGTAATCCTAACACTCCATGGGCGGATTTACATGCGATGTTGTTGGCGTTTGAGAAACGTCTCGAGTTTCAAATGACTCACAAATCTACTGTTCTGGTAAGTCAGCCTTCTTCGGGCTCCTCTTCTTCTCCTTCTGCTAATTATGTTGATCGACGGGTCAACAATGCTGGTTCTGGATCTCGGGCCAATGTATCTTCCAATGGAAATGGTCGTGGAGGTGAACAACGGGGTTATACATCCAATAGAGGGGGTGCTCGAGGTCGTGGGGGTGGTCGATGGAGTAATGCTCAACAGCCTACTTCTGTTCCGGTCCCTTCTCCAGAGGTGGTTCCATCTTCTGGTCCTCCAGTGTGTCAACTGAGTAATCGAACCGGCCATATATATGCAGTTTGCTGGTATCGTTTTGATCACTTTACAGGGCCGCAACCAACTCAGCATCGTTCGGCTCGCCCCTCCTCGTCTCAGTCCGGACAGCAGAACCTAGCCTATGCTGCCCAACACTATTCGGGTGGTACTGCTAATTCTGAGACTGTTCTTGATCCTCATTGGTATGCTGATACATGGGCTATCAGTCATGTAACCTCCACCAGTTCCAACATGGGCTGTCGATCTGATTATACAGGTACTGAATCTTTGTTTATTGCCGATGGTAAGCCACTTTCGATTTCTCATATTGGTCATATTAATCTGCCCATACCTACTGGTTGTCTGCACTTGAATGATGTTTTATGTGTTCCGTCCATAGCTAAGAATTTATTAAGTATTTCGAAACTTGTTCAAGATAATAGAGTGGTTGTTGAATTTCACTCTGACTCTTGTTTGATTAAGGATAAGGATTCGAGATCTGTTTTGCTGAAGGGAACACTCTGTGATGGTCTTTATCAACTTCCGAGAGTAGAGAAAGTTGTGGATGAATGTGCAGCTTCGTCTGCTGTTTTTCCTGCTTCATTTCAATTCAATAATAGGAATCATGTTGTTCCTTTAGTTAAAAAGTCAGTACATCTCGCTGTGTCTAAGAATGTTTGGCATAAGCGGTTAGGACATCCATCTTTTAATGTTCTTGATGTTATGTTAAAAGAGTATAGTTTGCCTTTTTTGAATGAGAAGTTGAATTTTTGTGATGACTGTCAATTTGGTAAAGCTCGATCTCTACCTTACTCTCTTTCCTCCTCCTATGCTGCTATGCCTTTTGAACTTGTTCATATGGATGTCTGGGGACCGGCACCTATGTTATCTCTAGAAGGCTATCGGTACTATGTTATTTTTGTGGATGATCATACTCGCTTTACATGGATTTTTCCTCTCAGATTAAAGAGTGATACACTCACAGCCTTTAAGCAATTTTGCAATATGGTTGCGATTCAGTTTGATAGTAAGGTACAATCTATTCAATCCGATGGAGGAGGGGAATTTCTACCAGTTCATGCTCTATGTAAACACAATGGTATTGTTGTTCGTGTCTCTTGTCCGTACACATCTCAGCAAAATGGAAGAGCTGAAAGGAAACGTAGACATATAACTGAGACGGGTCTTACTCTGCTTGCTCAAGGCTCAATGCCTCTTAAATTCTGGTGGTATGCATTTCTTAATGCTACTTTTCTTATTAATAACATGCCAACTCCTGTTTTGCAGCAACGGTCTCCAAGTTTGGTTTTAACCAAGGGAAAATCTTCTCTTGCACATCTTCGGGTTTTTGGCTGTGCTTGCTTTCCTTGTACACAACAGTACCAGGATCACAAATTTGGGTTTCATTCTGCTAAGTGTGTTTATCTGGGGCCAAGTCCAGCTCATAAGGGACACATCTGCTACAGTCCCATTGGTCGTATATTTATATCTCGCAATGTAATTTTTAATGAAGCTGATTTTCCCTTTGCTGCTTCCTCCGCGGTTCCATTGGCCCCTGTCTCTACTGAACCACTAGTCTCCAATATATCTTCCTGGTTTGCTGCTCCCCCACAACTACTACCTATTTCTAAACCAATCTCACCTGTCGTGCCTACCATTTCTCCCACATTGTCTCATTTCCCATGTCCAATACCTGTGCCTGTTTCACCATCTTTAGTATCTTTAGCTCCTACTTTATCTCCCATACCGCAACACCCATCCCCTATGTCTGCCCCTACATCTGCTGATATTCCTTCCCCACTCCCCGAGCCTGCTCCACCTTTAGTCTCCAATGCGCACCCTATGGTCACTCGAGGCAAACTTGGGATTGTGAAACCCAAACTCTGGACCATGGCTGCTCAGGTTGATTGGTCTAATACGGAACCCACCCGAATTGATGTTGCTCTCCGGTCTCCTCCATGGAAACAGGCTATGGAAGAGGAGTTCTCAGCTCTTCAGCGGAATAATACATGGACCTTGGTCCCATCATCTCCTAATATCAATGTGGTGGGATGAAAATGGATTTTTCGACTCAAACGAAATCCTGATGGGTCTATTTTGAAGTATAAGGCGCGCCTCGTTGCAAAGGGATACTCTCAAAATTTTGGGGTTGATTATTTTGATACATTTAGCCCTGTTGTTAAGTTCTCCACCATTCGCATTGTCCTTCATATAGTTGTTTCTAACAATTGGCCTATTCAACAACTTGATTTCAACAATGCCTTCCTTAATGGCTCCCTCAAGGAGGATGTATATATGTCTCAACCACCCGGGTTTGAAGATGCTCATCATCCTCAATATATCTGTAAGTTGTCGAAGGCTATTTATGGGCTCAAACAGGCTCCAAGGGCTTGGAATGCTGAGTTGAAAAAGCTTCTAGTCTCTTGGGGCTTTCAGAGTACTAAGTCTGATGCATCCCTCTTTGTGTATCGGCACGGTAAAATTCTCATGTTGCTTCTACTGTATGTTGACGATGTTATATTAACAGGAAATGACAGTTCGACCCTCACTCAACTCATATCTCGCCTCGATAAATCCTTCTCTTTGAAGGATCTCGGGCCTCTCAGCTATTTTTTAGGTATCCATATTATCCGTAGCTCCTCGGGTATTACTTTATCTCAGGAGGGATATATCTATGATTTATTTGCGCGACTCAACATGTCTGACTGCAAGTCTATTCCCACTCCGGCGGTTCAAGGGGCTCTTCTCACTCCTTCGCTTGGTTCTCCACTCCAAGATCCGTTTCAATACCGGAGTATTATTGGGGTTCTTCAATACCTGGTCAATACACGACCTGATATTGCATATATTGTGAATCGGTTAAGTCAGTTTCTCCAGCATCCCTTGGATATATTCATTGGTCTGCTGTTAAGAGAGTGCTTCGGTATCTTAAGGGAACTGCCACTATTGGTCTTCACATTAAACCCAGTCCTAGTCTTGATATTCATGCTTATGCAGATGCGGATTGGGCTACCAATTCTGATGATAGAAAGTCTGTTGCAGCATATTGTGTATTTTTGGGTGATACTCTTATCTCCTGATCTTCGAAAAAACAAGCTGTTGTTTCCAGATCCAGCACATAATATGAGTATCGAGCACTTGCTCATACCTCCGCAGAGGTCATATGGATCAAACAATTACTTCGTGAAATTGGGACTTCTCTGCACTCAGTGCTCGTGCCCTACAAAGGACACGTGCCCTTGCTTCCAATCCGGTATATCATGCCCGTACAAAACACATTGAAATTGATATTCATTTTGTTCGGGATCAAATGCTGCAAGGAAATCTGATTATTAACTACGTCCCTACAAAGGAGCAACCGGCTGATTGCCTAACCAAGCCATTAAGTCATGATCAATTCCAGTTTTTATGCTCCAAGCTTGGCTTAGTTTCCTCCCCGTCTCGCTTGCAGGGGAATGTTGAAGATCATGAAATACCAAATGTGAAGACCCGTTCCATTTAATTTCCACCTATTAGAAATTCTAGAGAATTCTATTTTGTCCTCTAGTACAGCTATTCCTTCTGTATTATTCCCATTTTGTAACAACCCAATTGTCCTCTTTCTCTACTTCTATTTAATGGAATGTACAGTGCATTTGCACAGCAACAAAAATATCAGAAATAGAAAATTTCTTCTGTGCCTTTCGTTTTCTCTAAAATAGAAAAAGGCAAAGTTCATCTACTAGCTGGGTCGGACATTGGGGACCAAATCACCCGCCATCGGAATTTGGGGACCAATAACTCATGGGTAGTGAGTGAATAACCCATATCTCTACTCGGACAAATGCCACAAAATGAGTATCTACAACGGAGATTAATTAAGCATGCTTTGGAAAGGTATTAGGCTACGTACATGAGCCCAAAGAGCAGCATCGTCAAAAAGGCGCAAGTAGTGGGTTGGATGGGAGAAGAGAAGGCGAGCGAGAGGTGGGTCGTCGTCCATTAGCTCTGCAAACCTGAAAGAATGATGAAGAAAGGCGGATGAGAAAAGAGAGAAAGCGGAGGAATGAGGGAGAAGAGGAAGCGAGGACATGGAATTTCTTACTCGATGAGAAGAGGGTAATGGAGTTTCGAATCAGGGGAATCAGCGATGGAACGGAGCTCATCGGAGTGGCGCCGGATTAGAAAGGCCGCCATGGCCTTCACCGGACTGCTCGGAGAATCCTCCATTTCCGTCGACGAGATGTCCATGCCTGACAGAGTGAGCTGCTGTGCTCTGTAGGCGAAGGATTTTGTTTTCCTTTCTTCTTTTTAAATTCCGAGTGAGATTCCTATATATATATATTTTTTATTTTTATTTTATTTTTTTGACAATTATGATTATTATCCCTCATGATTTGATTTAAAATATATATATATTATAATGTATTTTAATTAAAGTGGTGAGGCATGTAAGAATTAATTTTATACCAAAAACGTTATCAAAACCTTAATAATCACTTGATTTTTTAATACTATTTAGTTTTTTTGGGCTCTAGTTTTCTCTCTAGAGAGTTCTATTTGAGCGTGTGAGGATCTTTTTCAAAGCTGCGTGGTGACCAGTTTTGACTGGTGTGTCTTCAGTGTTAAGTAAGGTTTGGTGTGTTGCTTAACGCTGGTCCGAGGGTGAAGGTAGTCTGGGAGAGTCTTTGGGTGGCGAAGGAGGTGCAGCCATGGATGCAGCTCAGTTCGAACAGTTGATGGAAAATTTGGCGTTTGGAGATCAAGAGGCTCAAGATGTTTTTGAATTAGACGACAACCAGATTTCAGAGTATGATAGTGCTTTAGAGAATATTGTAGCATGCAAGATCAATACAGAGAAGTTCATTAGTCCTGATGCGTTTAGAAAATTGATACCGAAGATCTGGAATGTGGAGAATAAGGTATAATTCGAATCTTTTGGAGCCAACAAATTTCTTTGCACTTTTGCTAATAAAGTGATAATGGAAAGAGTTATAGAATCTGGACCTTGGATTTACGATAATGCTCTGATAGTCTTCGATAGAATGAGTGGGGAGAAAAGGATCTCAGAGTTAGAATTGAAATTTTATGCTTTCTGGATAAGGCTTCATGATGTCCCCCCTGCTTGTCATACAGAGAATAGTGCGAGAGGCTTGGGTAAGCTCTTAGGTGATTTTGTGGGATGGGATCGTGAGGGTGATAGTCGAAATAGAGGAAATTTATTAGAATCAAGGTGGTCATAGACATAAGCCAACCTCTTCGAAGAGCTTTGAAGATTCGCAGTGGAGCAATGGCGGCTGAGAAATGGGTTAGGCTCTCTTATGAAAATTTGACAATTTTTTGTGCTGGCTATGGAAAAATAGGGCATATGGCAAGTAGGTGCAATTTTGTGGTCATTGGAGAAGGAATGCAATTCCGTTTTGGGGACGAGTTAAGAGAGTCGTTGAACCTACCCCGTGTCGATAAAAGTGAAGATGTTGAGCAGGGGTTCAGAGGGCAAAGAAGAGGTAGAGGAAGATGATTTTGGTATAGGGAAGGAGATCGGTTTCAGGGGAGGAATGATGGTGAAGATGAAGTGGTAGCAAATCCAGAAAACAACAGTAAAATCGATAGAGGCAGAGAAGATCTTGAAGTTGATCGGAAGTTTGGCAACGGCTCGCCGGTGGCAAAAAACAGGTTGAAAGCTTCATCGAGTCGTTGTCAACAGCAGACGATTTTGGCGGATTTACAGGAGATATGTAGAATAGGCCTAGAAATCGTACGTGGGATTACTTGGAAGAGGCGCAAATTCAGGCTGTGTTGGCAGCTTCTATGCAGGTAGGTCTATCTGGGCCTAAAAGGGCATTAGGCCATTTAAATTTTAATGGGCTTGGTCAGCAATAAAGTGAGATTACGAAAGTAGGGAGCGGTGATTTGGGTCTTAAAAAAATAGGACCAATTTCGAATTTTAAAGTAGGAAATGAAGATGGATTGTTTGGAATAAAAGAAAAGGAATTAGGTTAAGATGTGGGCCCATTTAAAAGTATAACAAACTCAAGTAAGAAGATATTATAAGGGAATGGGCCGCCAGAGGATCCTATTTTCCAAAATAAAAATGAAAGTAAGGCAGAGGCAAAAGGGAAAGTTGTTTGTGTTGGGGATAGAATAAATTTCCAAGAAAGCTCAGTTCTGGAATTAAGGAAATCAATGAATATTGAGCCTAAATTTGGGGAAATTGATATGCTTAAAATGGATTTTGTTCTTACAAAGGAGGATGAGTCAGGAAAGGAAGATACTTCTAATGGGATGAAAATAGGTTATACTGAGCCAAAATCCTCGGTGATTAAATAGAAGCGGCATGCTAGGATGGGAGCAAGGTTAGACAATAACTCAGTTTTATTTAGTAAGGAAGAAGTTTCAACCTTTAGTGGACAAAAACACGGAACTGATAGCTTAGAGAAGGAAGGATGTGGAAAGAAGGGAAAATTGAACTGCATTGAGATCATCAATGAGATATTGGTGGAGACTGTGGATCAGTCTCGCCGGACGCAATGAAAACCTTATGTTGGAACGCTCGGGGGTTGCGTAACTCCCGAGCTGTAAGGGCTCTTCGGCATGAAGTGCGGAGAGCCAAACCAGATATTGTTTTTGTTTCAGAATCGAAATGTTGTGATAAGGCAGTTGGGAAGTTGAAGTTTTTGTTTGATTTCGACTGTTGCTTTTGTGTCCCATGTGTTGGGCTTAGTGGAGGACTTCTCTTATTTTGGAATTCAGTGATGGATGTTAGAGTTTCTTCATTCTTTCAAGGTCATATTGATATCTCTATCAAGGACTAAGGAGAGTAGTGGAGGTTCACTGGATTTTATGGAAATTCAGTGATGACAAAAAGGAGAGACTCTTGGAAATTGTTAAAGCGTTTAAATGAGAGCTCGAATATGCCTTGGCTTGTGGGGGCAGACTTTAACGAAATTTTGGTCGATGAGGAGCAAAATTTTGGTGCGGCAAGATGCTTGACTGGAATTAATGAGTTTCGAGATGTGGTCAATGAGTGCTTGCTCATTGATCTGGGCTTTTCTAGAGATATGTTCACGTGGATTAAATCAAAAAATTTAGACAATGCAACAAGAGTTCGGCTCAACAGGTATTTCGCTAACCCTTTTTTTTATGGCAAAGGTAGGTAAAATTTCTATTGAACGTTTAAATTATCATTCTTCTGACCATAGACCTATTCTTGCTGAATTTAATTGGCTTAAGCATGGTGACGAGATTGTGAAGTTCTTCAAACCGTTAAGGTTTGAGGACAGCTGGGTGAAGTTTGAGGAGTGCAATAAGCTTCTTAAAGACTCGTGTTTTTTTAGGGGGGATGTGGTGGGTATTGCAAATAATTTTCTTATCTACCTTAAAAATTGCTTAAGAGATCTGCATAGCTGCAACAAATCTAGGCTTAGAGGGTCGGTGGGAAAAGCCATTGAGGAAAAAGAGAAAATCCTAAGTCATCTCAATATTACTGAAAAGGGATTAAAATCTCATCAGACTCAGAGGATTGAAAATGAGATTGAGAAACTTCTTGAAGAAGAAGAAATTTATTGGAAGCAGAGGTCGAGGGAGGATTGGTTGAAATGGGGTGACAGAAATACTAAATGGTTTTATATGAGAGCCTCCCAAAGGAAAAAAAGAAACAGAATTGATAATTTGAAGGATGATCTAGGTATAGTGTTTTAAAAGCGCGTCTGGGCCCAAGTCGAACCTTTAGCGTCTTGCTTGGGAAAAGCAAGGTGCGGTTAATTAGGCGCGCACCTTTTGGCGCCTTACATGAAGCCCCGGGCGCCAAAAGGCGCGCGCCTTGTGAGCTTTTGTGTTTTCTTAAGGTTTTTTTGGGTTTTACCTCAATTTTTTGTGTTTTAGAATCCCTATAAGCTTTTGGCTTCGGGGGCGTTGCCCTCGAGCCCCCATCGGAGTGCGAGGTAACTGATTCAAGACATTTCAATGCCTTAAATAACTTAATTTTTTAACTCACAAAGACAACATTTGCTTAAGATGAAAGGTTAATAGTGAATCTTATGTATGTTTTATATAGATTCTTTGTTAAACTTCATTTCTATTCATGAATGAAGGTTAATAGTTAAATGTAATGTATGTTTTATATATGATTCCTGGTTAAAACTTCATTTATATCTATGGAAATGTTTTTATTGTGTATAAACACACACACACACACATATATTTTTGCGTTTTTTTTATATAGTGTGCCTTAGGTAAAAAAGCCCTCGCCTTTTGGTGCACCTTGCGCTTCAGGCTTTAGAGGGCCATTGCACCTTAGTGCGCCCTGCGCTTTTTAAAACACTGTCTAGGTAATTGGTGTAATAAAGAGAGTGATATTGCTGGCATAACTAAGGGTTATTTTGTTAGAATCTTTAAGGCTCAGCCGTTGAATGAAGTTGTTAGGGATAGAATTTTTTATGGAGTCCAAAGAAAGATTTGTGAGGCTGATTCTAGAGTGTTGGACATGCCTTTTACTAGGTTTGAAATTGAGGCTGGTCTGAAAAGCATGAACCCTTCTTCTAAGGCCCAGACCCTGATGGTACCAATGCCCTTTTCTTTCAAAATTATTGGGACATTGTGGGGGAATGATGTGGTGAGATTGTGTCTAGGGGTTCTGAATGAGGGTATCGAGTTAGGTCATGTTAACAATACAATGATTGCTCTCATTCCTAAGCTGTTGGTGCCATCTAAAATTGAGGATTTTCGCCCTATTAGCTTGTGCAATACTGTCTATAAAATTATTGCTAAGTCTATGGCTAATAGGTTGAAATCTGTTCTTGATAAGATTATTGCCCCCAATCAGTCGGCCTTTTTCCCTGGTAGACTCATAACTGATAATGTGGTGCTTGGGTTTGAATGCATTCATACCATTAATAAAAGAAAGTGTGGTAAGCATGGTTGGGCGGCTCTGAAGCTTGATATGAGCAAGGCCTATGATAGAGTGGAGTGGGGCTTCTTGTTTGGGATGATGGAAAAGCTGGGCTTCAGTTAATCTTGGATTAAAAAAGTGGAGAAGTGCATTACCTCAGTTAGGTACGATGTGTTAATTAATGGAAATCCCTATGGGGCCATTTTTCCTGAGCGTGGGTTAAGACAGGAGATCCTCTGTCCCCCTACTTGTTTCTCATCTGCGCTGAAGGTCTTTCTTCGTTACTCATCAGGGAAGATAATTGTAATCCTTCTAGAAGTTTCCTTATTAATAATCATTGTCCCTCGATTTCTCACTTATTTTTCGCTGATGATAGTTTATTGTTTTTCAGGGCTGATAAGATTCAATGCAACAAGATTAAAGATATTTTGAATTGTTATGAAGAAGCGTCTGGTCAAACTGTCAATTTTAAAAATTATTTTATGTTGGTTAGCAGAAATGTGAAGAGTCATGACCGAATTATGTTGAGAAGTATTCTTGATGTTAAAGTGAATGTGAATTTGGGGGTCCATTTAGGGATGTCTTCTCAAAATAGCAAGAATAAGAGGGCTCTTTTTCAGTCTATAAAAGGAAGGCTTAAGAAATGTCTCCAGTCTTGGAAAGGGAAGATGTTATCTAGGGGTGGTAAAGAGGTGCTGATTAAGGCGGTCGGGTAGGCCATTCCCACGTACACCATGGGCTGCTTTAGGCTTTCTAAATCTTTCAATGTGGACTTAGAAAACCTCTGCGCTCGTTTTTTGTGGGACGTAGGGGGGGTGAACAACAAGAAAAATATGCATTGGTTGAGTTGGAAAAAGTTGGGGATTAGTAAAGATAAGAGGGGCTCAGGTTTCGAGATCTCAATCTGTTTAACCAAGCTCTTCTTGCCAAGCATAGTTGGAGGATTCTTTGGAATCCTAACAACCTTATGAGTAGAGTTCTTAGGGGTAAGTATTTTATTAATGGTGATTTTTTTAATGCCCCCGTGGGTAACAATCCATCTTTAGCGTGGAGGAGCATTATCTAGGGTAGGGACCTTTTCAAAAATGGGTATAGATGGAAGGTGGGGTGTTGTAGAAGAATAACCATTGGGAGCAACCCTTGGTTGAATCGGGTGGGGAATCCGTATGTTGATGGAGTCAATAGGGATTGGAAAGATAAGTATGTGTGCGATCTTATGATTGATGGCAAGTGTTGGAACGCTTATCTTATTGAGAGCATTTTTTGCAAAGAGGATGCTTCTATAATTATTAACACGTCTTTGGCTTCGTCTGGAGGGAAATATGAGATTATTTGGAATCACAATTCTAAGGGGATTTTCTCGGTCAAAAGTGCCTATCATATCGCTGTTAGTTTGGATAATAAGGATAAGGAATCCCCTTCAAATCTTAGACCTAGTGCCTCTGTTTGGAATAGTTTTTGGAAGCCCGTAATTTCCCCTAAGGTTAGGATAGGGGCATGGTTTGTGCTTTCTAATGCGATCCCCTCCAAATGCAATATTTACAATAGAGGGATCGATATTAATGTGTGTTGTTCGTTGTGCAGAAAGGGTAGAGAAACCAATATTCACATTATTAAAGACTGCAAAATCTCGATTCGGGCTTGGAAGTATATTTTTCCGTGGTTTTCTGACTTTGATCTTTTTTTCAGGAAGGTGGACAATGGAATCGATTTTTGGGATGGCATTTCCTATAGAGTTCCAAAGGATGAGCTTTTCAAAACTATTATTATTATCTGGAGCCTATGGAATTTTAGAAACCTTGACATTAATCATAAAATATCTGTTGATTTTCATAATCTTAGCGGCATGATCGACATAGCTATTGACTTGCACTTTGTGTTGCATACAGGTTCTTCCAAGTCTCAGTGCCAAGCCGGGATTGCAAAGAAAGAAAGCTGGAATCCTCCTCCCAACGAGTGTTGAAAACTAAATGTGGATGCTTCTCTGTCTGCTGAGGATGGGGAAGGTGGGATCGGTTGGATTGTGCGAGATTGGAAAGGTCATCCCATGTTGGCTGGATGGCGGGCCAAGTTGAAGAACTTATCTGTTAAGTTCTTGGAGGGGTTGGCTATTCGGGATGAGCTTAGTCACATAGCTGAAGCCAAGATTCATTGGCTTCCCCCTATTCTGGTGGAATCTGACGCGTTAGAGGTTATTAATTCCATTATTGGTGACTCCCCAAATTTCTCTAAATTTAGCAACATCATTGATGGTATTAAACATTTGTCTTCCTTGTTAGGAATCTTGAGTATCTCTCATTGTAATAGGTTATGTAATAGGGTGGCTGATACTCTAGCCAAACAGAAAACTCCTGAGTTCTTTTGTTGGCAGGTCTCTTCTCTTACTGTGGAGGAGAGAACTGATTTTTGGAAGGGGAATCTCCCCCCTGCTGTTGGCTCCTTGGTGGAGGATGATTGCTTGTGCTTGGTTGCTTGATTTTATGAATTATCTCTTAAAAAAAACCTTAATAATCACTTCTTTTTTAGATTACAACAATTGGGGGTGGCAAGATAACCAACTGTGCCACTGACCCTCGGTGGCAAAATATCTTCTTATTTAAATGGCCAAAATTATATTTTGTTCTTTACTCTCAATTAAGTATAAATAAACAAAAATTATAAATATCCTAAAAATAGTAATAGGGAAAACATCATTTTTAGTTTTTACCTTTTGGTTGAAAATTTCCTTTGCTCTTATATTTCGAAATCAAGTACTTAATTCATGCATGACATTTCAATAATATTTCATTTTAATTTTGAGATAAGACAACAGTTAGTGAGATACTAGAATGTTGAGTAAGATAAAGACTAAGGTAATTTAAAATACAATAAATATAAATATATATATATAAATATAAATATATATATGAGAATTTACCATCAACAACACATTCTACCTCTTGTATTATATTTGTAGCATAATTTTAAAAATAATTCATCTATAGCATATTTATTTCTATCACTCACCTAGTGATAGTCTATCACTCACCTAGTGATAGAACTCAATTTAGATTTCTATCACTGATAGAAAACTTAAGGAGTGATAGAATGAGTCTATCATTGATTGAATTCTATCACTAGTAGAACTCAACAAGTGATAGAAGTCAATTTGAATTTTCTGCTACAAATGAAATTATTTTAGATTTTGTGCTATAGATGGAAATATTTTGTCTTTTTTTGTTATACATGTAAAATCCCCTATATATATATATATATATATATATATATATTTAGTTTGAAACCAAAAAAAATCACATTTTTAACTGAAATAAACACGATGACTTTTCATCTCTTAAAAATTAATTCTATATTTTATTCATTTGTCAATTAATTTATGAGGTTGAAGAATAAAATGTGATTTTGGTGGGAGATTCAATTTCTACCTCTCCACTGATTTTCATAAGATGCATGCAGTACCCGGTTAAAGCCAAGGGCATATGAACAAGGAGAGGAAGAAGATTTTAGAAGAGGACACGTGTCCAGGGTTTGTATCCGACGGTGAGAACAATTTTAAAGGAAAATGGAAAGTCATCATATTTATTCTTATTAAAAACGTAATTTTTTTTGTTTGAAACTAAAAATATTAAAAAAAAAAAAGATTCCATTTTAATTGTTATTTTTAGAAACAAAACCCATGTAAATAATATAATAACCACATCATAATCATTATCCTAATCACTATTATGCTATCTCACTAACGGTTTTGTTATTTCAAAGTAAGGGTGATTTCGGTTGGGTTTTTGTCGATTTTGTATCAATCCGACAACCGAATCAATATCTTCAGTTTTCAAAAAATCGATTCGATCTAATGTCCAATAATATATAGAACCATTACTTCGGTTTTTTAATGCTAAAAAATGAATCCAATCCGATCCAATTTTTTTTTTTTTAATATATCACAGACAATATTTCTCAGATAAAAACAATCTTCCCATAAACAACTATTTTTAAAAAGTTTAGAAGTATTTTTAACTTATTCAAAATTATCTAAGGATGTTGTTTACTTGAAATAGGAGTGAATTAAAGAAATATCAATGGATGGAAAATTACTTTATATGAGTTAATGACAATTACAACCAATATGTCCAAGTTTGAACTAAAAAACCAATATGATCAATTGAATTGGTTCGGTTCGACTTTTCAGTTTTATATTTATTTTTTAGAAAAACTAATTAATTATGATATTTTTATCAAGGTCCTATTGGGAGTTGAACCCAGGTCGCTGGATTCAAAGTCCAAAGTGCTAACCACTACACCATAGAACCAATTGATATTATTAATATATTATTAGTATTATGAAGCCAAAATTGTCCACTGGCAAAGCAAAACAATATCAAAATCTAACTTATAAGATTAAAATATAAATAACTAAGTCTCGAAAACATTAGCTTGGGGTGTAAGTAGGATATATGAAAGGAATGAATACATTTGAGAGATGTCTACAAATTAATATTACATGTGAATTTCGAACCTGTGACCTCAAAGAAATATATACCTTCAAAAATTGGGACTTTGACCAACTATGCTACCCCTCAACGACAAACATGGCCTAACTTCAAAATATATATATCGTAAAAGTGTAGACTAATTAAATATATTCAACAAAATTTAAACATCAACTAACTTCAAAATAAGAATGAAAAACATTTATAAAAATAAAAAAAAGAAATGAAGTCAATGGTTTTCAAGTAAAGCATTCAATTATTGACTTCATTCTCTTCAAAATCATGGACTTAATAGATCATTATTATCTAGTTCATGTGTCTTTTCTTGGTTGCTTTCTTCTTCAGCTACTTCAATATCTTCTTTTAGAGAAGCTATAATACCAATGTTAAATTAAAGAAGTAATGGCCAATGTACTCATACATTTTCATTCATTTGACACAAAAATATACAATACTCAAAGTATCAAACCCTAAAGAATCTAACTTCATTCAAATATTTTAAGTACACAAATATATGAATCATGTTACTCTAATCATTAAACGTCATCTCTCAAGTTGGAGCATATAAATTACACGTGTCGAACTTGTCTATTTAAAATCTTAATTGTTTCTTTTTTCAAGAGTCTTAGTCCATTGGGATCATATCTAGCAGCATGACTACAAAATAACAACTCATCACGAACAAAATGATAATCTACCTCAATATGCTTGGTACAATTAAGAAATATAAAATTCTTTGCAATATAAAACGTAGATTGACTATCACTAAATAATTTCATAGGTTGGGGGATGCAAAACACCAAAAGAAATTAGTAATGATTTCAAAAATTTTGATTCACAAGTAGCACCAATCATTTCACGATGATCACCTTCAACAGTTGAATGAGATACAATCGCCTATTTCTTAGTTTTCCGTGAGATAGGGGAAGAACCACGGAAAACCGCATATCCGGACAACGAACAATGAATCAATGGATAAGTTGCTTAATAACTATCACAAAAATGTTTTTAAACTCATCTCACACATAGACAAGGGCGGATCCAAGTAATAATGATGGTTTTATTTACTAAAAAGATTTGGTCAGAAGGGGGAATACCTTGACAAAATATATTTAATACAATGCAAACATTTATACATGTAAAATACCTAATTCTCAAATTTTTTTGTGGATCATGGCCCCCTATAGTTCTCATGACCATCTATCTGCCCATGCCCATAGACTGTAACAGAATGCCTTGACCTAGATTGCCTTTCCAAGTACTTCCGGTTCATTATTCGGTTATTCGGTTGGGCCGTTAAAGCTATTTTAACCCTTAGGGGTATTTTGGTCTTTTTGCTCCCCGGTCAGGGTTTGTGGATTTCCAGGATTCCAGGGTTATTCTTGTCTTTTGTTGAGGTTTGCTTGTTGTTGATTGTAAGACCCAAAAGTCGTGTTGCTTTTTTGGGATTTTGGAGGTTGTTCGGGAAATTATAAAATTAAAGGAATTAAAGTGCTTCCATTGGGATTTGAACCCTTGACCTAAAAGGGATTTGGAGGCTTGGAGTAAATGAGTTTTATTTAGGAGAAAAGATTGCTTCTGCTGGGACTCGAAGAGGGAAAGCCCAGGGAAGGGATCGCTAAACCTAAGTTGTATTTTAAAAAGAGAAATCGTTCATTTTCTCTCCCAAGAAGTTGCCCCACATTCTCCAAAATCCCACACCTTCTTCTTGCCATTTTCCAAGAACCCGAGCCAAGAATCAAGAACCGAGAGGTAAGGTTCGGTTTTTCTTCTTCTTCCTCCTTGGTCGGTCATCTTCCCTTCGCGCTTGGCCAAGCCCTAACCGTTGGTGTGTGTGTGTGTGTCTAGGACCAGCCGAGAGCAGCCCCTTGCTACCGCAAGGCCAGTAGCAGCAGTTGCGCCGCCGTCGCCTCTCTTTGCCTCGCCGCATCGCCCGCTCGCTATCGCCAAATTTCAAAGATCAAGAACCCAAATTTCACCTTGTGGCCGGCAAACTATCGCCGCGAGCCTAGCCGAGTCGCATTCACGTTGCCTCACCAGAGAAGCTGCAGCAGCGCCTCGCACCCGACCGCTCACTCGTGCACCAGCCCCTTCGCCCGATCGCATTCGCGAGCATCCAACCCGCAATGCAGTGCCCTTCCCCCTTCGCTCCCTCAAGCTCGCCTCTGTCGTTTGTTCGCTCGCGCCCAGCAGCCGCACTCCCTCGCTGCTCGCCTCGCACGTCCCTGCTGCAGCGAGACGCAGCCCCATCTCGCCCTAGCGAAGCAACGCGAGGACAGCCTCTGCTTGCCGATCACGCCCACAGCCCGCCGCAGACCAGCATTGCCGCCCGCACGCCCTGCCTGCCTACCTGCCCGCTTGTTACTAAGAGTCTACCTTTCCGAGAGCCTGTCTTGCCGAGTGGTTTGGCCGAGTGTAAGGGACCGACCCGAATGGGGCACTAAATGGGCCCTTATCCCAATGCATGCATTCAAAGTAAAGGACATTTAAACAGACATGATTTCAGATTCCAATTAAAACAAAACATTCAAAATAACCCTTTTAAAAACTAGACAATTTCCTGAACTCGTCCTGTTTCCAAGCACTGCTCCAAGATAAATACATTTCCAAAGTTTACTCGATCGAGATTTACTAAAAGTCATTCAAAACCTGTCGGATACAAAATGCTTTGGAATCCACAAATATTTACAAACATCCTAGGGCTCGTGCCCGACTACATGCATTCGGGAAAACAAAACACACGAGAGTCATAATACAAAAATCGAGTTGGAAGATGGGCCCCATGATCACGGCTCCTCCTTCGTGCATCCTGTCACGCACCACGATTACATGTGGAAAACCACGAGAATAAGGGTGAGTAACGAATTACTCGGTAAGAATCCCCAACCGGGTACAATACGATATACATGGTCATCTCGATGAGCGTATGCAAGCTATGAATATAAACACGAATAGAGCACATAGCTTAGCCCACACTTGGGCCTCGGATGCCAATTTAAGGTCTTAGTCCGGAAAATAATATCACCACACGGTCCAATATATAAGTCGCCCTATACGAGAAACAAGTCCCGCCTCGGCACTGTCTCATCGTCGACGAAAAGTACACTGCTCACAATCCCGAGGAGCTCTCCATGTGGCGCTGTAATAATGAGCGTAAGCATGCATCGTGTGCTCTGCAGACTATGGGGGTTGCGGTCCGGGGGCAAGCCGCCCATATCCAATCCACCACGCCTAACTAAATCTTTGGATCGGTGTCACCGACATAGGGTGTGAGACTGGACACGTAAACTATGTCACCTGAACCACCTCACCGGGCCAAGGGAACGGTCGTGGTAGGCTTACACCAGAAGCCGTCCTTGCCTTAACAGTGGCAATCGGGGGCTCTTGCCAAACATGCCGAGGACATGCCGGCCGCCGGGGCGAGGCAATGTCAAGTCATCATCCCGACCGTTGGGGCATTTAACGATCGCCACCCTCACCCAAGATTGCGGGGCCTACCGCTTGGTTAGCTAATCCTCACGGGGTCCAGGGCGGAATGACTTGCTCGACGTCCCCGCCATGGATGTAAGGTTCTTTATGCATCGGGCCCGGATGATGCTATCTACTGCACTTCTAACTCGCCTCTAGCAAACAAAGCAAACAATTCCATAAAATCCAATACGTGCTCAATAAGAATACAACGAGCCTAGCATGATACTACGAAGCAAGGAATGTATACGAGCATGCTAGAGAGAAACAACCTAGCATGGATTAACATGAGAATTAAATCGGAAAATCATGCTAATCGGGAATTCGCATAGATTACCTAGCTACACATGTCAATAAACACAAACAAGCGATCAATCAAAGAATCACATATAATATCGCAGGTCCACACAACTCCGGTAAGAAATCCTTACCTTGGTCGGGGACGAATACACGAAAACCTAGGCTGCGAACGAACCCGAACTAGCTACAGGGAACCTAACAAGCACAACACAATTACACACAATATCTAAATTAAATAAAATAAAATAAAAATAAAATTATTCGGCTCGGCTCTCACTCGGCTCGGCTCGGCTCTGCTTGGCTCGGCTTGGCTTGGCTTGGCGGCTCGGCGCGCGACACGAGACGCGACGCGGCATGGCGGCGCGACTTGGCGACACGGCTCGGCGGCACGGCTCGGCGATAGGCGCGCCGCGGACACAGCCATTGGCTGCTACTGCGAGCGATGCGAGGCGCGCGAGCGCAGCGGTGCAAAAGGCGAGACTCGGGGGCACTACGCAGCAACAGAGCACGAAATAGGGGCGAAGGAGACAACCCGAAATCGAACGATCCACGGGGATTCGACGAGCGATTCTTCGTTGGAGAACTTCCCTACACTAGCTGCACACAAACCACCCGAAAAATCACTTCACCATGGCCGTGAAAAACGAAGCCCTAAGAAGGGGCTCTGAACGAAGAAGAGAAAGAAGAAAGGAAGGAAAATTTAACTTCAACCCGAAAAGGATCGACCTCGTAGAGTGGGGAAGACAACCACGATCGATTCGAGCCGAGAAGGCGTAAATCGCGGAGATCGCCATCGGTCGAAGGAGAAACGAAGGAGAAACCGGGAGGAAGAAGAAGCTTCGGGCGAGCTCTACTTTTATATGAAAATCCCACTGCGCACGGCATATATACCAAATCGCGCGCATAGATTAACAAACACGCCTAGTGGCTCGGCTGGCAGCGCCCTTTGCCTAGCACGCGACATGTCCCTGGTTCGAATCTCACTCGACGCGCTATTTAATTCCTCATTTAATTTTTACTCATTCCCAAGCCCAAATGCCTTCACCAAAAATCCCGATCCTATTCAACTTGACTCATAATTATTCCGGCAATTTTCCATTTCAAAACCGGCCCTGTCGGCCCGACCCAAAATTACCAAAATGCCCCTAGGCCTCCCGGGAAGACCTGGATGAAATTTCCGGGCCGTTACAATACTCCCCCCTTATAAGACTTTCGTCCTCGAAAGTCACTTAAGATTGAAACAGCTCGAGATAATGCAATCTCATCTCATCCTCCCGCTCCCAAGTGGCTTTCTCTAAACTCTGACTCCTCCATCCGAACCTTTACTACCGGTATTTCACGATTACAGCAGTGTCTTTGTCTCAAAAGCAAGAATCCCCACCGGTTTTCCTCGAAGCTCAACTCCTCATTCACCGCAAAGGCTCAAAATCCACAATGTGTGATGGGTCCCAGACGCATCGCCTCAACATCGAAACATGAAAACACCACAACAATCACCGACAATGACGGAGGTAGGGCCAACCGATAAGCGACTCTGCCAATCCTCTCCAGAATCTCAAATGGACCAACAAAACGGGGACTCAGCTTCCCACGCTTGCCAAACCTCAAAACACCTCGCATCGGTGCGACCTTTAGGAATACATGCCGACCAACCTCAAACTCCAAATCCCGACGAACATCGGCGTAACTCTTCTTCTCTGCTCTGAGCCTGTCAACATACGAGCTCTAATCTTCTACACGGCACCATTGGTCAACTGCAGCAACTCGGGACCCAAAACCTGCCTATCACGAACCTCTTCCCTGAACACGGGAGATTGACAACGCTTACCATACAAAGCCTCGAATGGAGCCATCCGAATCGCCGATCGATAATCGTTGTTATATGCAAACTCCATCGAGATCTGATATCGGGTCCCAATCGCCGAAATCCAACACACAAGCCCTCAACATATCTTCGAGAATCTGGTTCACCCTCTCGATCTGTCCATCGGTGCGAGGGTGAAAAGTCATCTTGAAGCCGCACTCACTCGATGCCTAAACCCTTCCGGAGCGCTCTCCGAAACGAAAGTGAACCTTGAATCACGGTCGATATCGATCCTCACAGTACACCGTGATAGCGAATGATCTGCTCCAAAAACAATCTACGCATCGCTTTGTTCCACGGTATAAGTCCATGGAGATCACTTCCCATTTCCACTGAGGTACACTCAGCGGCTGCAACAAACCGGCTGGTCTCTGCCTGGGTGCCTTCACTTGCTGACAAGTGAGACATCGACTGACGAACTCCGCCACATCTCTTTTCATACCCATCCACCGTAATGTCTCGCTGAGATCTGATACATCTTGGTACCCCCGGGGTGCCAAGCAAACGGAGAATTGTGGGCCTCTGAGAGCAACTCTGCTCGCATTCCTGCGACATCCGGAACACACAACCGGCCTCTGTACGTCAGCCCACTGTCTGGTGAGTACACAAAATCAAAATCTCCATCAGCACTAACTTTGTCAAATAATCTTTTAAGTGCGGGTCACTCACCGACTATCAATAATCCATTGTCTAATCGATGGTCGGATCACAATCGAGCCACTCTGCAATAACCTCACCTAACAACACTGCAATCTCACCCGCTCGAACTCTCTCGTAACTGGCCGGAGCTCGGCAACACCGCGGAGTGCGACGTCTTCCTACTCAGGGCATCGGCTACAACATTGGCTTTACCCGGATGGTACAGAATCTCGCAGTCATAATCTTTTACTAACTCTAACCATCTCTTCTGCCTCATATTCAACTCCTTCTTAGTAAAATGTGATACTTGAGGCTCGTGGTCGAGAAACATCCGGATCCGCTCACCATACAGTAATGCCTCCAAATCTTCAATGCAAACACCACTACCGCCAATTCCATATCATGAGTTGGATAGTTACGCTCTCATATGGCTTCAAATGACGGGAAGCATAAGCAATGACCTTCCCGTCTTTGCATCAACACACAACCCAACTTTGAACTTGGAAGCATCAGAAAACCACGAAACCACTTGTCCCCTCCGGGACTGCCAACACTGGTGCTGAAGTCAAACTGCGCTTGAGCCTGGCAAAGCTCTCATCACACCTACCGTCCCAAACAAACTCGACACCCTTCCTCGTTAGACGAGTGAAGGGCGAGGCTATGGCGGAAAAGTCCTTAACAAACCGACGGTAGTAACCTGCCAAACCTAGGAAGCTACGTATCTCGATGGCGAGGTCGGCCCGGCCCACGAACTCACGGCCTCAATCTTTGCAGGATCCACAGCTATACCATCTCTCGAGACTATATGACCTAAGAAGGCCACTTGTTCCAACCAGAACTCACATTTGGAAAACTTCGCATAAAGCTGGTTTTCCCTCAAGGCTGTCAACACTTTCCTCAAATGCTCTGCATGATCCTTCCTGGTCCTTGAATAGATCGAATATCGCCAATGAACACGATGACGAAGCCGCCCAAAAATGCTTTGAACACCCTATCCATCATGTCCATGAACGCTGTGCCGGTGCATTCGTCAATCCAAACGACATGACCCCAAACTCGTAGTGCCCATATCTAGACTCGAACGCGGTCTTAGGAATGTCGGCGTCCCTAATCCGCAGAATCGATGATACCCGGATCTCAAATCTATCTTGGAGAACACTAAGCTCCTCGGCGATCGAACAAATCGTCGATACGGGGCAACGAGATACTTATTCTTCATCGTCACCTTATTAAGCTCACGATAGTCAATGCATAGGCGCATCGAACCATCCTTTTTCTTCACAAACAACACTCGGGCGCTCCCCACGGGGACACACTCGGACGGATGAATCCTCGATCTAACATTTTCTGCGGTGAACCTTGATTCCTTTAGCTCGGCTGGTGCCATACGATCTGGAGCCTTCGAGATAGGAGGGTCCCCGGCTCGAGCTCAATTGTGAAATCAACCTCTCTCTTCTGGGCAACCCCTGTAATTCCTCGTGGAACACGTCCAAGAAACTCCCGCACAACCGCACTTGATCAATAGTCAGTGAGGGACGGCTCTCTCCGGACAATTTGGCTAGGTAGCCCCAAGCTCCATGAGCTAACAAATGACGGGCCTTCATAGCTGACACCATTGGCGGGCAAACTCCACCCTGGACTCCACGAAACTTGAAGCTGGGCCGACCCGGCGGCCTGAACACTACTTCCTTTCGGCAAGCCAATCAATCAATGTGTGGTTAGCGGCTAACCACTCCATACCAAGAATCACATCGAAACCACTCATGGGAAGAACTATGAGCGTAGCTACCAGCAATTCTCTGGATATCTCGATCCGGCCATCCTTAACCTTATCTTTTGCTAACATATTAACTTCCGAAGGAGTTGCAACAGATAATTCAAAACCTAGAGGCTCTAATCTCAACCTAGCATGCTCAGCAAACAAAACAGATACAAACGAGTGCGTAGAAACTGAGTCAAACAAGACAAATGCACAATGATCCAAAACAAGAAGCGTGCACTTCCATCATGGCATCTCGCGACGCTCGGCCTCTGACGGTTCAGAGCGAACACCACCCCTGCTGCCGCCGCAAGATGACCGAATCGCCATAGCCGGGCGATCACAACAACGGATCATATGCTCCTCCTTTCCACATCGGAAACACCGCCTTAGCCCGGTCTGACAAGCTCCGAAGTGGACTCTTCCACAAGTGACACAAAGTGAATCGCCTAGACCGCCTGCCGCGCGGTGAGGCGAATCGGGCCGAATCCTCGCCGATCCCGGTTCGAACGGCCCTTGGCGACGCCGCGCCTCCTCCTCGAACTCAAACCTCCTCTTACGCCCCTACTGACTTGGGCGGACAGACGCTGCCCGGAGCGGCGCCACCCGCTCAACAGATACTTTCCATTGTAAATAGTGGCCACCAAAAAGCCTTTAGCATAAGTGGTAGGGGCTCGTGTCTCGGACATCCCGAGACACACCGCGCCTCGGACTGTAAATGAACTTCCGAATTTTCAACTCGAGGGTCGCTATTAGTCATGAGCAAAAATAACCATACTCCAAAAACTTCCTCTCGTATTCCTCTATAGAATCGTAACCTCTGCATATATTCGAAAAAGCGCTACCATCTTTTCTTGAGCCTCATCACTAATGTACTTGGCTTTAAATTCATCTTGAAGAATTCCCGTGTAGCAGTGGAGACCTGCTGGTCTCTCACTCAAGGTGGACTCCCACCACCATCTAGCCACGCCCCTAACACATGGGTCGCACACTCGGCCTCTGCACACCGGGGCACACCATAATCGTGAAGGTGTACTCCAAATGGGCAATCCATCTAGCCGCCGCTAAAGCATCACCGTGGCATCAAACTTATCGGGGTTCCACTTTACGAAGTCCTTCAACCATTTACCAAGCTCATCGGCACCTTCGCCACTTCGCCTCAAAGGTCACTGGCTCCTGCGGGTGAGTCTTCTTTGCGCCTCTTTGAAACAAACGGGTCACCGCTCGATCCGAGCTCGGGACTCTTCCCGTGCCATACACGCCAACAAAGCTCGGGTCTCGCCTCCGCCACTCAACAGTCGACCACCATAGACCTCATAGAATTAGCAAATTCTGCTCCAAGAGCGCCTCACGGCGCCACGATCGCCTCAATGCCTACTCGGGCTCAACAGGGAGAGCTACGGGCGGAATGCTATCGGTCTCGGCTTGGGACGATGTCCTCGCGGTGTCGATCCGATCCTCGACACCTCGGCCTCCTCTCGGGCGTCCTCTTTCGTAGCGTAATCGGCATCTTTGGCGATCTACACCCAAACCAATAACGAGTCCAACTCGCTTCGTCTCCGCTCCACAATACTACACAAGGCATATACTAGATGACAGGTATTGTAAATTCTTAACCCTTTTTCTCAACAACAAATTGTAAACTTAGGCGTACCTGATGACTGTCGGAGTGCTAGTGATCATGGGAAAACGACCTACAACAACAGGTCATACTATAGAATTTATGACTCTGAGCTCTGATACCAACTGTAAGGGACCGACCCGAATGGGGCACTAAATGGGCCCTTATCCCAATGCATGCATTCAAAGTAAAGGACATTTAAACAGACATGATTTCGGATTCCAATTAAAACAAAACATTCAAAATAACCCTTTTAAAAACTAGACAATTTCCTGGAACTCGTCCCTCGCTTTCCAAGCACTGCTTTCAAGATAAATACATTTCCAAAGTTTACTCGATCGATCGAGATTTACTAAAAGTCATTCAAAACCTGTTCAGATACAAAATGCTGGAATCCACAAATATTTACAAACATCCTAGGGCTCCGTGCCCGACTACATGCATTCAGGGAAAACAAAACACACGAGAGTCATAATACAAAAATCAGAGTTGGAAGACTGGGCCCCATGATCACAGCTCCTCCTTCAGCATCCTGTCGCAAGCACCACGATTACTCAGCGGAAAACCACGAGAATAAGGGTGAGTAACGAATTACTCGGTAAGAATCCCCAACCGGGTACACAATACGATATACATGGTCATCTCGATGAGCGTATGCAAGCTATGAATATAAACACAGAATAGAGCACATAGCTTAGCCCACACTTGGGCCTCGGATGCCAATTTAAGGTCTTAGTCCGAAAATAATATCACCACACAGTCCAATATATAAGTCGCCCTATACGAGAAACAAGTCCCGGCCTCACTGCCTTTCTCTCATCGGCGACGAAAGGTACACTGGCTCACAATCCCGAGGAGCTCTCCTGGTGTGCGCTGTAATGAGCGTAAGCATGCACCGCGTGCTCGCAGACTATGGGGGTTGCGGGGTCTAGAGGCAAGCTGCCCATATCCAGTCACCACGCCTAACTAAATCTTTGGATCGGTGTCACTAACATAGGGTGTGAGACTGACACGTAAACTATGTCACTGAACCACCGCACTGGGGCCAAGGAACGGTCGTGGTAGGCTTACACCGTGAAGTCGCCCTTGCCTTAACAGTGGCAATCGTGGGCTACGCCAAACATGCCGAGGACATGCCGGCCGCCGGGGCGAGGCAATGCCAAGTCATCATCCCGACCGTTGGGGCATTAACAATCGCCACCACCCACCCCCAAGATTGCGGGGCCTACCGCTTGGTTAGCTAATCCTCACGGGTCTAGGGACGGAATGACTTGCTCGACGCGTCCTGCCATGGATGCAAGGTTCTTTATGCATCGGGCCCGGATGATGCTATCTACCGCACTTCTAACTCCGCCCTAGCAAACAAAGAAACAATTCCATAAAATCCAATACGTGCTCAATAAGAATACAACGAGCCTAGCATGATACTACGAAGCAAGGAATGATACGAGCATGCTAGAGAGAAACAACCTAGCATGGATTAACATGAGAATTAAATCAGAAAATCATGCTAATCGGGAATTCGAATAGATTACCTAGCTACACATGTCAATAAACACAAACAAGCAATCAATCAAAGAATCACATATAATATCGCAGGTCCACACAACTCCTGTGAAGAAATCCTTACCTTGGTGGGGGACGAATACACTAAAACCTAGGGTCATGAACGAACCCGAACTAGCTACCGGAACCTAACAAGCACAACACAATTACACACAATATCTAAATTAAATAAAATAAAATAAAAATAAAATTATTCGCTCGGCTCTCACTCGCCTCGGCTCGGCTTGGCTTGGCTTGGCTTAGGCTCGGCTCGGCAGAAGAGACACGCGACGCGCGCGCTGGCGCGGCTTAGCGACACGGCTCTGGCGACAGCGCACGGACACGCGTCGGGCCGTCACACATGAGCGATGCAGGCAGGCGAGAGCGCACGCGCGGTGTCGCGGCGAGACTCGCAAGATCGCAAGAAGCAACAGAGCACGCAAACAGGGGCGAAGGAGACAACCCGAAATCGAACGATCCACGGGGATTCGATGAGCGATTCTTCGTTGGAGAACTTCCTACACTAGCCGCACACAAACCACCCGAAAATCACTTCACCATGGCGTGAAACGAAGCCCTAAGAAGGGGCTCTGAACGAAGAAGAGAAGAAGAAAGGAAGGAAAATTTACCTTCAACCCTAAAAAGGATCGACCTCGGTCGGGAAGACAACCACGATCGATTCGAGTGGAGAAGCGTAAATCGCGGAGATCGCCATCGGTCGAAGGAGAAACGAAGGAGAAATCGCGAGGAAGAAGAAACTTCGGGCGAGCTCTGCTTTTATATGAAAATCCCACTGCGCACCGCATATATACCAAATCGCGCGCGTAGATTAACAAACACGCCCAGTGGCTCGGCTGGCAGCGCCCCTTGCCTAGCATGTGACACGTCCTTGGTTCGAATCTCACTCGACGCGCTATTTAATTCCTCATTTAATTTTTACTCATTCCCAAGCCCAAATGCCTTCACCAAAAATCCCGATCCTATTCAACTTGACTCATAATTATTCCGGCAATTGTCCATTTCAAAACTGGCCCTATCGGCCCGACCCAAATTTACCAAAATGCCCCTGGGCCTCCCGGGAAGACCGGGATGAAATTTCCGGGCCGTTACACCGAGACCTAGTGCCTTCTCGGTTGGTAATTCCCAAGCTCTAATTCTTGACCCTTAGATGTTTTAGCTGCTGGTTTTAATTAGGTTGACTTTATTGATTGCCTAGGTTATTTGGGTTGACTTTGCAACTCGAGGGTCGTTTGTCATTGTTGTGATTGCTTTCTTACTTGATTCATGTAAGGATTTCTTACCGTGGTTGTGTGGACCCTGCGATATTATCATGATGTGCCTTGTATGTTTGTTTACTGTTATGAGCATGTTAGTAGATAGGACAGCTTGTGTTTGACTCCTTGCTAGCATGTTTGCCTGTTGTACATGTTAGTGTCGTGCTAGGTTTGTTCTTCCAGCATGTTTATGATTCCTGCTTAAGTTCGTAGTATCATGCTAGGTTATGTGTTTATGTTGAGAATGTATGTTTAGCCAGGAATCGATTACTCTGTACTCTTAGTTAGTATAGTAGGGTCTGCATCATCTAGAGGTTGAGAGCGGACATAACGTACTTTGTCCCCATAGGTCAGGATCCCGTGCGAAGCATAACGTACCTTACTTCCACCCCGGCAGTCGATGTGGATTTGCTCCTGCATCGACATAACCCCAGTTTGTAGCCTGCTAGAGCGGAACCCTGCCAACGGTGTAAGCCTACCTTGGCCGGTTCTTAGCTTCAGGTCGGTGGTACAAGCTGTTACAGATGGGTGTCGAGGGCCTCGCACTACTGTATTCAGTGACGCCGTTTCCGAGTCTTAGACATGCGTACCTGGCCCAAGTAGTTTGTCCCTAGGCCTCCACATTTACGCCGGTTACAACAGCATGTGGTGTGCACGCACACGCGTTAGTCGCCGGTTCGGAGAGCTCTCCCAGGCTAATGTTCGTGAGTACACCACTTCCGTTCCAGTTTAGAGCCAGACTTTGGGTACTCTCCCGTTAGTCAAGTTTTAGCTAGCCGAGGGTAAAAGACCCTCGAGGACACCTGTTTGGGATTGGTTTTTGAGCTAATCATTTGACCGAGGGAGAAAGACCCTCAAAGGTGTCTGACATCTATTGGGATCGGTTTTTTAGCTGATCATTGAGCCGAGGGAGAAAGACCCTCGGGGATGTCTCGGGATTGGTTAGGAGAACCAATAATTAGGCCAGAAGTAGGAGACTTTCGAGGATTTCGGATCTGCCCCGTTAGCTCGTTGAGCAATATCCTGTGTTTGTAACTACTTGCATGTGTACTAGGTTGCTAGATGACTGATGTATCGTATTGTACCCCGGTTGGGGATTCTTACTGAGTATGTTTATACTCACCCTTATTTCTGTGGGTTTTCCACCAGGTAACTTGGGATAGCACCGGGATGGTTAGCGGAGGGAGCTGTTTGATCATGGGAACTGCCGACACTCTGTTGTGTCTTTATTTATGCATTGTTATTTCAGCATGTAGTTGGACATGGAGTCCATTAGGGGAACTTAGGGGTTGTTTGTTTGACATATTTAGGTAGGAGTTAGTAGGAGGAGTTATTAACTCTTCCTAAAAAACCTACATCCAAACGAGTTTTTATTAACTCCTCCTCATTTTTACTTTTAAAAATAACTCTCATTTTTAACCATTCATTTTTAATCATTCATTTATAACTACTCAATCATTTCTAACCACTTATTTTTAATCATTTCTTTCAAATCAATCAAAATAACTCATTTTTAACCATTCATTTTTAATCATTTCTTTTTTAACTACTAAAAATAACTACTCATTTTCAAATCTTCATCCAAACAAGATTTTGACTTTTAACTCCTCTATAAAAAAAACTACATCCAAACGAGTTTTTTATACAATTCTTAATTTTTAACTCTTCAACATAACTTCTCTATATAACTCCTTAACCTAAAAACTACCTAAATATGTCAAACAAACAGCCCCTTAGTGATTTATGGTTGTAGAACTATTTGAATGCTTTTATAACACTGGCCAGGCATGTTTTAAGTTATTGATTTACTTTATGAAAGTTTGCTGTTGAGTTTAAATGTTCCCCGCTCTTGTTGTTTGAAAAGTTTTTAATATGAGCACTAAACCGTTTGTAAACATATTTTTACTTGCATGCTGAGTGAGAACCTAGGTTTAGAACCGTATTTTTGGTCGGGTTCTTACATTTAGAGTCACATCTCAATGTTGAACCTGTGGAACATTCAAGAGTTGTGCAATTGTATGCATTGAATAACTTTGTTAAAGACGAGTTACTGAAAAATAAACAAGATATTCAACTAAACTTTGATATTGATCTTGATGCGCATATGACTCTCCCTCGACACAAGCTAATCAATGATTTTGCTTCATAGACGTGTCAATAAAAGCTTACACCCTAACATGTCAGTTTCAATCAAAACATCTAAAGCATATTTGCATTGACAACGAAATATATTTTCCTTATTTCGAGCTACCTATGCCAAAAAAAAATCCTTTAAAACTCTCAAATATTTCATATGGAAACATGAACACAAATAAGTTTTGAACTTTTAAATCGCATCATGATGAACCTGCCATAATTAAGTCATCAACATATACAAGTACATGGGAAGATACACTATCCTCGATTATAACTAAACAATGGATGGTCAACACCAGATTGCATAAAACCATAAACGTTTAAGCATTAGATTATTAAGCAAACCACTGTCGATGAGTCTGTTTCAAACCATACAAATACTTAAGGAGCCTACAAACCTTCCCAAAAGTAAAAACATTGTACCATATGGGAAGAAATGGAAGTTTACGAGGATCTCTTACCAAAGTTACAATATAATCAATAAAATGATTATAATTTGTAATCGTGTCTAAAACGGATCAAATTTATCTACATACAAGATATTTAAGCTAACATAATCATTTAAGAAAAAAAAATATTAGTGTGAGCCTATCTTTTATAAGCTAGTGATGAAAATTGGGCATAAAAAAATCGGGCTTATAAAAGAACTTGATGCTTGTTCACATAGAATTTCAACAGATAAGATAGAAAACAAGGCACACATGTAAATAAATTTTACATTTGTATATATTTGAATATGTGTGAATGTGTGGTACAATCTCTAATTTTCCTTATGATTCTTTCTCTCTTATATACAAATATCTTAGGGGCTTTACAACTTGTTCTTGAGGGTTTCACAACTTGTGTTTCAATGATGGATTTGTCTTGAGGGCTTCTAACTTGTTCTTAATGGATGACTTGTCTAAAAGGCTTTACATCTTATCTTGAGGTTGATTTGTCTAGAGGGACTTATAGTTTGTTCTCAAAATAAATTTTATTAAAGTTCTTCAGCTTGTAGCTTGTTGAAGGTCTTCAACTTGTAACTTATTGAAGTTCTTCAACTTGTAGCTTATTGAAGACGTTTTAGCTTGTACTTTTATTTTATTTTTTTTAAATGACGTTTTGGCTTGTAGCTTATTGAAGTTATTCATCTTGTAACTTATTCATGAGGCTTTGGCTCGTAGCTTAGAGAAGGTCTCGAAGTTTTTTCACTTGTAGCTTATTCAAGATGCTTCGGCTTGTGAAAAAAGTTCAAGTTAATTTAAGTCTTTATGGTTACTTATCTTTTTAATTTAGCCTTTAAAATGCTTTGGGGAAGTTTTATTTTATCTTCCCAAGGTTATTGAAGTTTCATTGTGAAACAATTTTAATTGAAGTTGAATTGAAATACAACCAATTAAATAAACCAACACTCAATCCATTCTTTTGATTACTAAATGTTTTAAATTCAAATGGTGCAAATGACATGCCTTTTATGAATACTAGAAATTTAGAACGTGCTTTGCACGTGATTTTCCTTCTCATGTCCTCCTCAAATTTGATAAATATATATTTTTCAAATCATTAAAGCTTCTCCCTATTCTATTTTCACTATAACTTTCTTCATCACATTTCAATCTATGTATTTGAATTTAGTTTTAATTCTAATCATTGTATAAAATATTTGTTTCTTGTTAACATAAACTATAATTAACGTATCTTTAATTTTTTTTTAAGATAAGAAATATATATTGGGGGAATTGAAACTTTGAAACATATAAGAAGGCACATAATTGTTAATCATTAAAAAAAGAGTATATAAGTGATAATCAATTTCAAATTTCGGTTTTACATTTACATTCTTATAATTTTTTTTAATTTATATTTGTTTCAAGTTTTCATTAAATAATACTATAAATATGTTAATGATACAATTGATTTTTCTTTTATGATATAAAATAATAAACTAAGAAATATTGAACTTATTTTGTTTGCCCTAAAATTGATAAATGAAGTTTTTTTTAAAAAAACCTTCTTTGTTCATTTAAATAATGTTTAGGATTTTATCATCATCCTCGTGCATTTTATTCATCATTTTATATATATATATATATATATATATATATATATATATTAATCTTTTTTGTTCTATGTAGAACATAATATAATATGTAGAGAATGATATAAGCTATTTGAATGTAAATTTTTGTTTTTTAGTAATGCGAGTAATATATATTGCTTACATTTTTTTTTTATCTTTCAAATCTTTAATTTATTATAATTATAATCTTGTAAATATTTTTACATGTATCTATAAATTTATTGTCATTACATTATAAATAAATCAAATTAAACATGAAAAAAATGTTATCCAACATATTCAAAATTGAAATTCTTTTAAATAAAGGGAAATGGTAAGAATTGTCTACTTTTTGAAAAATAAACCATCAAATGTCTACCCATTTTTTTTGCATTTAAATTCATATCTACTGTAAAGAAAGAGAGATTTTTACTTCCCACAATGCCTTTCCATATTTACCTAATTAAAAACCAATATTTTTTTTCTAAAAAAAAAAATCTTCCACACAAGCCTAGACCTTTTAAAAAATTTGAAAAAATTTAAATTTAAATTTAAAAACATTTGTGATATAGCCTACATTTAAGGAGATTTCTTCTTCCATAACCATATTCAATATCTAATTATTTTATTTTGAATATCTTATTTTTTTTCAATTGGATCCAAATTAAGTTTAAAAAAAAAATCAGATTTTATACTGAATAACCACCATATCTCATATTTTAGGGTTAATTCAAATTAAAATTTGAAAAAATCTCTATATAAACATTATTGAATGACAGAGAGATGAATTTTTACGAAGAAAAAACTATGTTGCCTAGCCACATTCCACCTCATCGGTTGAAGATCAGAATTATAAGATCTCTCCCTCAATGTCGACCGCCTCCACACTCACGATCGCTGTTGAAGATCATAATTCTACAATTTCCTTGATCCACACATTTGCAATTCTCCCTAAATTTCACATAACAAGGATTTTTGTTATGTAACAATGAAAGTCACGCCCATCCAGTTGTCTTAAGTGGGTATGGGATGAAAGAGAAATCTACTCCAATTATAAGACGACGACGATTGAAATAGCATATGGTACAAAAATTAGTCAACTTATTAATTTAGTTTCATTTGCGCTTGATATTGGCGAACGTTTGACCATAACCGTAATGTGCAGCAGGTTTTCCAGCGCTATGTATAACGATTGCTTTATCCTTGGAGAAAATGTACTCGTACACATTGAGACGTACAAACACAAACAACTTGGATGCCCCAATTGCGTTAAATGTTAGGCTCATGTTATCAAACAAAGATGAGTTGAAGAAGTTTCTATGCAAACTAGACACTAATCTTGAGGCGTCATAAATATGTAAGGATTTGTACTTCTAGTCAACATACAATAAACTTATAGTGAATTATATTATGTAGGCAGCTATACACGACACATGATATTGCAACGACAATTAGTTCAAATATTTCTTCATGCGTGGATGATAATGCAGACTTACTTGACTTCTTGGGAGGAGAAGTTTCAGTTGGAGCACTACTACAATTTTGGCTTTCTATGACAATCTTTAATTGTCATAGTTGACTTATCATGACAATTATCTCAAAATTATGCTATGTCATAGTATCCCCTATCATGGTAAGCCTTTTATGACATATAATAAAAATGTCATAAAATATAATTTATGACAGGTAAAAAATTGTCATAAATATTTTTTCACGACAGTTAAAGATTGTCATGAATCAATGAAAAATAGGGTTTATGATCTTTATTTATGACATTTTATAATTGTCATAAATGATATTATTTTTGCATTTTTAACTTTTCTCACCATGACAGTTTTAGAATGTCATGAAATAGGGTTATTTTTCCAAATAAAATTTAATCATAAACTCATCATGAATCATATTTCATGACGATTATATATCGCCATAATTTCTATTTCTTGATAGTTTTAAATTGTCATATATTAGATATCATGACAGTTTTAATAATCATGATTTCTACTTTGTGATAATTTAAATTTGTCATAAAAGGTATACCATGACAGTTTTTAAATTCTAAAATTGGATATATTTCATTAATTTATTTATTTTATTCATGTTAATTACAATTAAACCAATAATTCAAAAACAACATTTAAACTTGTCAATAATTGTGCATTTAATAAATAATGTCACAATCCACATAAATGTCAAATAGATTTCATTCATCACAACACAAATAAAATCCTAACAAGTTCTTTACAAAGTAGTTTATATAAAAGTTGTAAGTGAAATTACACTTAATGTTTCATAAAGCCTAGAACGAAAATCAAATACTTTGGCAACTTGTATGATAACTCACAACTTCGATCATCACCTTGAATAAAATACCTACACAATATAATTATAAAACTTTAAGTAAATAAAAACAAAATGTTACCAAATATATTATTATGTAAATTTACCAATATAAATACAAAGTCACTAAGAGTATACTCAAATAGAGAAGACTATAAACTAACACTAAACATGAACAATACCATGGTCGATGAAATTCTAAAAACAAAAAAATTCTTACTTAACCCCTAATAATTACCTCAATCTTCATTATAGGTTATCATACATGCAAGATAGCCGCATAAACACTATTTAAAGTATGGTGATACATTATTTTAGAAGTAGGAAATTAAACTTACTTGATACGTTGTTGCTGGTGTTAACACCTCCCAAAAAATTCATTACTTTATAGAGCTCATTGTATCAACCTACAAAAAAAAAAGAATTATAAGTTTCTCAACCTTGCTAAATATGAAATCATGGAGTAACAACTAGATCATAGAAAATAATACCTGTAAACAAAAGAAAATACAATTATACAAGTACATAATTGGCTTGTACCATATTTTCTTTATTCTCACTTGAACTCCTATAAAAATCATAGGCATACACAATTCTGAATACATATTCTAACTAGCTCAAAATTCCTAGATAAAAGGAACACATTCATATGTCATGAAGTATAAACAAACTGATCAAGTCATCATTGTATGAAAATTAATAACTCCAAGTAGTAATCATTGGCTACATAAGCATTTGCACTCCATCAACTGGACCTAAAACATACAAGCCAAATGAGCCTATTAGACTTGAGTTAAAAATAAAACATCAACAATCTACAAACATCATTAAGTCCTTGACTCAAAGTAAGATTATAACCTACTTGCCCAATCTAGGCATTTGGCCATTTCTTATCAAGCAACAAAATGAAAATAGAAATAACATACTTTAGATGAACATGGTCCTTGTCAAAATCTATTAAGCAACCTCATAATGACTAAAAAGTGTTGATAAATGGATTATAAAGATAATAACTAGAGATCAAAACTTAGAGCCTCAACTTAAACAAAGTCCATTTGAAGCTTAAAAATGAGGTTGAAGCATATCAAAACACTACTTTAATCTTCCCAAACATTATCTTTTCAAATTTATAAAACTACTTTAATCTTCCCAAACAAAAGATATGTTAATCTTTCCACACTCCAAATAGTACAAAAATAAAGAAACTAAAGATTAAAAAAAATAGAGTAAATTGAAAGGAACTTTATGGTGCCCATTAGTTTTTAAACGGAACTCAGAAGTAGACAATATTATCGAAACCATCAAATGTATTAACATACTAACGTCAGCTTGTATTGGAAACACATCACTTGGGTGAAGCAAGTATAAGATCAACAAGTATTAAGTGGTAGATGAACATGGATTTCCAAAGAAAACTTAAAAGTGCAATCAAACATGAATTTATGGTTCAAATACCATCAATAAAATAGGCGAGAGAATCCCAAATTTATTATAATGAAGAATTCAAATAAAATATGAGGCTTTACTTGATTTAAAAAAACAAAAGTGACCCAACCTTTATCAATGTAGTAATATCCTCCTCCATAGCCCCACCTATTTCTTCAATTGGAACAATACCTGAAATGCATGAGGTAAAAATCAAAAGAGAAAATGTGAAGCTAAAAATCAACGCACTCCAACATTTTTATACTTGATTCTATCCATTTAAACACACAAAAATTATGAAGCTAAAAATCAAATGAATCAACCACCAACCGAAGAAGTAAGATAAAATTCACCGCTAAAATGATATAAATGGAGGAACGAACCATATTCATTCGACAATCCAAGCCCCATTAGAAAACATTTTAAAAAAATAATTCACCCAACCATTAGAAAAGAAAATTTAAAATAACAGTGAATGATATTCTCTACAACCTAGAATGAATAAATAAGATTCGATACTTCTCATTTCATAATCAATTTTAGCTTACCTTAGAACGTATGACAACGATTAGTCTTCTTCATCAACAATAGTAGTTCTTACCTGACATAACAACACTAACATTGATAAAATTAGTCTAGTCTTGAAGTCATACCTTGGGTAAATATAGTCTTTTTATTAGTGTGATTCTTCTGATCCCTAGAGATGAAAACAAGAGAATGAACGTTATTAGTGTTGCCTAAAAAAAAATCAAAATGAGAGGAGCAGAAAACAAGCAATAAAGGTAACCACACACTAGGACCCCATAATCCTAGCATGTTTACAAGAAATATAATGATAGAAAAGTACATACACAATAGCACCCCTAATCCCATAATTGCGAAGCCAGAGCATACTGAGAACAAGAAAGAACAACTCTCGACATACTCTAAATATTATACATGTAAGCAACAATCCATAATCAACAATCCATCATCACCCCACATCCATATTTGAGAATATTACATATTACAACATAATAAATTTTGCCCTATGCAGGGTCCACACAAATCGGGTAGAGAATCCCTACCTGAGAAGACGATACATAACAAACCAACGAAGATGCTCCTTGAGCTGCAGCCAAAAGAAACTTGACACCAACAACAACATGAGAAAAACAACTCTCATTCTCAATTAAATATCCATAACTCACCAATCCAGCAAAAAAAAAAAAAAAACAATCAAGGTTCCTAAAACAAATTACCCAAAACTGAAGCAACACGCGCGCATTACACCCATCACTGAAACGAGAAGGAAACGACTGTCCAAGACCTTAACAAACAACCCAAACACAATATTGCAGTCAACCACCAAGCCCATATCAAAAATCAACAACCAAAACATGTTTGGGTCTCAGATCCTTACCCAATAAGTCGATCAAAACGAGCACGACACACCGGGGTGAGCAACTGCAAAACGAGACAAACACGGTTGAAAACACGCGTGTTCGGGTGTTGTTGCTGGGCTGGGAGCGTGCGCGCGAGCATTTCGCTAGAACTGTCGTGGGTGTGCGCTGCAGGTGCGGTCGGATCTGAGCAGGGACGGAGGCTCGGCGGCACGACGGTGGGCGCGAACTGCTTGGCGGGATGGCTGCGACGGCCTGCTGCTGCTGGGCGAGGCGAGAGGCACGACGTTGTTCGCGTGCGCGAAGGAGAATGGGGTCGCGCGAGGTGGCGCGGCTGGGTCGCGCGGCTGGGTCGCGTGGGTTGCTGCTCGACGTTCGGCAACGTCTAGGTGCACGGAGATGAGGCGGCAGTCGGAGGTGAAGGGTGGCGGCGGCTAGGGTTTGGGTTTAGGGAAGAAGAAGAAGAAAGAAGAAGAAAATGGTGTGAGTTTTTTTTTTAATTCTAAAATTCTTTTTTTTTTCCTTTATTTTAATTCATCTAAATGACCCTATTTTAAACCATTTTCCAGCATTTCCTCTTTCTCTCAAATGCAAATAACTTTGCCAACTTGATTTATTTAATTTTAAATCCTCCTCTTTTAACATGCCAAATAATAAAAAAAAATAATCAAACCCTTTAATTCTTTTCCATTTTTATTCAATTTCAACTAAACCAACCTAAATACCATGAATGCTCCTAAGGATTTTTGAAATCATGAAATTACCCCAAAGTTCTTGAAATAGAAAAATAACTCACACTCTAAAATTTATAATTGTAAATGCTTTTATGGGTAATATACCAAAATACCCTTATTGCCAAACCAACTAGAAACTAACCCAAAATGCAGGGCGTTACAATTAGGGCACCAAAACTTTATTTATTTATTTTGCCAAATAGCCCTTTACTTTTCCATAACTATAAATCAAATCTCCCCAAATTAAAAGTTAACCCCTAATTTGTTTTAAATTCAAAATATTTTTAAATTAATCATATTTATCTTTTATGACATTTTTTAAATTGTCATAATTTTATAAAAAATTGAAATATCACTATCTGAGTGTAAAATGTTTTATGACAATTATTAAAATTGTCATAATTTTTTTTATGACAATTATTAGAATGTTAATAATTGTCATAATTTGTTTATATCTTAAAAATCATCTCCTTCCCATATAAAAAATATGTGTTTTTAGATTTTATGACAGTTTTTCAATTTTTTTCTAATTTTTAGATTGAATAAACTGTCATGAAATGTCATAATTGTTGTAGTGGGGGTCATGACAGTCGGGGAAAAACTCACTCTTATGGTGTGGAAGAGGATAAAACTTCACACACACTGTGGATGTACTCGATCGTACTTCTTTAAAGATGGATGAATTATACTTTGTGCATATACGGTATGCATTTAATTATCATTTTTTTTATCTCAATACAAAAATCTAATTGTCATTCACAAGCTACTATATGTTTGCATATGTAAACGGCTGGAAGAGATTTCGAAAATTATTTTAATTTTTCAATTTTTTTTTATCTTCAATCTATTTTTTCATCCGCATAATATGATTCTATCTGTTAGTTTTAAATTTTTTTAATTCAAATTCTCAATGAGTTTGCTAGGGTGTATCTATAATAAGAATATCAAACAAATAAAAAAATAAATTAACAAAAAGGATAAAATTGTCATTTACAATTTATTCATTTAATTACTAAATGTAAGAATATTAGATTTAGACATAAATTTAAACAATTTAGAAGAGTAGACATTTCATGTTTATTTTATAAAAAAGTAGACATTTGCCTATATCAATGACTATTAATTTTTGTTTTTTTGAAATCAATATCAATAACTATCTTTCCATAAGAAATATTAATAACTATTATTTTTTGGTTTTTTTTGAAATCAATATCAATAAATATGATTCAATAGGAATACGATTACATATTTATATTAAAACGAGAAATAAAGAAATAATTTGAATCCCATCTTACCCAACTCCTGAAAAACAAAATAAACAAAATCCATTAAAGTATATGCAACTTTCTATCTATAGTTTCACAATGTTTTTCTTTTTTTAACCAATTATAATTTATAGTTGTCATTTTTATTTTCTCTTCCATCTTCAAAATTGTTTTGAAACTAAGAAAGTTACAAAACCTTTTAATTTTCACCATTAAATATAATTACAAATATACTCATTAATTTTAAGAATTAAGTTATATAAATAAAATGATACAACTTATTGTATTCTAACATTTTCATTTACATTATTTTAAAAAAAAAAGCATTTGCATTTACTAATAATTTATATTGAATATTGAATAGGTTAATATAAAGGTAGGAATATGAAAAGAGGTTAAACTATAAGTAATAATTATATAATATACTAAATATAATAATGTGATGAAAGTTATTAAATACAATATTAAAACAACATGCAAACTTGAATTTGTGGGTGTAGGTGGATATGAAAGGGCCAAGTTAAGTGATAAATTTTAATTCACGTAGGGACATATTTGGATTTTTAAAATTATCATTAAGACAAATTATTAGTCTAAAAATGATTACATCCTAGAGTAATAATAAAAAACAAAGTTTTGCTATGCAACTAAAGATATACATATTGACGTTATAGCCAAATGATTCCTTCAATTCTAAACATAATAAAAAAGTGATAGAAGACTACAAATAAAATTAAATATAAAGAAGTAAGAAACATTAAAAGAGATGAAAATTAGTTAACATGTATTACAAAAGTTTTATTTGACAAAGAAATTAGTATTTTAACAAAATATACAATAATGATATAAATAAAACAAAAACATAAATAATAACAACATAGAAATATTCGAATCTCAAGTTATACATCTATTATCGTTTGTTATACATATATTTTTGCTCAACTTTATAAAAGTAAAGTTGACAATCATAAATCGAATTCAAAATATTGATTCAACCCTTGATTCACATACAACTTGAATGCAACAACACAACATCTATATAGACTTTGAATAGTGAAAACATTTGAGAACTTGAGAAAAAATGCAAACAAAATATATTGGAGAGGAAGTGAGAATTAAACCCCATTTTATAGTAGACCATTAGAGTTAATTACAAAACTTCTTGAATTCTAAAACTTAAAAAATTGATTATGAATTCATAAATGGGAGAAAATGCATTTTAACTCCCACTTATAACCATTTTATCTATTTATTGAGAGTGGGAGAAAATGACTTTTAACTCCAACTTGTAACCTTTTATCTATTTATTGAGAGTGGTTAATTTTTAGTTAATGCAAAATCAATCCCACTTACTTATGTATTAATTCCTCTTTTTTCTTCTTCTATATTTAATAATATTAATATTCATGAGTGGTATGTTTGATTAATTCAATATGCCACGATAAATTTAAAATATCCTTTTAATCATGAACCAATTTTAATCTCTAATTTTTAAAAAAGTTTATAATAAATTTAAAATTAATTTAATCAAAATCATTTTAATAATATTAATATAAAAGATTACAAAAATATAAACATATTTATAGATAAAAGTCAATTAAAAATAATTATTTTTTAAATAAAAAAATGACAAGTACCATATTCCTTTTCCAATAAAAACTAAAATTAAACAAGTGAACTTTATAAAAAAAAATGTTAATGGTTTAATTGTAAACTAGTTCAATACCAATATCATAGGTTCGAGCTCAAATCGGTATTTATTCCTCACCTCAATATATACTAAAAAAAACAAATTAAACAAAGGAAGAATAAAATTTTATAACTATTGAGAAATTTTTAAAAAGAATAAAAAAGCAAAATCTTATTTAGAAAAAACAAAGTAAAAAGAAGAAAGGAGGCAAAAAGTGGCACTTTGTTTCTATTCTCAGGTGACTGCTTTGGAATCTTTGATTACGAATAACAGAATTAATCTCCAACAAAACTCTATCAAACATTTCATTTTCCATTCCATTTTTTCATCATTTTCATCTCTCAAATTTACCCAAAAAAATGGCTCTCTCAATCTCTTCCCCTCTCCCCAAATCCCTCCTCCATTCCCATTCTCTGATCAGCCGGCCGCCTCTCACCGCCGCCGCCGCCCGATCGCTCAAACCCATCTCCGCCGTTCACTCCGCCGACCCATTAATCTCGTCGAAGCCGTCGATCGATCAGGTTCCGACGAAATGGACCCTCGAGAGCTGGAAGTCGAAGAGGGCTCTGCAACTCCCCGAATACCCTGATCCGGCGGTGCTTGAATCGGTCCTCAAAACCCTGGAATCGTTCCCTCCGATCGTGTTTGCCGGCGAGGCCAGGTCCCTTGAGGAGCGGCTGGCTCAGGCGGCCGAGAGGAAGGCTTTTGTTCTTCAGGGTGGGGATTGTGCTGAGAGCTTTAAGGAGTTTAATGCCAATAACATTCGTGATACCTTCCGTGTTCTGCTCCAGATGAGTGTTGTTCTTATGTTTGGCGCTCAAATGCCTGTTATCAAGGTTCATTTCTGTTTCGGAACTTTTGTTTTTGCATGGTGGGATGGTTTATTTTATATGATCATTTTGTTAAGTTCTTTTCAATGATTATGCTTTTGGGTTTTTCTTCTGTAACATTGTCGTTTGATAAGCATGTTCAGAATTGATTTTGGCTATTTTTTTTGTACTACCGGACTCTACAACGTTTGAATATGAAGGAAACCCATAATTCCTCGGTATGCCGCTACCATGTATTGAACCCATTAACTCTTAGGATGTAATGATTATGAGGAAAATGAGAATGATTGGGAGAATAGGAAAGATAATAATTATGGAGAGAATGATTATTTGTGTTTGGGGTGAAGGGAATGATTATGGGGAGAACCATTATTTGTGTTTGGGGTAAAGAAAATGATTATGGAAAAATAAATAATGGGTATAATGAGAATGAAAAATAGTGATGTGATGTATAAAAAGTTGTTGAAGAGAGAATAAGAGTAGTTAGAAGGAGAATGAAAAAAAGTGATGGTTGAAAAACGTGATTATGGGGGGAATGATTCCCAGTGACCTAAACACGGGGAATCATCCCCATTCCCATTCTTCTCATTATTCTTGATGGCCCAAACACACCCTTAGTCAATTATGATACTCTTGATCACTGAGTCACTCCATGATGGTTGATTTTGGCTAATAGTTGATAGGTCTTAGAAATTAGACAGACTTAACTAGTCATCTGTATTAATGATTGAGAAATTGATATTGCATTTATGCTTGGGAGTGAGCGGCACTGTACCCAACAACAATTTTCGTTCAAAATCATCATACTTAGAAGTGATTTTAGAGTGACTTAGGAAAGAGTCAAAAGTATTTTAATTGCTTAGAAGAAAGTATTTGTAGTGTTTTTGACCCTAGGGATTGCTAGTGAAGCTTTTTTGTTAGCCATTAAACACTTTTTTCTGTACTTATAATATTAATAAGTATTTTGGTTAACAATTATTTATTTTTAGAAGCCCTTCTAAATGCACATTCAAGATTATGGGTTTTAACCTTCTATACATTTTCTTATCACGTATCACTGAAATATACATTAGAGATTAATGAATAAATGGAATGGTTACTGGAATTCCTTTGCTACTTGTTTACTCTATAGGGTGAGTTTCTCTCTGAGTTTTCTCTACACTGGAGATTGGAGAGAAACTTTTCTAATACTTGGCGAGTTTATAGTACTGATATAGTACTCTTTCCTTTATATCTGCTGAATATTTCCAGGATTACTGTATGGAATAGCACTTGGCGAGTTTATAATGGGGCTGATTTATGATGTAGGTAGGGAGAATGGCAGGTCAGTTTGCTAAGCCTAGATCAGATCCTTATGAGGAGAAGGATGGAGTGAAACTCCCAAGCTACAGGGGAGACAATATAAATGGTGATTCCTTTGATGAGAAATCTAGGATTCCAGATCCAGATCGAATGAATAGAGCTTACTGCCAGTCGGCGGCAACATTGAACCTCCTAAGGGCATTTGCCACAGGAGGTTATGCTGCAATGCAGAGAGTTACACAATGGAATCTTGATTTCACTAAGCATAGCGAGCAAGGGGACAGGTTTGATTATTGAATTCTATTCTTTTATTATGGTACCTTTTGCATTGACATTTGACTTCACTCTAGTCAACCATGAATGGAACCTTGCTTTTCGCATAATTTCCTTGTAGAGTTTAGTCACCTTACCATGAATTCCAGTCAACTATGTTGATGAAGTCTATTCAAATGATAACTTATCATTTTCTCAAAAAACAAAAGGGATAACTTTTCATTGTATTTGCATAGTTTGGTTGTATGGTGATTGATATAATTAAATTTATCCTAACCTACCATTAAGTTTTTGGGTTGATCAGTGATTTAACATGATTCAATATAGTATCAAAGCAGGGGTCAAGTGTTCAAATCTTTGTCAAATACTTTCCTTCCCAAGTGGTGGTTAATATAAATAAATTTACTCTAACTTACCAACTTAAACCTTTACTCCAATTGGTAATTTAACATGATTTAATATTGTGTTATTATGCCTTGCTGCCATGTGCCAACAGATACCGAGAGCTAGCTCATAGAGTCGACGAGGCCCTTGGATTTATGTCTGCTGCTGGACTCTCTGGAGATCATCCTATCATGACCTCAACCGAGTTCTGGACATCTCATGAGTGTTTGCTTCTCCCTTATGAGCAAGCACTTACCAGGGAGGATTCCACTTCTGGGATGTTCTATGACTGCTCGGCTCACATGCTTTGGGTGGGAGAACGGACTCGCCAACTTGATGGTGCACATGTTGAGTTTTTGAGAGGTGTTGCTAATCCTCTTGGCATTAAGGTGCTTTAAACTGCAACTATCCAACTTTTAGATGTTGGTGTTTGATTCCGTTCATTTTTTACCATCTTCTCTCCTTTCCCATTTTAGCTTGAAACTACACTTTGGTCTTGTTAACTTTAATATTTTGTTAACATTGTCCTCAAGGGGTGGCGCAGTGGTTGAAGACTTGGGCTTTCAGGGTATGTTTCCCTCAAGTTCCCAGGTTCGAGACTCAGCTGTGACATTATTCTTTCGATGTCTCCTGGTGTCTGGCCTAGGGACGGGCGTGGTTACCCTTGTTTCAAAAAAAAAAAAATTTTGTTGACACTCTAGTTGCATTTGAATAGGATTTGCTCTATAGGTTTGTACAACTATGCCCTTGAGTTCGTTAAGAAAAATAAAAATATATTATAATGTATGTGATTGACTTGCCATTACAGTACGCCGTTGAGGATGATTGATGTTAAAACTCCAATCAAACCAACCATATTATAGCTAAATCATAATATTTACTGAAAAATTGAAGAAAGTTCAAGATTATAATAAAACTGACTGTATAATTTGGAGGTCAAATTTATGGATGATCTTATATATTATTTTCTATTTATCAAGTATGAACTCGATATTCTTTTTCATTTTACTTGTGAAGCATCTCACTCCCTGACCTGCTAAACACTTGATGACTCATAAGTTTTAGCATTTTGATATGTTTCTTGAATCAATCTAGTAGGCTAACAGTTATGTTTCTTGAATTGTTCATTTGATGGATGAAGAAATTTGATGACTCATAAATGATAGCATTTTGACACAGGCAAGTGATAAGATGGATCCAAAAGAATTGGTGAAGCTTATTGGCATTCTAAATCCCACAAACAAGCCTGGAAGGATTGCAGTGATAGTAAGAATGGGAGCTGAGAACATGAGAGTGAAACTTCCACACCTAATTAAGGAAGTCCGCCGAGCTCGTCAGATCGTCACTTGGGTTAGTGATCCCATGCACGGCAATACAATCAAAGCTCCCTGTGGACTAAAAACACGCTCATTTGATGCAATTAGGGTATGCTCTTTTTTTCTCATTTGTATATATTGATTTGGTCGTTGTACTTGATTGTTCATTCCATTCATTTCCAGTTTAACTAATATTTTTCAACTATAGACACCATACGATTAGCTTATACTATTTCATATTCTAAATCTAATACAAAATTTCAACTATCTTGTTATATTATTAATAAATGCATTGGTCAACTCTGGTTTTGTTATCTTGGATGCTTTTTTGTTTTTTGAAACCTGTTTTTTTTATAGGAAACAAAAACTTTCATTGTATGAAAAATTTCAATCCTATCGAAACATTTACAAAAAGCTATGCCATTGTGTGATTTTGAAATCTGTGTTGCATACTTTTGACCTTCTTGGATTGTGTAAACCTAACTATCATTTATTAGGGTAAAATACCATTTTGGTCGATGAACTTTGAAATTTTTTTATTTTGGTCCTTGAACTTTTGTTCTATTTTGGTCCCTAAACTTTTAAAAGTTCGATTTTAGTCCCTAAATTTTAAGGTTTGTTTAATTTTAGTCTTTTTAACTTTCAAACGAACAATTTTAGTCCATAAACTGAGGTTTGTTCCATTTTGGTCCTTGAATTTTAAAAAAACACTTATATTGGTCCTTAGAAAAAAGTTATGTATTTTTCTTTAAAAAAATGACCACCTTCCCCTATAAATTTTAGAAATATATTCACATTTTGTCTTTGATTGTATTCAAATTAGTAACATTATTGAACCAATTTCAATTAATTTTAACTTCAAATTTACCATGGAGACGTCCCCAAGGAGTGACACAGTGGTTGAAAACTTGGGTTTTGAGGGTATGCTCCCCTCAAGGTCCCAGGTTCGAGATTCATCTGTGTCACTACTCCTTCGATGTCTCCGGTGCCTGGGGGACGGGTATGGTTACCTTGTTTTAACAAAAACATTTACCATGGAGACTAATTTTAAGTTTTTTAGAAAGCGTAAGGACTAAAATTGAACTTTTGAAAGTTTAAGGATTAGAATGGAACAAACTTCAAAGAAAAATGGTATTTTACTGCCTTATTAATTACGTTTTAGTTGTCCATTTTATTTAGAACCATATCATATTTTTCTACATTTAGTCAAATATCATTCCTCATCATTTATAGACCAATCTGTCTCTTGTTTAACCGAGTGATTGTTCCTGTTTGTTTATCTTGAAAATATCAAAATGATATTGTATTCTCGATTCGTTGACTACAGGCTGAGGTGAGAGCATTTTTCGACGTACATGATCAAGAGGGAAGCTATCCTGGGGGAGTTCATTTGGAGATGACGGGGCAGAACGTAACCGAATGTGTTGGAGGCTCACAAACTATAACATATAATGATTTGAGCTCACGATACCATACTCACTGCGACCCCAGACTCAATGCTTCTCAGTCTCTAGAGCTCGCCTTCATCATCGCGGAGAGGTTGAGACGAAGACGACTTAGAACGGGACAAGCTCTGTGAGCTTTTTGACAACATAAACCTTGGGTAAATTATCTCCGGTACCTTCAATAACTTGCTTGGTTTTGTCATTTTCGTGTCAAGGATGTGTATAGCTAAAATGCGTTTGAAATCTATCTATGTATGTCATATTAGTGATATTTTGAGCTGCAAGGCTCAAAATGGTTTTTTGAGGGAACATAAAATGTAGTGGAGATATTTCAAATTAAAGTTTTCTATCATGTCCACCTCATCTACCTATCACGACACGAAAATTGCCTCTTATGGTGGTTGGATCCAACCTCCAAATTGTAACTGAAAACTCCACCAATTCTAGATTTTGCCATAACTTCTATTTGACGCAAATGAATCTTAGTTATTTATCTAGTCCATCTTCTATCAACTCATCTCACTAATCCACAACCTTTGGACCTATCGATTTTTGGCGGAGATTCGACAATTATTTACCCAGGAACCCTTAGCTATAGTTCCACTTCCACTCATCCCTCATGACCTTTTCCACTGTTGCCGAACGAAATATTGCCATCATATCTAACCCTGGTTAGCCTACCATTGAGGGTAATGTCATTCTAGAGTCTTAATTTGAATGAACCCGAACATGAAGCCGAAGCAACATCTCTATCTCTTTGTGTTATTATTGATATCTTGTCTGGACATTGCCTTTGTATTCCGGCTCTACCAACACTTATGCAACCATTACCACAGAAACCAAGATCAAGAAATACCATTCCTGCCTCAGAGAAAAGAAAAGCCTAAGTAGATGCAATGTGAGTTACAAAATATTGAATCTTCAGAGGTTTAAAATGTGTTTTTGGTTAAGACTACACTTTTGAAAAACAACCCTGAAATCTACAAGAAACAAAATTGCCTGACGTGGATGATTAAATGGTTGAGGCCATATGGAGTTCTTCATTCATCTGATGGTATCTTTTGATGCTATGAAGAGTTTTGGTAAGAATTTGACGATTTGATTAGTTTAAGTGGGGAATGTTTGATCCTTGTGGGCGATTTTAGGGTTACTCGTGGTTACGGAAAAAATCCCATGGCAATGTAGTCAAGAAGTATTGCTGGTTTTCAATTGTTGAGATATGCCTTTAATGCATTAGTGCCCTGTGATTAGTAGTCGAAGGTCTGCCTGGTCAGCGAGTAGGGGTGCTGGGGCAACACCCCTGTTGTGCAAACGTTTTTGTGCATTGCATACCATTGCTTTGCACATAACAGCAATGCATTCCGCATGTGTTTAGCCAACCTGCATTTGCACTCTGCAGCACTAGCACTTCCGTATTATGTTGTGTATTCTGCGTGTGCTAGCATTCACATTCTGTAACAAGGTTTAATGATAGTGCATAGATAAATTCGAATTAAACCCTAGCCGTAATATGATATTCATTTTGTACTCTGTAATTCGCCTCTCCTTAATATACTATTTTCCTTCTCTACCCGTGGATTAGTTAGCACAACTTTAGTGAACCACGTAAATCTGTGTTTTGTTTCTTCTTCTATCGCATTTCTTTATTCTTCGATTGTTTATTGATCGCCGTTTTCATAATATCAATGATAGAATCTTGATATATAATCTATTGGATATTCTTTTGCCGAATGGTTGTTACACTTGGTCTAGCATTGACCAAACTCATTATTTTTCTAAATTGGATCGATTTTTAATAACATATGAGTGCTAGCGTAAGTTTGGAATTGTTTCTCTATTTGTTTGTCATGTATTACATCTCCATTTTGTTCTTTGGGTTCAAATTAGGGGTGTACAAAGAAATGGTAACCTGACGAACCTGGACTACCTATGGTGAAACTAGGAATTAAGGGATTTTTGCAACCTCGGTTTAAAGTTAGATTAATTGCTAAAGGTTACACATAAGAAGAGAGGATTTGACTACACTGAAATTTTTTCTCCAATTGTCAGACATTCTTCTATTAGAGTCAAGCCTTATTGGCTATGGTTGTTCAATTCAATATTTAGTTCAAACAGATGGATGTAACTACGACGTTATTGCATGGAACCTTGAATGAAGATATTTTTATCAAACAACCTCTTAGGTATAAAGTAGATGCTTAATCTGATATGGTTTGTCATTTGAAAAGGTCCATCTTGACCTTAAACAATCCTGTTGATATTCTGACTAAATCCTTGTCATTTGAGAGATTTGAGTATTTGTGATTTGCTCTGTAAGGACCCGACCCATCCGGGGTCCAACCCAAGTCCTTAACACTAAATGCATGAAAAATGACATATAGTAGGGCATGCAAAGTTTAAAACCAAAGCTGAAGTCAAGTCTAATCATAATAAAAGGTCCAGCGAAAATCCAGGAATCATAAAAACAGTAATAATGGGTACCCATAAGTTTGAAAACATAACACAAGTTCTAGTAAAAGTAAATCGTAGCATGCCCCTAAAATCCGTGCGGAATAAATAACTAAGAAAACTCAAAACATAATGCAGCAGGTCCCATGGTCATCTCCAGCTCGTCCGATCCTCCATCTCAGTACGATCTCGTAGTACCTGTGGGATTCCATAGTGGAAGGGTGAGTTTTGCAACTCAGTAAGGATTCCCCAACTCGGGGTAAAGACATGCATCAGGTCAACAGAGACACAACTTGTAAGATAGCACATGATCAAGGGGTCCACAAAACTCGAGCTCCTGAGCGAAAGGGACCAGGAACCATGTCCAGGGTCCACGCCACGTAGAGCGGTCTAAGGCCTCAAACCAAAGACCTAAGGCCAATAAAGACCACAAATCTCTAAGGCAATCTGGGATACCTGCTCCAGGCCGAGGGATCCTGCGAGTAGAGAAGCCTGGTAGCTAAGGGACCACAAATCCCACAGGTCTCATACTCACGGTGATGGTGGATCCAGCACGCTCACCAAAGGGCCACAAACCCAACCACATACCTGGAGAGCACCCTAGGCTACTAGTAAAATGCCGACGGGGCCGTGAGCATGGTGGGCCAACCATCCACGGGAACCCGGCGACGAGGGACCACAAACCATGCACGTCCGCTTACTAGCATCCTCTATCCGGTCTCCGTGTCTCGTTTGCGTCCAAACAAAGCACCAAGCCGTGCATCAAACATCATGCAAGTCCCTAGCGGGACACCAGAACTATCATGCAAGATCGACTCTGACATTCACATGCGGTATTCCATGCATATTAACATAATCTACATGCTTTCCCTAGACATGATATCAATCACATATTGCATGCTCTCAGTATAATCGAATGCAAGAAACAAACAGAGTATACCACATCAGACAAAGTAAGTGAATACAGTCAATCTAATACATGTAATAGCCACGGGCCTCGAGAAGGGGGTAACGGGTCCCTTACCTCGGTTGAACCTCCCAAACAACACTTTAGAATAAACTAGAAGCCCCCAAAAGTCAAAACACAACTCCGAGCCCTGAAACAAGCAAACCGGTCAAAACTAGCACCTTAAACCATTAGAAATGGATCCAAAAGGTCAAATTTAGTAAACAGTGAAGAACCTCGAAAAATGTGTCCCGGTGCCCTCTCGAACTCAGCTCGAAGAACGAGGAATATCTTCGGTCAACTCTGGTCAACATAAAGGTCAAACTTGTCAATACTTGTAATTTACCCAAACAAACACTATTGCACCTAAATCCAAACAACCCCTAATTCCAACACTCCATAAACTCATAACCAAACACTAATTAATCCTATCTTGAACATCCAAGGACCAGCAGCCAGACAGTCCTTAATCATCAATTAAATAACTTCAACCCCTTACCCAAACAAGTCTAAACCACTACTTTAATGAGTTTGAACCTAAAAACAAACAACCCCTAAACTTCACTTGAATAGCCTTAAACATGCAACCAAAGAAACCTAATTCCTCATTAAAACAAGCTTGAACCTGAACCAAACAATTAGAATAGCTTGAACCCAACTTAAATAACCAAAACCCACTTCCAAACACCCACCTTCTTCTTCATTTGGCCACCATTTTCCCCCTAACTCAAAATAAGAGAAAGAAAGAGAGAGAGAGAGAGAGAGCTTATCCACACTACCGGCGACGGCGCGGCTGGCGAGGAGCTGGCGGCGACGACGACCTCCACGGCGGCAAGGTGCGACTGCTGCGGCGAGACCAACAAAACCGGCGGACTTAGGAGCTTCACCCCAAGCTGTCGCGCCTCGACTTGACTTACCCCCAGCTGCTCGGACGACGACTCAACGGCACTGCACCTACGAGCCGGCGATGCAGACGACACCACGGATGCGACGAGCAACTTGCGACGAGCCTGCTAGCTGCCGCAAGACCTACTGCGACTCACCCACACTCGAGACGATGGAACCCTCGCAGCTGCTCAACACACTCCGACGTCACCCGAACCAGCTCGCCGGCGTGGCGGTCGGAAAGAAAAAAAAAGGCGAGGAGAGGGGAAGGCGGCGCAAATTCCGAGAGTGAACAGTGAAGGGCAACCTAGGGATCTGAAATGTATTTAAATACTAGAGTAGAAGGACCATTTTGCCCCTTTTATTCTCAAAAAACCACCAAAAGTCCATTATTTACTTTAAATAAACTCACTAAAAGGGGAGGTTATTACATGCTCATGGGCGAATTTTGAGCCAATATTATTTGACATTCTGATTTGAGTTGCTTTGTTTGGGCAACTTCTAATCCAAGTGAGTCTGAAATTTTGATATTATGATTGTTCAGCTTGAATAGGTTCTGATTTCGGTGTGCCTAGAGCTTTTGATGATTTCAAAATGAATTTAGATTTTCTTATTACCATTTTTTATGATATGTAGTTCAAGAGGGTATTTTGTTATTTGATGTATTACACATCATGTATTAGCCTATTTGGTGAGTTATGCTAACTTGGGTTAATTAGGGGTTTGTTAACTAACCATGTAAGTGTGCAATCATGTGCTACTATATATAAAGCACCATTTGAGTTTCCTTCCTTCTTTGAGAGAGAGAGAAAACCCTAGCCATCTTATGAGTCCCTTGAATTCATCAATGATATTACGAGTATGGATGATCAAGATAGATCGACACTCATTATGATAATGTAGAGTGGATAAGTCCAAACCACTTTAGAATGGTGTGCATCTCTTTTTTTTGCTCGTTCTTTATTTGTGTTCTTAATTTAATCTCTATAGCTTTATTTTTGTTCTTGGATTTAGAGTATATAGATCTGGATTTGTGTTCAACAGTTCCATTTTTAGTTATTGTAGTTTTAAATATGGAGATTTTTCATAAATAACAAACGAAAAGAAAACATGTTCTATGAAGTCAAAATTTTATAAAACATTAAGATATTGCAAAAATGAATTCAATCAAACTAATTGATACCTACAAAATTGACGACTTCAATCAAACAAAACAAATAACTTCAATCAAGTTAAACGGATGAAAATAATCAAATTTAATTGTTTGAAAATAATAAAAGTTGAAAGTTTTAATATGCATGAAATATTTTTGAAAAATTGCTATAACTAAAGTAGAGATACTAGAATTTATTATTTACAACAGTATTTTATTTTAAATATTTAATTTTAGTCTCTATATTATTTTGAATTGGTCCATAAGATAGATTGAAGTGATTATATTTATTATTATTTTTATATAGAAATTTCCTGAATAATAATGATTTTAGTAAAAGAAATGGCACAACATAAAAAATGATTTTAAAGTTTATAGAGGAAAGGTTAAATTAACTAGAAATCTATCATAAAGGAAAATAAGCATCTATTTGTTTTTTAAAAATACATGAACTATAATATGACAAGTACTAACCAAATACAAAAGTAGATAGAATAAAGTAGCCCTCAAGATGGTGGATCGTCTTTTGTAAAGTGTCTTAAATCTGATGCCATTGGAGGTTGTGGAGCTGGTCAATCATGAATCTAAACATTTAACTTTCTAATATAATTGATTAGGAAAGACATTTGGTGTCTGGTTTTGTTGGTTGTAGAAACTTTTTATGGATAAAAAAACAAAGTAATACTATTTTGAAGATGCCAACCAAAGCAATAGTCAATATCTTGTAAAATTATAAGACCTACGCGCTACTCAATTGCGCCACCATCTTACGATATAGTTTAACAATATCAATGTACCTTTAATGACAACAAATTAGTGTATTGGAATTTCTCCACTCCCAATCATTGTAACTAAAAAAAGAAATTGAAGACTAGATTCTTTCTTTACTAATTTGAAATTTTCACATGAATAAAAAAATTGAAATTTCATGAAATAGATAATCATTTTGATTTTCGATTTTGAAAATTAAGCTTACAAATAATTAGTTCATTTTAATATCTATATCTTATTTATATTTTATAAAATTGAACTAAAATTTAGAAATTAAAACGCAGTTTCCAATCGAATGGGTCAGTGGTGCAATGGTTTCAGTGTTTGATTGTAAACCAGTTCAACACCAGCGTATAAATCTAAATTACTTCATTTTGTTTAGTGATAATAAAATATATTTAGGGATATTGAGATATTTTCAGATTTGTCTATGTGTAAGACATTTGAATTCATTCTTTTTTTAGTTTGGGGAAGAGAATCAACAAACTCTATATAGAAGGAGTCAAATACTCCGAACTTGTGAGATTGTGGAGTTAAAATGAATTAACACCAAACAAGATAACCAACTACGCCACTATTGAAATCATTCTTATCTTGATCAGATTTTAAGTACTATTATAATATTTTCAATCTTGACTTTGATAAGAGTATGAATTAGTTTAAGTCATTAACTACTCTGCCAATCGTTGGGAACAAGTTCTTTACATATAGGATTTTGGTTTAGCTATAAGTTTAACCCTTAAAGTCTTAGGTTCGAGATTCAGATGTGACATTACTCTTTCGATGTCTCCCGGTGCCTGGCTTAGGGACGAGCATGGTTACCCTTGTTTAAAAAAAAAAAAAAAGTTTAATCCTTGATTTTAATACAAGAAATTCCAGGGTATGAAAATAATTTAAAATTTTATAGAGAGAAAAAAAAAAAAAATACAGAGCTCTTTTCACAAAAAGAAATTAACAAAAAAAATTATTGTTTTTTTGAGTTTAACAACATTTGAAACTCGAACCCATAACAAACCAACTACGGAATATTTCATGATGTCATTCGAGAACCACAAAAAAAATATTTGAATACATATTGGGGAACAAATAGTGATTGAATTCGTTTACAACCAAACAATCAAACTATTGTGCTACTTATCAATTTGGTGACCACAAAAAATTTATTATAAATGCAAATAAATATTAAAAAATTGAAAAGTATATAAAACTAAGCCAAATACGGATCACCAAAGTTGGTAGATGGAATAAAGTAGCCCACAAGACTTGGATCATCTTTTGGTAAATGGGTCGAATCTCATGCCATGGAGGTTGTGGAGCTGTTCAATCACGAGACTCAAAATTTGACTCTGACATCATTGACGCAAAAGATGTTTGGTGTCGGGTTTTGTTGATTGTTGAAAGTTTTTATTTTTATTTATTTTACAAGGAAAAGTAAAAATACCGATACAACAACAAACCCAGGTTAAAGGGCTCTAAACTAATCCGTATCTACTAGTTAAAGCGTGATTAAACAGAAGTCAAAAGCCAGCAGCAAAACCCAATTGCTAGAATTATAGCCATTTAAACCTTGAACTTCACCAATATAGAGCGATGAAACTCCATTTTGTAAGATTTCGAACCTATCATCACTCCCTTTCTCGGAGTTTTTACAATAATCTTTGGAGGTAATTCATTGTTCATATTCCTGATTAAAGAATATGACCCCACCAAAGAAAAAAAAGAGGAAGTTGACACCACAAATGGGTCATACCCCACCCACCACAAACACCCAACCACTAGCGAAATTCAATCCTTTGTTGACCAACTCAAAATATGCACATTTCAACACTAACCAATTAGGGTGTGTTTGGAGCACCGGTTTGATTATAATAGACGGAAAGCTATGATAAACGACAGGTTATTATAAATAGTGTTTGAGGGACAAATTATTATAACATGAATGATGATAAACTGTGTTTGAGGGGCTGGTTATGTGATAAAAAGTAATGTATGTAAGGTTTAAATAAATGAGCACGCAGATTTAGATAAACGGGCACGCAGGTTTAAGTAACCACCGTTTATAATAAACGGTGGGGCAAACATCGATTGAGTTATTATAACCAACCCGGCCGTTTACATAAACGGGGGCCAAACATACCCTTAGAGTAAAAACTAGCCAACAAAAAAGAAAAAAAAGTAACCCTAGATATTTGAAAGCTACATCTAATAAAGAACTTAAAACCTAAATAAAGTAAGTTTGAGCAACTAGAATAGATCAGAAATTCAAACCATACAAGAAAGTTAAAACCGTCGAGAGATAACATGAAGCAAAAAGCGGGAAAAATGAACCTCTAGTCCACCCAAATCGTGGTTTTGGCTAAGGAACTGAACCTTGACCCAAACATCATACTTGATTCATTTTCTCCTCTATTTCTCAACTGCTGCAATGTACTGCTTCTTTGTTTTTATGCCCGTTAGCTTTTGCCCATCTTCTTTATAGCCGTTGAGTTTTCTCCTATTTATTTTGCTCTTGTCGTACCTTTAGAAGATAGAATAAATGTAATCTTTTCTTTGGTGCTTCGATTGGACTCTTTTTCGCATCCTCAAGAACTCTTCATGAGTTCTATGTTGGAAAATATCAAACGTTTCATTCTTCATTGAGAATGAAACTTGTATTCTCCATTATTATGGTCTATTTAGAAAATCACTTTTTCCAATTGGTATGTTAAGAAATGTTTGTGAGAGGTGAGTTATATTTCTCTCAAGTTTATGAGAAATGTTCATGGACTGTGGGTTTCACTTCTCTAAAATTTATGAGAATTGAGTTTCACTTCCTTTAAGTTTATGTTTCTTTTAAGTTAACTTTGATGGAAGTTAAACATTAATTAAGTTTATGTTTAATGAAGACATACATTGGTCCTCTCTCTACCTATAAATAGGAACACATTTGTCCATCTCAAATGTGTGAAAGTGAAAGAGAAAGAAGCATTAAGAAAGCTTGAAAAACACATTCAAGCTTATAGGCAAGGAGGGAGAAACCAATTTCTTCTATTGAAGCAATTGTGAGAAAGCTTCAACATCAACCCTGATTCCTTGTGTTGAATAAAAAAGTTCTTCAATCACAATGTCAGGAGGTATATTATAATCCCAATAAGATTCAAATTACATTTCGTAATAATCATGTTATTCAAGATATTAGGATTCATGTTATGCATAAAATATCTAACATGTGGTATCAGAGCGATGTTTAGAATGCATGATTATTCATAATGTTATTTTATATAAATTGAATCAAATCAACATATATAGATTAATCACAAACTTCGTTTCGTAGTAAATCTCGATCCAACTGTTATGGCCTGAATGTATGTTTTATAATTCTGCAATTTTACTTTGGGCACGTTCATTTGATCGAAAAAAATGCATTTGAATCATGCAATTTTGGCACGAAGGTTTGTTTATGATTATGTGTAATTTAAAATTTATAATATTATGAAGACTAAAAGAAATTTGAAAAATTTATAAAGACATGATTCATAAAGGGCTAAACACCATATAGTTGGATCATATATTATCTTTTATGTTTAAGATTTCTTTATTATTATTATCAATTTTGGATTAAAAAAAAAAAACTTAATTGTTAATGTTTATGGTTTAGTGTTCTCTAATGGTATTATTATTATTATTTTGAGATCACATAATTAATCAAGATAATTATTATTAGATTATTGTTATGACTTATTGATGTTACAAACAACAAGTTTATTCCATAAATTTCAACTTTTGTTTTCTTATAAACATTATCTTTATGTGAACAATGCATATTGATCAAATACATGAATCAATATTCGTCCACAAACGAATTAATCATATATCTAAGCAATAATAAAGTAAATTGTTCAATAGATATGTTCATTAAGATATAATAATCAAAGATGGTATAAATGTATATAATTTTAGGTGACTACCTACAGAAGAACCTATAATTATGTTGTTTATATACTAAAATATTACATTTTTTAAGCCTAAATCCTTAAATCAATATTTGGAGTTATCATACCAACAACTCTTAATTCAATGGCTACGTCTATTATAAAACTCAATGGAACCAACTTCTCAGAATGGAAAGAGCAAGTTGAGTTTTCCTTGGGATTACTTGAATTGGACACGACTCTCCTTAAAGAGAAGCCGACTCTACTCACTAATGACAGTACTCCTAAGGAAAACAAGCTTCATAATGATTGAGATCGATCTAATAGACTAAGCCTTATGTTTTTATGAATGGTAATAGATACCAATATCAAAACCTCCTTACCTAAAACTAAGAGTGCAAAAGAATATTTGCAAGCCATTGAAGAACGGTTCAAGACTGCAGATAAATCCCTTGCTGGGAAACTTATGGCAGATCTTGTAACCATGAAGTTTGATGGTTCTCGCTCAATGAATGCTCATGTAATTGAAATGATTAACATTAATGCCAAACTTAAGAATTTGGGATTGATTATGGATGATGCATTTCTTGTCCAATTCATCCTTACTAGTTTACCTCCTCAGTATGAACCATTCAAAATTCATTATAACACTATTACGAAAAAGTGGAGTTTGAATGAATTAACTAACAAATTGGTTCAAGAGGAGTCTAGACAAGGTCAAGGCATTAAAGTTGCTCATTTCACTCAAGGAGTTGGAAAACAATTTGGGAAAAAGAATAATTCAACCCATAAAAGGGGACATCCCAAATTTGATGAATCTTCTCAATCATCCAAGAAGAAAAAGAAAGATGATGCTTGCCAGTTCTACAAGAAACCTGGACATTACCAGGCAGATTGCGCTAAACGTAAAGCATGGTTTGAAAAGAAAGGGATTCATTACGATCCAAACCACAAATCCAAGTGAAAATTTCATTTTTATGGGAAATACAGACAAAGCTCTAGTTGAAGCTATTGGAACTTTTCGTCTTATTTTAGATAGCGGTTATCAGTTAGACTTATGTCAAACTCTTTATGTACCGTCTATTTCCCGTAATTTGATTTCAGTAAGCGCACTTGATAAATTTGGATATTCTTTTGAATTAGGAAATGGTAATTTCACTTTGTTTAAAAATTCTAGTCTTATTGGTTCTGGAATTTTAGTTGATGGACTTTATTAACTTCATCTTAAACATCAAGATGTTGAAATCCATTTCACCTTGCATGATAAAGAAACTAAAGATAAGTCAGGTAAAAAAGACTCTTACTCCCTGTGGCATAAAAGACTGGGTCATATATCTAGTGAAAGAATCAAATGATTAGTAAAAGATGTTGTCCTTCCAGACCTAGACTTTACTAATATTACAACGTGTGTTGATTGTATTAAAGGAAAAACTACTAAAAACACAAAGAAAATAGCCACAAGAAGTACCCAACTTTTTGAAATAATACATACAGACATTTGTGGACCTTTTGACGTTCCAACTTTTGGAGGGGAGAAATATTTCATTACTTTTATCGATGATTATTCACGTTATTGTTATCTTTATCTATTGCATGAAAAATCTCAATCTGTGGATGCTGTACAAGTATTCATTACTGAAGTTGAAAGGCAATTAGAAAGAAAAGTGAAAATTATTAGGTCAGATAGAGGTGGTGAATTCTATGGAAGATATGATGAAACAGGAAAACATTCCGGACCTTTCGCTAGACTTCTAAAAAAACTTGGAATTGTTGCGCAATACACGACGCCTGGAACTCCATGGCAGAATGGTGTAGCTGAAAGGCGAAATCGTACATATATGGAAATGGTTAGATCAATGATGAGTCATGCCAATTTACCTATATCCTTATGGGTGGATGCAATTCGAACAACTGTTTACATCTTAAATAGGGTTCCAAGTAAGGCCGTTCCAAATACTCCTTTTGAACTTTGGAAAGGATGGAAACCTAGTTTAAGACATCTCCAAATTTGGGGTTGCAAAGCTGAAGCTAGACTTTACAATCCAAATGAAAAGAAATTGGATTTTAAAACAGTTAGTGGTTACTTTATTGGTTACCTAGACAAATCAAAAGGATATAGGTTTTATTGTCCTAACCATAGTACGAGAATTGTTGAAACTAATAATGCCAGATTCTATGAGAATGGTGAAATCAGTGGGAGTATAAAATAATAAGAAGTGATCATTAATGAAATAAGGGTACCCATCCTTTTACCTTATATTTCTAAAGATATTGAGAATCACCTCATTGTTGAACCTGTTCACAATGAGGAAAACTCAATAAATGATCACCAACTCCATCATGAGATTATCACTATTCAGAATGATAATGAAGCACCACAGGAAACAACCTTACGGAGATCTCATAGACAAAGAAGATCTGCTATTCTTGATGATTATTTGCTTTACTTAATAGAATCTGAAGGGACTAAGGATCCGATTTCTTATTCACAAGACATTAATGATGTTAATTTTACTAAATGGATTGATGCCATGAAAGATGAATTAAAATCTATGAATCACAATCAAGTATGGGAAGTCGTTCAATTGCCTCCAGGTAAAAAAGTAGTCGGTTGTAAGTGGGGTTTCAAGACCAAACGTGACTGCAATGGTAAAATTGAACGATATAAAGCCAGACTTGTTTTCAAAGGTTTTAATAAGAAAGAAGGCATTGACTATAATGAAACTTTTTCTCCTGTTTCTAGGAAAGATTCTCTTAGAATTATCATGGCATTAGTAGCTCATTATGATCTTGAGTTACATCAAATGGATGTGAAAACTGCCTTTCTAAATGGAGACTTAGAAGAAGAAGTCTATATGCGTCAACCTAAAGGCTTCGTAATTGAAGAACATGAAGACATGGTCTTCAAACTTAAGAAATCAATCTATGGACTAAAACAAGCTTCTAGACAATGGTACCTAAAGTTTCATGAAATCATTACTGCTTTCGGTTTCACAGAAAACTTTGTTGACCCTTGTATATATCTCAAGATCAGTGGGAGCAAGTTCATAATTTTGGTTTTGTATGTTGATGACATATTATTAGCTAGTAGTGATCTTGGTCTACTATGTAAAACTAAGGATTATCTCTCAACAAATTTTGAAATGAAAGATATGGGTGAGGCTTCCTATGTGATAGGCATAGAAATATTCCGTGATAGATCAAAGGGACTTATCGGGTTGTCTTAGAAAGCATATATTGATAAATTTTTTTAGAGATTTGGCATGACGAATTGTTCCTCTAGTTCTGTCCCACTGCATAAAGGAGACAAACTTGTTCTTGAGCAATGTCCACAGACTCCTATGGAACGAGAAGAAATGACCAAATATCCTTATGCATCTCTTGTGGGGAGCTTAATGTATTCACATGTTTGTACAAGACCTGATATTAGTCATGCGGTTGGTATGTTGGGTAGATTTCAAAGTAACCCAGGAATCGCTCATTGGAAAGCTGCCAAGAAAGTACTGGATACCTAAAAGGTACAAGGAATTATATGCTCACATAAGAAAATCAAGTCACCTACAGGTGACTGGTTATTCAAACTCAGACCTTGTTGGATGTCTTAACACTAGGACTTGCACTCTTGCCTATGTGTATCTCTTATGTGGAGGTGCAATATCATGGATAAGCCAAAAATAAGAGTTGCTTTTTGGATCCGCTATGATGGCTGAATATGTGGCATGTTATGAGGCTTCAATTCAAGGAACATGGCTGCGTAATTTTGTCTCACAGTTTGGCGCTTTAAGTTTTATCTCCAAGCCATTAACTGTCTACTACGACAATGAAACTGCAACCTTTTTCTCCAAACATGATAAGATAACCAAGGGTTCAAAACACATGGACCTAAAATACCTATTACTAAAGCAAGACGTTAAACTAAAGAAAATTATTGTAGAGTCGATAAGTACAGACCTACAAGTGGCAGACATATTTACAAAAGGGCTACCTCCAAAGACCTTTCAAGGACACACTGAAAGCATGGGTCTTGTAGATAATGCCTAAATATTGTTTATGTCATTTAATTATGCACTTACAAATGCTAATTATTGAACTCTTAATACTTAAGTCTTCTTTAAATTTACTACTTCTATTTTCTAAAGTGTACACATTTATGTTAAGATGAAAACAGAAACAATCTTTACTTAAAGACATTATGCGACCATTAAAGTTAATCTCATTTATGGCCTAGTTATGAAAGTTGTTAATGTAGTAGTACATGGAAGTAAGCATGTTGTAGAATAATGTGCAAGCGCCATGACTCCCATTGACAACTAGATTCACCAAGACACTTATGATGACAAACTAATGAAGTCTTTAGCATACCATGCACGCCTTATGAACTTAATGCGAAAACATTATGGATTTCCTTACCGACCAAGTGGGAGACTGTTGGAAAATATCAAACGTTTCATTCTTCATTGAGAATGAAACATGTATTCTCCATTAATATGGTCTATTTAGAATATCACTTACGTTTTCCAATTGGTATGTTAAGAAATGTTTGTGAGAGGTGAGTTATATTTCTCTCAAGTTTATGAGAAATGTTCATGGAATGTGGGTTTCACTTCTCTAAAATTTATGAGAATTGAATTACACTTCATTTAAGTTTATGTTTCTTTTAAGTTAACTTTGATGGAAGTTAAACTTATGTTTAAATGAAGACATACATTGGTCCTCCCTCTACCTATAAATAGGAACACATTTGTTCATCTCAAATGTGTGAAAGTGAAAGAGAAAGAAGCATTAAGAATGCTTGAAAAACACATTCAAGCTTATAGGCAAGGAGGAAGAAACCAATTTCTTCTATTGAAGCAATTGTGAGAAAGTTTCAACATCAACCCTGATTCCTTGTGTTGAATCAAAATGTTCTTTAATCACAATGTCAGGAGGTATATTATAATCCCAAAAGATTTAATTACATTTCGTAATAATCATGTTATTCATGATCTTAGGATTCATGTTATGCATAAAATGTATAACATTCTAATGAAATTGCTCACCTCAGAGCCCCCAACTTGCACACATCGAGGTTTCAAGAGAAACCTCGACGGAGCCACGTACCGCACCACGTGGTGCCCGATTTTCGACAAGACTTTCTCTCTCTTTTGATTTAAGAGAAAGTTAGAGTCTTATAAGATAATTTTTCTCTATTTACTTTATCTTTTCTTTTCATTCCAGTGTTTTTGTTAAGAGTTTTAATGGATAGAAAAACGAAGTCTCAAATTATAAGGATCATTGTTGTGTTTGCCTTGAACTCATTAATGCCCTGCGATTAATAGTCGAGAGTCTCGCTGTTCGGTCAGCCAGTGAGGGTGCCGGGGCAACGCCCCCGTTGCAAAAATTCATTTGTGCGTTTAGTATACTGTTGAGCGGATGCATCTGTGTGCACAAGCGTATTCCGCATTCCGTGTTGCAGCCCGCTAACCGCACACCGCAGAGCATTCTGTTTCCACAATGCGTACCTACATCCGTTTTCTGTTTAATGCTTACGCATTTTGTTATAGGGTTTAATGAGAGTGCTTATATAAACTCGAATTAAACCCTAGCCATATTATGACACTCATTTTTTAAACTATGTAATTTTGTTCTCCTTAATAAAACTTCACCCCCTCTTTGCCCGTGGACTAGCCAACACAACGTTGGTGAACCAAGTAAATTCTGTGTGTTGTTTTCTTTTTCGTCTTTCACGTTTATCGTTATTTATTTTCATATCCTCGTTTATCGATTGTTGATTGCCGTTTTCATAACAATCCTAATACTATTTTAAAGACGGTTTATTTTTGTGTTAATTCAAATTTTCATGGAATTAATATTTAAATTACTTCAAAGATAATGAAAACCATTTAAGAATTTGGAAGTGTTTGAACATTTTAAGAGGTCTATATATGCACGAACCATTTGGATTCTTTTGTAACATGAAATTTTAAGTATTATTACTAATGCATTGACCCTAGCATTTCAATGGTGTCTTGATAAGTGTACGAATTGAAATCAAGTAACAAAGTTTTTTAGATTGAAATCAAAGTAATAACTAAAATTGTAAACGAAACATCAATTCATTTTAATGTTTCAAAATTTATTTAAAAAATTTACTATAAAATGTAACAAATTTTACCCCACACCATCTTTTTTATTTTGTTTTGAAAAGATACTCCACACCATTTGATTTTTGTACTTTTTGGCTTCCAGTCCAACATTCAAATCTTCACTGTTACATTGGTTGTACTAACAAAAAAAAAAAAAGTACAGAATTCATACTTTCAAATTTTTTTTGACAGTTCATATTTTCAACTTAAATATTAGAGTTTCTTACTTTTAATATTTTGATTTTCGTTACAAGTTTAGTGTCTTTAACTTCTAAATATTTTTTTCTCAAAAAAAAAAAAAAAAACTTCTAGATTTATATTTTTTTATTTAATTTCTAAACTTTAAAATGAGTTGAATAGTATTACAAAAAAAAAGAAAAAAAGAAAAAAAAAGTTGAATAGATTTTCGAATTTTCAATTTGTATCTAATAAAATCTTTAACTTCAAAATTGTCCAATAAATGCTTTGAACATTCAATTTTTTTTGTTATAAGAGGTCAATTTTATGTATGATAGGAAGAGGGGCATATATACCTAATAACTTAGGCATTACATGTTCAAATTTCTTCTTTAAAATGGTATTGAATTAGAAAAAAAAATTATAACGGACAATCTAATTGGTTGAGACTCTACGAATTTCAAGATATGTCGTCTCGAATGTTCTTAATTTAAATCCTTGCATATCTAAAATCCGAACCTTAAGAAATGATATCAGAATAGGACCATAACTTATTCGACCGCGAATTAAAAATTCAAAAAGCTATTTGATACTTCAAAATTTCTAAGTTAAAAAATTTATTAAACAAACTTATAAATTAAAAGACTATACAAATAATTTCATTAAAATTAAATAGTGGAATAGCAATAAAATTTGGCAAGCATTATTCTTTGGTAAGACTTATTCCCATATGGGCACTGATCTCCGAATTTTGTATCCTATTAAAGGGTATACTTATCCCTTAAAAAAGATAATTCTCTCACAGTTACAACTGTCATCTTGTGCCCTTTGAGTTACCTCAAGTATTAGAGAATATAATTGGAATATTAATAGTGGGTAAGCAGTGACCATAAGATATTCTTAACTTAAAATATTACTTTCAAAGTTCCTTCTTCATTTTTATCTTTGTAAACTTAAAATTTATTATTACAAATTAGGCAAAAACTAATTAATTTTTAAAATAACTTTTTTTTTAGAATAATTTTTTTAAAAATAACTTACTATTTATATTAGGGAATTTGGAGCAACTTTCATACCCTAGTTTACAATTATAACAAAATTTTAAAAATAATTCGTTTATAGCACTGCAAGGAAAAGGATCTTTGTCAACGACAAATAACGTCGCCTAAGGCCAAGAAACCATGGCATAAGCCTTATGCAATGTTAAATAAATCGTTGCCTTCCGTCGGAAGAGCCTTAGCCGATGTTTTGGTGACACCGTCGTCAATTCAAACTTTGGATGATCGTGTTCTCAAACGTCGGTTATTAGATTTTTAGCCGACGGTCTGGAAACCGTCGGTTAAGGTATTTTGACCGACGTTTTATATATTGTCGGCTAAGTTAAGGTTATCCGACGATTTTGCAAACCGTCGCATATAAATATATTTTATTCGACATTTCTTTAAAACATCGGATAAGGGTATTTTTTGGAATTTTTTTTCTTTATATCATTTTCTTTATTTATTTTTTTGATGTACGCATATGATATTATTGTTCAACCACAAAACAAGTTAAGGGTAAACTAAATCACTTCGACTAGAAATTGTGAAATTTATAATATAACCTTATAACAAAATACAAAGTAGCACAATACAAAGTTCTTAAAAAAGTAGCACAATACAAAAAGATTTTTTAGAATAGGTTGAATCCATACGTTGTGTCTCCTTGTCCTCAACCATGGTTCGTACGTCATCTGAAAAAATAAAATGAACCATGAGTTAGCTAATAAAAATTGAAAGAAATTATACTTATATAAAAGAAAATTTGAAATTTCAGCAGCATAGTCGCACCCTTATGACTAACAAAAAAAAAAAAAGTATACATGCTTTAACCATGAAAATCATATATAGTCTACATTGTGGCTACCTTTGCTGCATGATAGCCACAGTTCACATAAAATATGCATAAATGTAGAGTTTTAATTACTTACTAAGTGTAACATCACATTCTTGTTCTCTTGAATGACTTCATCATCTCTCGAAGTTGGTGGAAGCCTTCACGAGATTCCTCTCGAGACTTCACTAATTCCTCACGAGTCAAGGCGAGTTCTTTTTCTAATTTTGCCCTCTACTCTCTTTCAAAATCCAACTATTCTTGAAATTGTAACTCACGCTGAGAAGGCATGGATTCACTAGCACTGGAACTTGATGAGGACGCCCTTTTTCCTCTCACAGTAGACCGGACCTCATAAGGAACTCGACCTAGACCCTTTATGCTATCTCCCCTAATACCTAAAACTCTACCGGTAATCTCTAACTCGTCGTATGAGAGTCTAGCAGAAATCGCCTTCATTCTAATCTCTATCATTTGTTCCTATACAAAAATCAAACATACATTAGTATCGAGATAAACTTTAAATGAAAAAAGCAAAATCAACATACTTACATAAGCTTCCTTAGAGTTCTTGCGATCCATCCAGTTTGTTCCTTGAAGTGTGTTTCTTTGAATAGGTCGATGTACCCCATGACTTGACCATCCCCCTTTCTCTAGAAACATAAATAAAGTCGTTAGTATATTGTACGAATCGTTCGCAATAAAGTATTACACAATGAAGTATTACCTGTTCCCGTATATTCAAGAAAGAATTACTCCCTGCCACGTGATGGTATTGAACCTGAGATCTACTCTTCTTAGCCTTCTTTGACTTGGATTTGAAATTTGGGTCCTCCCATTTATTGAACAAATATTCCCAATCAGCTGGATCCATTACGGAAGTATGTGGTTCGATCGATCGTCGAACTGCAGGATCCAAACTCCTAAAAAAATGATAATGTATGATTAGTTATGATGCATTAGAAATGAAACAACATAAGTATAAGTTAATATATTACTTACTTGTAATGTTTGTGCAACGTGCATCCATACTCCTTCATCGTGGTTTGCACCACGTCCTCTATATGCTTGTTAACCCTATGATTACTAAGGTCCAACTCGAAGTGTGACTGTGTAAAATGAATGTATAGATTAATACAACAAAATATAGCCTAAAATACAAACTATGTGTTTTTAAACATACTAGGAGTCTTTGTTTCACTAGGTTTTTCAATTCTGGAGTGACCTCTTTCCATTTATTAGAGTCACAGGAAATGACCCTCTGACAAGCACCCCGATCTGCTTACTGAAGCTGTTTGCAGTTGGTCCAACAACCTTTCCGTACTTCTGACTAAATTGGACGTTGAAAAAGCCGTGATTAGACACGTTTCTCTCTAACTCAGCGCCTGTTGAAATACCTCAATCGCATCGAGGTCTAGGTGTACTACCTGCAAATGGTTGAATGTTAGAAACCAATAAAAAAAGAAAAAAAAAACTGTGAATGAACAAAACAAATGAAATTATACCTGATGCCTGCGTCTCCTCAAAAGCCAAAGTCGTAGGAATAATATTCTGATCATCAACGGTCTCATCAAAGAATGTGCTAGACATCTGCGACAAATTAGTGGCATGACTACACTGCAGAAAATATATAATCATTATCATATGAATTCAGGATGATAGCTAGTAAAGTCCATAAGTACTTAATTATATACTAATTAGTCTGAATAACAATCATCCAATGAGAGGCTCTCAAAAGACGTTTCTCGGTCATCTTGGATCTCATGGTCGTCAATGAAATCGTCCAAATTATTTGACGATTGTCTCCTATTCACTGTTAAATCAACTATGACCGGTTCGACATCAACCCTAAGTAATATATTTTCTTCTATACACTCATTGATAGTCGTTCGACCTTCTAGTTGTATTTCATCAAGTTCTTCATCTTCTTGCTCTTCCACTTCAGGCACATCCCATACTTTTTTTATTAGGTACTAATTGCACTACCTTCCAATTGCGATCGTACTTTGGATCGCTTATGTAAAACACTTGTTCTGCTTGTGTGGCAAGGATAAATGGCACATCTTTGTACCAAAATTGAGACGTGTTAATTGAACGCAAACCAAGCTCGAAATGAGATCTACCTGGTTTTTTTTGTTAGTGTTGTACCAATCACATTTGACAATTATAACTCGTCTCCTATTAACGTACACAAGATCAAACACTTCCTTTAATACCCCATAATAGTACAAGGGGTCATCTTTGGTTCCCGCTTCGCCGGACACCCTAACACCACTATTTTGTGTTGTTCGACGCTCTTGAACCTCGATATTGTGAAACCTTACACCATTAACTATGCATTTTTCATATGATCGAACCAAATTACTTGGTCTCATTGCCATTGCATACAAATCATCACAATTATGTCAATTTTCCCGCATCTTGAGAACTTCGTTTTTAAACCAACCTAGAAATTGTTGCTCGTGTTTTGTATATAAGTCGGCAACGCTTAACACACCTGGTCGAAGTAGTGCTAAATGTTGAATAAGATAACTATTTATCATGTCACAATTATGGATAATGTACCAATGTAATCTTCGCATGTCAATATGAGATAAAGTCTTTGGTGTCATTTCTCCCATTGGTCGTGCATTCTTTTTGAATACTTCATATTCTCCAAGCCGTTCGTTATCAGTGTTGTGGTCATCATTGCGGTATTCCCTACCAAACCTCATTTCAGTACTAGTGCGACATAATGAACAAAAGTTCAAGCATTCTTTGTTCATATACCTTTCAGTAGTCGACCCTTCTGGACGTGCTTTATTCATAACAAATAGTTTGAATATTCTTAAACTTCTCTCGAAAGGATACATCCAGCTATAGTTCATAGGTTCGACCAACTTACATTCGTACGACAAATGGATAGTCAAATGAATCATCACATTAAAGAACGCAGGTGGGAAGATCTTCTCCATTTTACAAAGGATTATAATAATGTTCTTTTGCAACCGATCCAAATCAGACACACGTAATGTTTTAGAACACAAAGAATTAAAGAAATGACAAAATTCAACGATCGTAGTACACATTTCCTTAGGTAAAAATGCTTGAACACCGATAGAGATTAGTCTCTGAAGCTAAACATGACAATCGTGTGTCTTCAACCCCGTTAACTTTGAATCGTTAAAGCACTGTCCTATGTTCGAAAAAAAACCATAAGGATACTTGACTGCTTTTAAAAAGTTACAGAATTCAACTCTTTTGTCTTTACTGAGAGTATATGTTGCATGCGACTAAAGCTTTTTATCTCCTAATTTTTGTACGTGTAATTCCCTTTGTATTCCTATATCTTCGAGGTCTTTTCTAGCATTCATTGTATCTTTTGTCTTCTCTTCAATATTAAGTATAGTTCCTAAAAAATTCTCAAACTCATTTTTTTTCAATGTGCATTACGTCTAGCTTATGTCTTAATAGAAGTTTAAACCAATATGAGAGCTCGAAGAAAATGCTTTTTTTTCTCCAATTATTTTCGGATTATTTCCTCTTCTTATCGTTTTTAGAAGGATACTTGCTAAGCACAAGAAAACACATATGACTAACTTGGTACATGATCTCCTCTCTATCCATGTCATTGGAGGTTCACGAGATTCATTCTTCCCATAAAATAATTTACTTCTACGCCAAGTGTGATTATTAGGTAGATATAGTCGATATCCAATGTAACCTCACTTCCCTCTTAGAGCAATAGACGAAGTTCTTCTTTATAAATAGGACAAGCTTTGTAACCTTTCGTACTCCAACCGGACAAGTCTCTGTACGCTGGGAAATCATTTATTTTCCACATCAAACAAGCACAAAGTTGAAAGTACTCATTCTTGAATGAGTCATATGTGCGAACACCAGTATTCCACAACTCTTTTAACTCATCAATTAGTGGTTGTAAGGAACATCAATTTCCCTTCCTAGTGATTTTGGACCGAGAATTAATAAGGATAATATGATATTTGTGTCTTTCATGCATTTCTAAGGTGGTAAATTGTACACCACTTATTGTACAAGCCACATACTGTACGTGGTACTTATATGACCGTAAGGGTTGAATCCATCTAAAGACAATCCAAATCGTACATTTCGAGAATCCAATGCAAATTTATGAAATTGAAGGTCCAAATGTTTCCAAGCTTCATCGTTTACTGGATGTCGCAAAACTCCTGGTTCCTCAACACGTTTTTCCTTGTGCCATATCATATCGGAAGCATAATGCTTAGAAGAGAATAATCTCTTTAGTCAAGGTATTATCAGGAAATGTTGCAAACTTTGTGGGGGAAGTTTTTTTAGAATTATCCTTATTCATCTTATATCGAGACTCTCCACATGTAGGGTATTGTTCTTCATCTTTGTATTTGTTCCTATACAACACGCAAACGTACTTGCATGCGTGAATTGATTCGTAAGTCAACCCCAACTCTCGAAACGTCTTGTTAGCCTCATAGAATGAACCAGGTATGCAAGCACCGTCAGGATGCGATTCTTTTAACAGTTTTAGCAACAAATCGAATGAGGTATTGGTTAAGTTATTCATAGCCTTCAGATTCATCAATTTGACTAGAAAATGGAAAACAGAGAATCTAGTATATCCTGGATATGACTGAATAAATGCTTCTTTCATCAAATCATCAAATGATGTTGATCGATCGTCTTGTCTACTATTGTTGGGTGCAACATTTTCTTAAGTATAATTATCTTCTTCTTCAACTATAATTGATTCCAAAGTACGACGATTCATGTCATTCAACATTGCCATTATTTCATTCTCGTCATTATGCCCACTTGAATCAATTAAATTGACCCTAATTTCGACATGTACTGACCTAACTCTTTGACTTTCATACGTAGGTAAGTTCACTGGTTCTCCATGGTATAGGCAGTCACTATAGGATTCGACTATTGCATATATGGACGAATGAGTTTCTACTCCTTCAATATTTTGCAACAATACATTCATACATTTTTTGCATGGACATCTCATTTTTCCAACACTATTGACATGAGACTTTTCCATTTCCAAAAATTGTTTGACACCTTCAGCATATTCAACAGACACCCTATTTTTATTTTTTTATCCAATCTTTGTTCATCTTCAATTTCTTTCAATAACCACTCTCAGATTCTAGCGTCGAGCTATCCTACATGATTTAGAAAAATAATTAGAGAGTGGCATTGAAAGAAACTTCTAAATTATAAAAATTATCATTTTTAATGGAATCAAAAGTTTGGAGTTTTCTTTGTCTACAAAGTCACGAAATAAAATTTTTCTACTCAAACACATCCGATAATTGACTCACAGCAAGATAATATATGCTTTAAGGGTTTAAACTAAGTGTGACACTTAGAGATGTCCACGGGGCGGGGCGCAAACGAATGAATGAACATCTTTCAATGCTACATCCTCTCATGCCCAAATCCAAGATACCATTATGCATATTTCCTATAATCATTATTTTAAGCTCAAATATTGAATAATAATAATAATTAGAGTCTTATAAATAGACAGATTTGGCCAAATTAGGAAGTGAATTGGTTGATGGGTGAGAATAATGAAAAATAATATGTTGCGGCCAAATTAGGAAGTGAATCTACTTAATTTCCTAATTTTGAATAGTATTGTTTTTGTTGGTGTTCAAAACAAAATTCTACCAAATTGTTCACCACCTCCCTCTCCATCTCAATTTCTCAAATCCTCTTTAGTGGGTGACTTTCATGAAAAAAATTCAAGAAAACTCAAAGCCAGTCAAGAAAGTTCATCCAAAGACTTTAGAAAACTTAACAACAACTAAAGCCAGTCAAGAAAGCCAATCATCCAAAAGCCTTTCTGATAAATAAAATATAAACTCATTCAACCCATCTATCAGTTCTTTTTCAATTCACAAGTCACAAATTCTAAATTCTAATCTGATGGCCTACCCTAACTTAAAACCATTCCCTCTAAACCCTTAACCATCATAACATGTATCGGTTCTTTTAAAATGTTGCCCATCACAACATGTCTTTGACCCTACTAGCTCTTTCCATGCCTTTGACAAGTGCCACTTTAATTCATCCAACTAGTTATTATTGTTTTTTAACCTTTCCTTATGTTAACCTCAAGAAAATCCTTATGCATAAACATAGCTTAGATGCAAGGAGTTCTTAGAACCACAATTTGGAGAATGTAAACAATATTCCTAAAAGTTGAGAGATTAAAATGACAGCACCATCAAAGTTAAGCTATTAAGTTTACACTTTAACCAAATTGAATGCATAAAAAATCCAATCAATTTCAACAAGCCCTTCAAGGAAGTTTTTTTTTTTTTTTTTTTTAAATTTTGAAGAAACAAAAAATCTTCGGCGATGGAATGATCTTTAACTTCTATACACCAGTATAACTATTAACTAACAATAAAGGAGCAAGATTAAACGAAAAAACATTTCCGGGCTCTAAATACCATAATCCAATTTCAATTTTGGTTAACACAAGAATAGAATTCGATAGCCTCGAATTGAATGAATGAGTAAAAACATCATTGAAACTAAGGAAAAACTGAATTTAAAATTAGTTCCAATGGGGTGTAAGCAATGAAACTTGAAAGAGAAGATGGGGAAATAGAGAGAACGACGGAGGTGACAGTGGCAGAAAGATGGCAACTCGGTGGTTAAAACCCTAACTCAGCTGCGGTGGCGGCGGTCTGAAAGCGAAGGAGGTGACGCCGGCGGTCTGCGGAGAAGGAGACAAGAGGCAGAAAGGGAAAGAGAGGAAAGGAAAAGAGGAGAAGAAAAAAAAAGGATTGGGTTTTTTTAACAGAACCTTAGCCGACGGTTTTAAAAACGTCGGCTAATCCCCTTTCCTCCAACGTTTCGTAAAAAATGTCAGTTATTATTGAAAAAAAAAGCGAAAAAAGTAATTTTAGGAGGGAAATAAAAACTTCGCTGACGTTTCTCCAAAACGTTGGCTAAGAATATTTTTACGCGACGTTCGTAAAAAAATGTCGCTTAAAATGAGGTTTAACCGACATTTTAAAACCGTCTGTTAAACCAGGTTTGGCAGATGTTCCTTACCTCACGAAAAACAAAACGTCGGTTAACCATTTTTTTCTTGCAGTGGCAAATTTTGCCTATTTTTTTTCAAAAAAATCCCTATTCTACACTTCTTCATCGACGAGTTTGATAGAATCAATCATTGTTTAGTGATGAAATTTTATCAATTTACTACTGATAAAAGTCAATCAATTTATTATTGATTGAATCATCAAAGATCAGATTGTTCATTGGAAAGTAGTTTGTAAAGACATTGATGTTCGTTGTATATCCATCAAAGATCAGATTGTTGATATTCTCACAAAACCCCATCCTCACGCTCGTTCAAACTTTGTGTATAGAAACTCATGATAGATCATCAATCATAAGTTTAAGGGGAAATGTTAACGAATATTATTAGCTCTTCATTACTTACTTGAAGTTTGTATAGGGCTAGATGATAAACTTTTAGGCGATGAAAAAGTAAGCGACGGATCTAAGAATACAGTGGTCTGTACTGGGGAGGATAATACATCAGTAGCATTAAAAAGATCAGTACATGGTACAATGGATGTAGTTTCAGGTAGAATTATTGGGTGTATGATATGGGGAACAAGAATATAGGGGTGAGGTTTAGATGGGTTTGTTATACTGCCAAGATTAGTTACTGTATGAAATAAATTGAGTGATGCAAAGGGAAATGTAGCTTCATGAAAGGTAACATGTCTATATATCAATGTTTTAGTGGTTTGAATGTTGTAACAAATATATCATTTATAGTATAGTGTATAACCTAAGAAGACATCTTGAGGTGTTTTAGGGTCCAAGTTTGTGTTCATTTTATAGTTTTAAAAGCGAGTAACATGCACAAGAAAAAATTTAAGATGTAGTGAAATTAGGAGTTTCAAAAAGAGATAACATGTTCTGAGCTGAGTGAACACTCTATTTATTAAAATAATAATGGTTGAAAAGGCGTAGGGCCAGAATGATACTAGAATATATGAATGAAAAAAATAGGTTGAGCTATTTCAATAATATGTTTTATTTTTGTTCAACATTTCCATTTTTCTTAGGAGAGGGACACGATTTTTTGTGAATAATGTCCTTGCTTTCGACAGATGGTACGTATTAAAGAAAATAACTAAGTGAATTTGCCATAATCATTTATGAAATGGACATAATAATAATAATTTTTATTTTCAATAATTGGAGAGGGCCCATACATCACTAAAAATCAATTGCAAAGATTTATTTGAACTAGAATTCGAAACAATAAATGGAATTTTTGTTATTTTTGCTCGCATGCAACTAGTGTAAACACAGGCGAACACATAATGATGTAAAGACAAACCTATGTGTGTTAAAGAACCATGAAACATCTTGAAAGATGGATGTCCCAGATGATTATGTCACAGAAAGACTCCTTATTTGCAAACATGCCATAAATATTTGGTCGTGCAATGGACGAAGAAAATCTTGGGACGGGGGTACAAACCATTGATGCTTGTGCCTCTATATATATTTTTTCTATTGGCTTTCTCCTTAAGAAGGAGTCAGAATCAAAGATAAATATGCATTGATTACCCATGCAAAATATATTTACCAATAGAAGGTTCATAGTAATGTAAGGTGCACGATGAATGTACTTGAGGGAAAAGGTATGAGAAAGTGTAGTAGTGTACCAATACCATTATGTTTAATATTAAGAGGTTGTCTATTTGTCACAATAGCATACTCATTCCCATTGTATGAATTTGGGATATCTAGATTAGCAAGGTCATTGGTTAAGTGTACGCTGCAACCACTGTCAAAGAGCCAAAACTCATTAGTATTAGACATATCATAAAAAATATTATTATTTGTAGCCATAGCCTACTAATTGAGTAGGAGGATGTCGTCCCTGATAAGTGACATTCATTTGGTGGTAACAATATAATGCGATATGATTAGATTTGTTGCATGAAAAGAGTCCACCTCCACCATTTTCTTGTCCATGTGATTGAAAATGATTAGGCTGTCTATGGGACGCAAGTAAGTCATTTGTGTTATTAAAAGGTGTAAACCCCTTGTAGTTGGAGGATTCAACCCAAGAGAGCCTAGCTTGGGCTTGTTGATAGCCATTAAATGACATTGTGGGATAAAACCCAAAGTGTCTATAAGTGGTTGCTAATTGAGGCCCTAATTAGAGTAGTGGGTCTTAAAACATGCACTATTTCTTTTTGCTGTAAAATGTCTTTCATTAGAGAAATTGGAGCTGTGACCTACACCATCAATTTGACTGCAGCTTCCACTGCTGGAGGAATCACGAATAGATTATGCAACCATTATCGTGGGAAGTATTTCTACCCCTAGTGTTGATTTTGAAATACTCTTTTCCTTAGCATCTAAAAAAATTCTAGCCTGCACAAAGTAATCGGTGTGATAGGCGAGCGAATAAATGTTTAGAATGGACCGAACTCAATTAGTAATCTATGTGGAATATAGAGCAACATTTCATCATTATCGATAAATATAGAGGCAACAACGAGTTTATCGACGATTGTCCTTCACTCATCTAGAAATTTTTTTACTGTCTACGGTTGTATTTTCTAAACATTGTACAAGATAAAGTGATGACTCTCAAATAGAGTCAATATTTAGAACAGTTTAGAATCATTGTTTTGCTCTAATTTTGAAATCTAATGTGGAAATTTTTTAAATAATAAGTAAAAAGGTGTAAAAGGCTAATGCTTACGAATAATGCTTATGCATTAGGGATGTGAGCGGAGAAATATGAATTATAATACGGTAAATGCTTAGTTTTCACTATAAATGCATAATGAAGAATAGCCAAGCACTAATGAACAACTTTTACAGGAAAAGCGAAGTGATGCGAAAATAGAATTAAACGAAGCAGTGCAGAAATGAAGAGCAATGAGGAATGGATATGAAAATATCGACGCGGAGATAACAGATCGAATTAGATGCTATAACCTCATAATTGAATAAGGAAAGAATGAGATGTAGAGCGAATGCCAACTATCAAATCGTTGGAGAGGCAAACTGCGATAATCATGGGATTTATACCTTAATCAACAAAGACGTGATTGAAGAAATCAATCAAAGAAAATCAGTTGCCATAATCAGTTGCCGTTAAACATTGAAAGTTTCCAGCCCATTCGAAAAGCCATAAAAGAAGACCAAGACAACCATACACAATATCGAGTCTTTTTATCAACTTCTATTTTCCATTTCATAGATTAGTTTATTGTTTCGTTTCGGTTTTTTCAAAACTCATTTTGCAATATTTTAATATGATATTCAACATGTTCTTCATGTCGTCTGTTGTGTTATTTACTTGCATTATGAATTAACTTAGATAAGAAAACGCTAAGAAAAAATGGGATAACTTACATAATATATGATATGAGAAACTAGGGGGGAAATAACCAAAGCATGTTAAGTTAGGGATTAATTTAATAATAAGTGTCGACCTGCCATCCACACGAACTAATATGTCATTGAATCAGGAAAAATACTAAGACTAATTTGTATGTTTAGTAGTTTAGTATAAATTCTTTTATACTTTAAAAAGGAGTTTAGGAATAAACGCTTAACTACATCATACAAACCGCTGATAAACTATATTTTAAATCGCAACAGAAGTTGGGTTTACTATGAACGAAGGCAGAAGCCGACGTTTGTTGTGTGCTGATAGTTACTCCTCATTGCATTAATTCCCCAAAGCATAGCGAATGCATTCCATGAGTACGCGCCTTCTTACCCTTATCATTACAAAATTTAGCATTACTTTACTGTGTCTACCCAAAAAAATAACCCAATCACAGGTCTAGCTGTCTAATTTTTGAATTTAATTCTAAACCGCAATCATTAGTAAAACTATAGTTACCGTGCTTTGAGAATTGTAGAGATTTGTACTTTCCAATAAACATAGTTCGTGGAATCGAGGCAAATGGGAATGAGAATGCAGAAATTGTTTCAAAACTATCATTGTCTTTAAATTTGAATGAAAGCCATTTAAGTTTTGTTTAAAAAATACCCATAAATTTTAGAAGGTTTTAAAATTACTCTTGCATTCAAAAAAAAAAAAAAAAGTTAAAAAGTATATTCACCACGGATGAAAATTTTTAAAATTTTGTTTGAATAATATGTTTTTGACCTTTCAAAAAAATTATTAAAAATATTCTTACTCGAAAATGGTATCTTCTTTCCCTCTTTGTATATTTTTTCCTCCATGAAAATTGATGAGAATAAACATATTATTTATATCTGAGATATTGTAGTAGCAAGTTGATCAAATAAATCCAATCATTCAAAATTCATAACATTAATCATTCAACCGAATGAGTGGGTGGTGCGTTGGTTATCTTGTTAAGTATTAAAACCATTCAATTCTATAGTCCCCGGTTCGATCTTAAAAATCAGTTTTTGAATCTCAAGATAAGGGAAAAATCTTGTGTATATAGAGAGAGGACAACACCTCTAGTGATATGAGACATTTTGGTAGATGCCCAAAAACAAAGGCATGAGGGGTGATACCCAAAGTGGACAATATTTTTGTTCGAGGGGAGGTCTCCCCGATATGAACAAAGTCAATAATGTTTGAAGGGGAGGATTGTTGAGCAAACAAAGTTTTCCCATATTACTAAGATAAAGAAAAATCTTGTGTACATAAGGAAGAGATAACACTCCAACTAACCGACCAATCTAAAACTATTTGGTAGTTGGAACTAACATTCAAACATAACTTTCTATGCATGGAAAAACTAAGATAAAAATTATAAAGAATAGATTGAAAAGAAATATATTAAAAAATTAATACCAACATTAGATTAGCAATATAATTAAATAAATCACTAATATTAATATAAAAATAATTCATAAGTGATTTTGAGTACAAAATAATTCATAAGTTAAAAATATAAATATAAAGCTTTTTTTTATAATTAAATATTTAGGCATTTGAGATAAAATTTAACATTTTCATAAACAAATAGTGATAAAAATATTTTTTAAAATATTGTTTAAGACCGAATATACTTTTTTTTAATTGAGGGGTAATTTTTAAGCGAAAGTTTAACGATTTAAAATATTGTTTTTACTTAACCATTATAATTAAGGGTATTTTTGATAATTTGACCTTTAATATTTAACGAACTCTAAATCTTTGTTGTGGACTTGGGAAAATTTGTATTTGGTTTCTTCAAAAAGCACATAATAATTTTTGAGTGCTTACTTAAAAGTGTATAGGGAATCTTTTCAAAAAAAAAAGAAAAAAAGTGTAAAGGGAATAACATTATCATAATTTCAATAAAACAACCATCCTAGTATTTTACATATATAGGATTATATGATATTTCATGTGAATAAGTCATGTCTTGTCTTTTCCTTATTTTTAGAGAATAATAATAATTATTTATGGAAAACAACCGCAATATTTAAGGTGGATTTAACTTAAGAAATTATATTGAATAGTTAAAAATTGAGGGTTGTAGCAAAAAACTCGTTTGAATGTAGTTTTTGTATAGAGAAGTTATAGTTAAAACTTTGTTTGGATATAATTTAAAATGATTAGTTATTTTTGGTAGTTAAAATAGAAATGATTAAAAATGAGTAGTTAAAAATGAATTATTTTAATTGATTTGAAAGGAATAACTAAAAATGGGTGGTTATAAATTATTGAATAGTTATAAATGAATGATTAAAAATGAACGGTTAGAAATGAGAGTTATTTATAAAAGTGAAAATAATGAGGAGTTATAAAAATTGATTTGGATGTAGATTTTTGAGAATGAATTAATAAATCTTAAAAGTAAATCCTACCTAAATATGCCAAACAAACCGCCCCAATTGTTGGAGAATGAATAAAACAAGGGTATTTTTTTTCTTTCGAATCTAACATAAAGTTGTTTTCCACCGAATTTAACATGTCAAAAAAACCAACTATAAATTGTGAACTATATGGAAGTATTATTTCCAAACTAAAAGAGAAAGAAAAAGGAAAAAAAAGATAGAAAATCAAAGCATGAATTCTCATGTGAGGAATGACATGAATAAGCCCCATGCTATATGCATTCCTTTCCCAGCACAAAGTCATATAAATGCAATGTTAAGTGTAGCCAAACTTCTTCATCAAAAAGGCTTTCATATAACCTTTGTCAACACTGAATACAATCACAGGCGTATAATCAACTCGAGAGGTTCGGACGCTCTCGACAACTTACCCGACTTTCAGTTCGAAACCATTCCGGATGGTAGGCCTGTGACCAGTGACAACATTGATGCCCCACAAGACCAGCTGGCCACTCTTTGTAATGCTATTTCGCAAAATTTCATTGCTCCTTTCTGCAGCCTTCTCAATCAACTTAACGATAACGCTTCGCCTAACGTTCCTCGTGTTAGTTGTATTATCAGTGATGGTTTTGTCTCGTTCTCGATTCAAGCTGGCGCTGAGTTTAACATTCCGGTGGTTCATTTTTTTCCGTTCAACGCCTGCAGTTTGTTGGGATTTTTGCATTTAAAGGAACTTGAGATAAGAGGATTTACTCCCTTCAAAGGTAACCAAATCTAACCAGCCAATTTTATTTTAGAGGAGGTTTTGATCACTGATTTTTTCAAGTGCTATAGAAAAGGGTTTTTAAGTGTTTAAAATATTTTCAAGCGCCAAAATGTCATTCCAAACATGCCCTTATTTATAGAACGGGAAGAATTTAATCTTTATAATTTTAAAGCAAACTTATTATTGCCCTTTTCTTAAAGAAAACTTATTATTGCCCCTTTTTTTTTTTTTAAATTTTAAAAGTTACCATTTGTTGGAAGCTTACTCAAGGAACTTGGACTATCCAATCCCAAACCGTAAACTTTGGGTTGAGTTATAAATCTTTTTGAGTTGGGTTGAGTTATGATTTTATATTTTTCGATGGATTGACTTGGTTCTGGAGTTGACCAATTTTCGGCTCGATCAATCCAACCCAACTAGAACTAAAAACAATAAATAAAATTTTAACGTATTGATAAGGAACATACAATAATAAAATAGGCAGCCGAGATTCAAGTACAACTCATCTACCTACGTTCAAGTATAGTTTATCTAAAAAAAGGTTCAAGTATATTTTTTTAGAGTTTTCAAAAATAAAAAAGAGAGTTCAATTTTAGTGAGAATAAAAATGATTAACATAATCCGAAAACTATACCCAACTTAATCCTAAATATAAAGTTTGGTTGGATTGAGTTACTCTAATATATAGGGTTGAATGAGTTATCGAATTGACCAACCCAAAAATTTAAGTTAGACAAAAAAAAAAAACATTCCAGAATCAATCCAACTCAGAACATGTACTCGAATATTAGAAACTAGTACTACTAAGAGGTCTTATCAAATTTATAAACACAAAATTTTAAAACTGTTAAAACAAGAAACTAAATTCTATTTTTTTTTAACTTACAAATAAAAACCTAGTTTATAATCGATCCTTTTTATTTTTATTTTAATATAAATAGTAATTAAGAATCTCATGTGCTTGAATTTATCATAATCCTCATGAATTTTGTTGTCTGCTATCTTCAAAGTATTAAGGATGTGTTTGGGGCAAAATGAATGGTAGTGATTAAAGGGAGAATGGTAATGAGAAGGAGAATAAAGAGGAGAATGATTATGAAAGTAATAGTTATTTGTGTTTAGAGCGAAGGTAATGATTATGAGGAGAATGTTTATTTGTGTTTTGGAGTAAATATAATGATTATAGGAAAAATTAAATAATGAATATAATGGGAGAGAAAAATAGTGATGTGATGTATGAAAAGTTGTTGGAAAGAAAATAAAAAGTAGTTAGAGGGAGAATGAAAAAAATGATTTTTGGAAAACGTGATGATGAGGGAAATAATTCTCGGTGGCTTAAACACCGAGAATCATTCTCATTTCCATTCTTCTCCTTATTCTTGGTGGCCCAAACACTTCATAAATAAATGAATTGTGTTATGTTTTTTATACGAAATGTTGTACTAACAAACGAATTTAAGATTTTTCTATAAAATTCATACATTATTTTATATATTTTTGGGTATTTTTTGTTGGACGAACTTCCACAATATTTGTTGTTTTAGTTTTATACCAAAAAAGTATGCCAGGTCTTTAAATTTTCAGTTGTACAGAAAGAAAAAAAAAATTGGTTCTCATACTTTAATATCTTTTGAAAAGTATTTTTTTATTTAACGATATGATTAAGAGAAGAAAAAATTGATCATGCAACTTTTCGATTAACTTATATATTATCTGTGTAGCACATTATTTTTTCACGTGTATTGGAAAGCATGCACCTTAATAAGTATTGGTATTTTAAAAAACATTAAGGTCCATTTGTTGGGTAGAAATCTCTCTACCCTCCATCATTTAATTGTTGACAAATAAATGGAAACAAAATATTTTAATTCTTTCACTTTCTTGGCTGTGTTTTCTTGTTCCTTGTTAAGACAGTGAGATTCCTGCATATCAAATAATACTATATAATATGCTTACAAATAGGGGTATACATGATCGAGATTGTGTTGAATTAAGAGAATTTTTTGGACCAATTATAATATTAGAATTGGTCAATTCCCCAACTCGTCCAACCCTATATATATATATATATATTAAAGCAATCTAACACAATCCTTATATCTTCGGATTAAGTTGCGTTTTCAAGTTGTGTTAGTCTCCAGTTTTTTAATCTAAGACTCAATCCATAACCGGTAAATATGTAAAAAAATATATATATATATATATTATCAAAAAATACATAATACTAAACTTAAGGCTCAAGTGATCTATTATCTTATGAATATGCTAAGAAACCTATCTTACACACACATTCTCATCAATATGCTAAGAAATCTATCTCGCACACATATACGCACGTTGGAGACACTCATCTTCTCTCATATTAAAAAGATAAAAAGACTTCAACATCTTTATAAGAAATATAGGTTACTGCCTCTCATTATTAATTGATTTTTAGGTGAAAACCCGTATTATCTAATAATAAATAATATTCTTAATTCGAGTTCGGTTGAGTAAAAAAATAGCTAACCTCAGATCCAGCTTAATGCAATGCCTTATGGTTTATTGGGTTGGTATTCCGGGTTGTCAGATTTATTTTGTACACCCCTACTTACAAATTTGAGTTATATTTTTTATTACAGATGAAAGCTTTTCAACAAATAGTTACCTCGAAACGAAAATAGATTGGATTGCGGGTATCAAAAACATACGACTCAAAGATCTACCAAGTTTCCCAGCAACAGTAGATCCAAATGGCATAATTCTAAACTATGTGGTTAATGAAATAGAAAGAACTAAAAAAGCTTCAGCAATCATATTAAATACTTTCAATGCACTAGAACAACAAGCTTTGGAGGCTCTTTCTTACATACTTCCTCCCATTTACACAATTGGTCCAGTCCACTTGCTCACAAATCAAATCAAGATCAATAAAACCCTAGAAGCAATAGCTACAAATCTCTGGAAAGAGAATCCAAATTGTCTAAGCTGGCTCAATTCCCACAAGCCAAACTCAGTCATTTATGTCAATTTTGGAAGTTTTACAATGATGTCACATCAACATCTTCTTGAATTTGCATGGGGACTTGCAAATAGTGGTAAACCCTTTTTATGGATCATAAGACCTGGTCTTGTTCAAGGTGATTCAACTTCAACATGTTTACCCTTTGAATTCTTTGAGGAAATTGAAGGGAGAGGGATGATTGCGAGCTGGTGTGCTCAAAAGGAGGTTTTGAAGCATCCGTCTATCGCTGTTTTTTTGACGCATTGCGGTTGGAATTCGATTCTTGAAAGCATCGCTGCTGGTATTCCGATGATATTATGGCCGTTCTTTTTCGACCAGCCTATGAATTGTCGGTACTGTTGCGTTGAGTGGGGGGTTGGCTTGGAGATTCATGGTGATGTTAAGAGGGATGAAGTTGAGAGGTGTGTTAAAGAGGTAATGGAGGGACAGAAGGGGAAGGGTATGAAGAAGAAAGTTATGGGGTTGAAATATTTAGCAGAAGAATCATGTGATTTGGGAGGCTCTTCTTATTGCAATCTTGATAAACTAATTGTCCAAATTATTGGAAAAGATTCTATAGAGGAATCACTAATTCTTCCAACAGATTCTAACAATGAGGTTGAATACAAAAAATAAAGTGTTTTTAGTCAAGAGACTTGCCATTATGTAGCTGTCTCTCTTAATAATCACCGTGGTGACATTATCTAATATATATATTTTTCTTATTTTGTCCATCAATAAGGAGTTTAGTTTAATCAAAATGTACCTTTTATCATTTAATAAAAGTCAATTTGGTATATTTTAAGAATATTGAATAATGTTTCTGCTTCTTGTTGGCATTTATATGTACGAAAATTTGAATAAGGCAATGAAGTTATGAATTTCATGTTATTTTTTTTTCTATAATTTCTAAATATCTTTCTCTCATGTTTGGAAGAATAAAAAAAATTCTTAAATACATGTATATATCAAAGATTAAGACTTCAATAATGAAAAATAATTATCTATTCTACATATATTAATAGTTTTTGTTGAGAGGACCTATATACTTAAAAGCAAATGTTTTGGTAGAGAATAATTAAAACACATATTATGTAAGAGTTAAACATTTTAGATATAGTAAAAGTTTAACTTATAGCCATAGGCTAATATTGATAGGGAGAGTTTAGAATGAAATATTGAGACCACCTAGTTTGAGATGAATTTGATTATATACACTTTGATCATTAGGGTCTAGCTAAAGTACCTTCTAAAGGTGGCGCATTTATATGCTAAGCATTATTAACGATTTTTCTAGAATGGTTTCGGGGTTTTTCTTGAAGTAGAAGAGTGATGTGTTTTCTACGTTGGAGGATTGGAGGACAATGATTGAGAAACAGACAAGGTGTTAGATAAAATATCTTCGTAATGGTTTGGAATATTGTTCTGGTGAGTTCAATTCTTTTTTGGAAGTTAGGGAATTGTTAGACATTAACAACTCTTCCTACTTTGCAGCAAAATGGAGTAGCAAAGCGGATGAATCTAACCTTGATCGGTAAGGTGTGTTGCATGCATGTTATCAAATGAAAACTTACCTAAATCATTTTAGGCTAAAGCTACTACTTTGGCATGTCATCTTGTCAATTGCTCTCTGCATAATTTTCTGAAGAAAAAGACATCACAAGAAGTGTGGTCTGATAGTCCTGCCAATTATACAGATTTAAAAATATTTGGTTGTCCTTCTTATGCTCACGTGAATGATGGTAAACTTGAACCAAGATCTTTGAAATGTATTTCTATTGGTTACAAGCCTGGTATTAAGGGATATAAGTTATAGTGTCTCAAGACTAAAAAGTAGAGATATAGTATTTGATGAATCTTCCATGTTGAGTAGACGGTCTTTTAAAATGGAGTCTTCAGATAAATTTAGCAGAGTTCACATGTGTAGGTGGAGTTTTGGATTAAAGTCATCGTGTATCCTGATCACGATGATGCTTCTACTTGTGATCATTCTTCAGCAGGTGCTTTTTATGAATTATCACATAATGGTGATCTGGCTTCACCTTTGAAAGCACCAATAGAATCTTCTATTGCTAAAGATAGGCTTAAAAGGGAAATTAAATCTCCACAGAGGTATGTAGAAGCTGATTTAGTAGTTTATGCTTTAAATGTTGCTAAAGAGATTGATTCTAGTGAGGAACCGTCTACATTTACAGAGGCTGTAAATTGTAACAACTTCAATAAGTGGATGATTGCAATGTAAGAAGAAATTTAATCTCCACATAAAAATGATACATGGGATCTTGTGAAGCTTCCTTAGAATAAGAAAGTCGTTCGTTGTAAGTGGATTTTTAAACAAAAGGAAGGTGTTCTTGGCTTTGAGAAAGTCATATATAAAGCAAGAATAGTTGCTAAAGGATTTAGTTAAATTCGTGGTGTTGATTATACTGATGTATTTTCTCCTGTTGTGAAACATAGCTCTATTCGTGTTTTGCTTGGCATTGTAGCTATTCATGATCTTGAACTTGAGCAGATAGATGTTAAAAATGTATTTTTATATGGAGAACTTGAAGAAGATATTTATAAGCATCAGTCGAGGGTTTTGTTGTTTAAGGAATAGAAGGCTATATATGTTTGTTGAAGAAGTCTCTGTATGGCCTGAAATAGTCACCAAGACAATGGTACAAGAAATTTGATTATTTTATGATTGCACATGTGTAACGGCCCGGAATTTTCATCCCGGCCTTCCCGGGAGGCCCAGGGGCATTTTGGTAATTTTGGTTCGGGCCGGTTTTGAAATTTAAAATTGCCGGAATAATTACGAGTCAATTTGAATAGGATCGGGATTTTTGGTGAAGGCGTTTGGGCTTGGGAAGGAGCAAAAATAAATAGGGAATTAAATAGCGCGTCGAGCAGGAATCGAACCAAGGCCGTGTCGCATGCTAGGCAGAGGGCACAGCCAGCCGAGCCACCGCGCACGTTTGTTAATCTAAACGCGCGTTCTATTATATAAGTCTGCTCGTCCCCTGTTTTGATTTAAAAGGCAGCTCGCCCGAGCTTCACCCCATTTTTCTTCTTCTTCTTCCTCGCGAAAACCCCCGACCGACAGCCAAGTTCTCCCGATCTCTTCCTTCTCCAGCCGTGTTCGACCAAGTCTTGCCTCCAATTTGAGGTCGTCTTCCATCCCCGAGCAGCTGGTAAGCTTCTTTTTCACTTTTCTATCAAAAAGAATTCCGATTCCTTCTCCCTAGTTTCGTTTCCGTTCATCGGCCGAGTTGAGGCGATTTGAAGTATGGGTTTTGTGCAGCTAGTGTAGGGGAGTTCTTCTTCAAAGAATCGAGCGTCGAATCCCCGTGGATCGCTTGGTTTTGTGTCTTTTGTTCGCCCCTGTTCGCGCGCGAAAAACAGAGCCCTGTTCGTCGAGCTCGCCAAATGCCGTCCGTCCCCAAGCGCCTCGCCCGCCTCCGCAACGCGCCGCCGAGCCCCCGCTCGCCGAAGTCGTGCCAGCCAGCGAGCGCCCCAGCCGAGCTTCTGTTCGCCCTCGCATCACCGCGCATATAGCGCTCGCCGTCCGCCAGCGTCAACACCACACCAAGACGCCCAGCTCGCCATTTCTGCGCCCAGCGCCCCATCGAGCCCCGTTGCTTTGCCGTTCGTGCAATCGGCTCATTCGTGCGTTAAATGCGTGCCTCGTGAGTTGCTCCCGAGCCGAGCCTCATTTATTTTATTGTATTTAGGCCTATTGTGTGATTATTGTGATGATTGATAGGTTCCCGGTAGCTAGATCGAGATTGTTCGTGACTTAGGTTTTCGTGCCCAACCGTCCCCGACCAAGGTAAGGATTTCTTACCGGGGTTGTGTGGACCCTGCGATATTATATGTGATTGTTGATTGATTGCTTGTTTGTGATTATTGACATGTGTAGCTAGGTGCTTCAATCTGAATTCCGGTTAGCATGATTTCTTGGTTAATTCTCATGTTAATCCATGCTAGGTTGTTCCTTTCTCGCATGCTCGTGATCTGCTCCTTGCTTCATAGTATCATGCTAGGCTCATTGTATTCTTATTGAGCACGTATTGGATTTTATGGAATTGTTTGTCGTTTGCTAGGCGAGTTAGAATTGCAGGTAGATAGCATCATCCGGGCCTGATGCATAAAGAACCTTGCATCCATGGCAGGGACGTCGAGCAAGTCATTCCGTCCCTGGACCCCGTGAGGGATTAGCTAACCCGAGCGGTAGGCCCTGCAATCTTGGGTGAGGGTGGCAGACTGTTAAATGCCCCAACGGTCGGGATGATGACTTGGCATTGCCTCGTCCCCGGCAGCCGGCATGTCCTCAGCATGTTTGGCAGTAGCCCATGATTGCCACCTGTTAAGGCAAGGGCGGCTTCCTGGTGTAAGCCTACCACGACCGTTCCTTGGCCCCAGGTGCGGTGGTTCAGGCTGACATAGTTTACGTGTCCAGGTCTCACACCCCTATGTCAGTGACACCGATCCAAAGATTTAGTTAGGCGTGGTGACTGGATATGGGCAGCTTGCCTCCGGACTTAAACCCCATAGTCTGCAGTAGCACGCGGTGCATGCTTACGCTCATTACAGCGCCGACTGGAGAGCTCCTCGGGATTGTGAGCCAGTGTACCTTTCGTCGACAGTAGACAGGCTGAGGCCGGGACTTGTTTCTCGTATAGGGCGACTTATGTATTGGACTGTGTGATGATTTATTCCGGACTAAGACCCTTAGTTGGCATCCGAGGCCCAAGTGTGGGCTAAGCTATGTGCTCATTTCTGTGTTTATATTCATAGCTTGCATACGCTCATCGAGATGACCATGTATATCGTATTGTACCCCGGTTGGGGATTCTTACTGAGTAATTCGTTACTCACCCTTATTATGTGGTTTTCCACAGGTAATCGAGGTGCGCGACAGGATGCCTCAAGGAGGAGCTATGATCATGGGGCCCAGTCTTCCAACTCTGATTTTTGTATTATGACTTTCGTGTGTTTTTGTTTTCCCCTGAATGCATGTAGCCTGGCACGGAGCCCTAGGATGTTTGTAAATATTTGTGGATTCCAGCATGTTGTGTCTGAACAGGTTTTGAATGGCTTTTAGTAAATCTCTGATCAGAGTAAACTTTGGAAATGTATTTATCTTGGAACAGGTGCTTGGAAACAGGGACAGGTTTCAGGGAAATTGTCTAGTTTTTAAAGGGGTTATTTTGAATGTTTTGTTTTAATTGGAATCCGAAATCATGTCTGTTTAAATGTCCTTTACTTTGAATGCATGCATTGGGGTAAGGGCCCATTTAGTGCCCCATTCGGCCTCGGTCCCTTACAGATTGGTATCGAGCTTAGAGTCATAAATTCCGTAGTATGACTCGTTGTTGTAGGTCGTTTTCCCATGATCACTAGCACTCAGACGATCCATCAGTGCACGCCTAAGTTTACTATTTGTTGTTTAAAAAGGGTTAAGAATTTACAATACCTGTCATCTAGTGTATGCCTTGTGTAGTATTGTGGAGCGGAGACGAGCATGTTCTGACTCGTTATTGGTTTGGGTGTAGATCGCCAGCATGCCAGTTACCCGCGCCGGAAGAGGACGCCGCCGAGGAGGCCGAGGTGTCAGGATCGGATCTGACACCGCAGGGACATCGTCCCAAGCTGAGACTGATAGCATTCCGCCTGTAGCTCCCCATGTTGAGCCCAGAGTAGGCATTGAGGCGACTGTGCGCCGTGAGACTGCTCCTGGAGCAGAATTTGCTAATTCTATGAGGTCTATGGTGGTTGACCTGTTGAGTGGCCAGAGGGCAGAGACCCAGGCTTTATTGGCAGCACAGCGGGAAGAGTCCCGAGCTCAGATCGAGCAGCTGACTCGTTTGTTTCAACAGGGCGCAGCAGCACCCCCAGCTCCGCAGAGCCAAGCAGCCTTTGAGGCAGAAGTGGCAGAAGGTGCCGATGAACTTGGTAAATGGTTGAAGGACTTCGTAAAGTGGAACCCTGATAAGTTTGACGCCACAGGTGACGCTTTATCAGCAGCCAGATGGATTGCCCATTTGGAGTACACCTTCCTGATTATGGTGTGCCCCGATGTGCAGAGGCCGAGGTGTGCAGCCCATGCGTTAGGGGGCGTAGCTAGATGGTGGTGGGAGTCCACCTTGAGTGAGAGACCAGCTGGGTCTCCACCTGCCACCTGGGAGTTCTTTAAGTCTGAGTTCAGGGTCAAATATATTAGCGATGAGGCTCAAGAGAAAATGGTAGCGCTTTTCCAGAATCTGCAGCAGGGTTCTGATTCTATTGAAGAATACGAGAGGAAGTTTTCAGAGTATGGTTATTTTGCTCCGCAGCTAATAGCTACCCCTGAGTTGAAAATTCGGAAGTTCATTTCTGGTCTGAGGCAGGGTGTGTCTCAGGATGTCAGAGCCCTGGCCCCTATCACTTATGCTAAAGCGGTTCAGCTGGCCACTATTTACAATGGGAAGTATCCTGTTGAGCGGACCGTCGCCGCTCGGTGCGCGTCTGTCCCACCGTAGTGGGGCGTAAGAGAAGGTTTGAGTTCGCAGGGGCGGCCAGCGTCGCCAAGGGCGCCTTCCTAACCGGATCGGCGTAGAGATTCCGGCCCGCCTCAGCCTCGCCAGCAGGGCGGTCCTAGGCAGACTCCTACTTGTGTCACTTGTGGAAGAGTCCACTTCGGAGCTTGTCAGACCGGGCTCAGGCGGTGTTTCCGATGTGGAAAGGAGGGGCATATGATCCGTTCTTGTGATCACCCACTATGGCGATTCGGCCAACTGCAGCAGCCAGCGCAGGTCGGGTGTTCGCTACGAACCGTCGGGAGGCCGAGCGTCACGATGCCGCAGCGGGGCGTGCGCTTCTTGTTTTGGATCATTGTGCTTTTGTCTTGTTTGACTGCCCCTACGCACTCGTTTGTATCTGTTTTGTTTGCTGAGCATGCTAAGTTGAGATTAGAGCCTCTAGGTTTTGAATTATCTGTTGCAACTCCTTCGGGAGTTATTATGTTAGCAAAAGATAGGGTTAAGGATGGCCGGATCAAGATATCCGGAGGGTTATTATGTTAGCATTTTGGTAAGTTTGGTCCATGTTTAATATGCATCATGCCAAGCCAGTTAGTATTTCATTAGGCTCGCATTTTAAACTCTCGGATGCTTTATCTCCATAGTCAGATGATGGGGTTGATTATATGTCTCGAGTTTCTTATTCTAGTGCGATTGGTTCTCTAATATATGCAATGGTTTGTACCGATCTTGATTTATCCTACGCAGTCAGTGAAGTTAGTAGGTAGTTGAGTAATGCAGGTAAAAAACATTGGAAAGTAGTTTAGTGGATACTGAGATATTTACGAGGTATAGTTGATGTTTATTTTCATTTTGGGAGAACTAGAGACAGAGTCATCGGTTATGTGGATTATGATTATGCTAGGGATCTTGATAAAAAAAAGATCACTTACTAGATATGTGTTTACAGTTGGTAGTTCTGCTATTAGTTGGAAAGATACTTTGTAGAATACAGTTGATCCGTCTACGACAGAAGCAGAGTATATGTCTATTACCGAGGCTTGTAAAGAAGTTGTATGGTTGAGGGGATTGTTTGGTAAACTCAGTGAAGACTTAAAACTTTCTAGAGTTTTTTGTGACAGTCAGAGTGTCATCTTCCATACAAAAGATAAAATGTTTCATGAGAAGACAAAGCACATTGATACCCGATACCATTTTGTACCTGAGGTCATTACTCATGGTGATATTGTTGTGAGCAAGATTAGTACCAACGACGATCCAGCTTATATGATGACTAAATCGTTTCCACTAAATAAATTCAAGCATTGTTTGAGTTTTGTTGGTCTTTGCAATTTCTAAACTACTTAAGGTTGGCAAAGGCGACTGAAGTTTTTCATTCGACGTTTGGTCAATTAGGATCAAGGTAGAGATTTATTATACTGCTAATTCCCACATCTGGGTATTTGTGTAACGGCCCGGAATTTTGGGTCGGGCCGACAGGGCCGGTTTTGAAATTTAAATTTGTCGGAATAATTATGAGTCAATTTGAAAAGAATTGGGATTTTTGGTGAAGGCGTTTGGGCTTGGGAAGGAGCAAAAATAAATAGGGAATTAAATAGCGCATCGAGCAGGAATCGAACCAGGGCCGTGTCGCATGCTAGGCAGAGGGCACAGCCAGCCGAGCCTCCGCGCGCGTTTGTTAATCTAAACGCGCCATCTTCTATGTATGCTTGTCCATCCCTGCTTTGGTTTAAAAGGCACTCGCCCGAGCCTTCTCCTCTTTTCCTTTCTTCTTCTCCTTCGCGATTCTCCTCACCGACCGGCCTCCCCTCGCCGACCAGTGGCTCGCCGGCTCTCCCTCGGCCGATCGATCCCCTCCGGTGAGTTCTCCTCCCTTTCTCCTCTCTTCTTCTTCTTCTCTCCTCCGATTTCTCCATTTCTTTCCCCTGCTTTTTGATTTCCATTTTCCGGTGTGTGTCGAGGTGAAACGTTGGGTGGTTTTAGTGCAGTTGGAGTAGGGGAGTTCATCCATCTATAAATCGGCCGTCGAATCTTCTCCAATCGCCCGAATCGAGTTCGTTTCCTCCGATTCTCTGTTCGCCTGTTCGCCGCGCGCCACGCAGGACGCGCGCTCCGCCGGCGCGCGCTCATCGCCGCGCCGTCGCTCGCGCGCGCGTCCTCGCCCGGCTTCGCGTCGCGTCGCATCGCCAGCGCCGCCGCGCCCCTGCTTCTCCCGCGTTCGTCCACGCGGCGTCGCGCCAGCGTGCGCGCCAGCCACGCCAGCTCGCCCATTTCTGCGCCCCCCCAGCGCCAACCCGGCACCCGTTCTTTGCCCGTTCGTGCAATCGGCCCTTCGTGCGTTAAATGCGTGCCTCGTGAGTTTCTCCCGAGCTGAGCCTCATTTATTTTATTGTATTTAGGCCTATTGTGTGATTTTTGTGTTGATTGATAGGTTCCCGGTAGCTAGATCGAGATTGTTCGCGACTTAGGATTTCGTGCCAAACCGTCCCCGACCAAGGTAAGGATTTCTTACCGGGTTGTGTGGACCCTGCGATATTATATGTGATTGTTGATTGATTGCTTGTTTGTGATTATTGACATGTGTAGCTAGGTGCTTCAATCTGAATTCCCGGTTAGCATGATTTCTTGGTTAATTCTCATGTTAATCCATGCTAGGTTGTTCCTTTCTGGCATGCTCGTATCTGTTCCTTGCTTCATTGTATCATGCTAGGCTCATTGTATTCTTATTGAGCACGTATTGGATTTTATGGAATTGTTTGTCGCTTTGCTAGGGCGAGTTAGAATTGCGGTGTAGATAGCATCATCCGGGCCCGATGCATAAAGAACCTTGCATCCATGGCGGGGACGTTGAGCAAGTCATTCCGTCCCCGGACCCCGTGAGGATTAGCTAACCCGAGCGGTAGGCCCCGCAATCTTGGGTGAGGGTGGCGATCGTTAAATGCCCCAACGGTCGGGATGATGACTTGGCATTGCCTCGTCCGGCGAAATCGGCATGTCCTCGGCATGTTTGGCGGAGCCCATGATTGCCACTGTTAAGGCAAGGACGGCTTCTGGTGTAAGCCTACCACGACCGTTTCTTGGCCCAGTGCGGTGGTTCAGCCGACATAGTTTACGTGTCCGTCTCTCACACCCCTATGTCGCGACACCGATCCAAAGATTTAGTTAGGCGTGGTGATCGGATATGGGCAGCTTGCCTTCGACCCTGCAACCCCCATAGTTCCGCAGTAGCACGCGCGTGCATGCTTACGCTCATTCTGCGCCGCGATCGGAGAGCTCCTCGGGATTGTGAGCCGTGTACCTTTCGTCGACGATGAGACAGTGGGCCGGACTTGTTTCTCGTATAGGGCGACTTATGTATTGGATTGTGTGATGATACTATTCCGGACTAAGACCCCGAGTTGGCATCCGAGGCCCAAGTGTGGGCTAAGCTATGTGCTCTCTATTCGTGTTTTTATTCATAGCTTGCATACGCTCATCGAGATGACCATGTATATCGTATTGTACCCCGGTTGGGGATTCTTCTTGAGCGATTCGTTGCTCACCCTTATTATTGTGGTTTTTCCACAGTAACCGAGTTGCGAGACAGGATGGTCAAGGAGGAGCCGTGATCATGGGGCCCAGTCTTCCAACTCGATTTTTGTATTATGACTCTCGTGTGTTTTGTTTTCCCCTGAATGCATGTAGCGGGCACGAGCCCTAGGATGTTTGTAAATATTTGTGGATTCCAGCATGTTGTATCTGAAACAGTTTTGAATGGCTTTTAGTAAATCTCGATCGAGTAAACTTTGGAAATGTATTTATCCCGAATGTGCTTGAAACAGGGATGTTTTCGTGGAAAATGTCTAGTTTTTGTAAGGGGTTATTTTGAATGTTTTGTTTTAATTGGAATCCGAAATCATGTCTGTTTAAATGTCCTTTACTTTGAATGCATGCATTGGGGTAAGGGCCCATTTAGTGCCCCATTCGGGTCGGTCCCTTACAATTTGTTTTGTGGTGGCTATAGTCTATTATAAATAGACTTTCCCATTTTCATTGACAAAATACAACAAGATTATATAAGAATTTACTAAATTCTTATATTTTATATATTAATTTTTAATTTCATTTAGAAATTAATTTTGGTGAGTTCAAATTATTTGGTGTATTGAGATTTTGATGAGTGCTTGAGTATGCTCTTTTGTAATCTCAATTTGGAACTCTAGTGGAATATTCTTGCCGTTTTCGTCTATGGATGTAGGGTTCGTCTGAACCACGTAAGATCTTTGTATTATTTCTTTTCTTTTTACTCCATTTTTCTATATTTTCTATTGCCATAATTAGAATCTAGTTTACTTCCACTGCATTATGTGGTCTATGTTAGATCAAGTAATTTCGATATTATGTGGTCTATGTTAGATCAAGTAATTTTTTAACATAAATGAAAAGACTACTAAATTGGCAAGCATTATTCTTTGTAAAACTTATTCCTATATGGGCACTATTCTCAGAAATTGGTAGTCCCATTAAAAGGTATAATATCCATGAAAAAGGATATGATTCTCCCACAGTTTCAACTTTCATTTTGTGCCCTTTGTTGAGTAACCCTCAAGTATTAGAGAATATAATTGGAATTTAGTGGTTAGGCGGTGACCATAAAATATCTTAAGTCTCAAACTTCCTTCTATCGAAAAAAGTTCATATATCATCAATATTTTAATTTAACGCTTTATAACCTCAATTTAATTTTTAATTAAAAAAGGGTTTTTTTTTTCATAAATAGACCCTATTTGAAAAGTATTTGCAAATATAGATATCTACAAAAATATTAGCAAAAACAGATTGTGTTTTAACATTACTAGAACTTTGGAACGTGCCTTGCACGAGAGATTTTTTCTGGCATGTGAGATTATATTTTTATTTATTAAAATATATATATATATATATATTTTAAATGAGTAAGTAAAATATTTATTATCTACTTTATTTAAAAATCTCATACAACATAGTTCAAGATATATAAAAGTGAAATAAAAAAAATATACCTATCATAATTTTTAAAGAAAATTATGAAATAAATTAAACTTCTTTAAGAAATAAGTTTTCGTCATGCTAAAATCTTACTTTGTACACAATATTTTTTTTTTCATTTATTTATTATTTAAGTTTAATCTACTAACATTGAAGCCATCTTTTCAAAAAAAAAAAAAAAAAACTTCTAAACCATCACCTCCCTAAAATTTTAAAATTCATATTTGTGCTTTCTTATTTCATCTTATATTTTATAAATAATAAAAAATAAAGAAAATATTGAAAAAAAGATTAAAAAAACTTATAAAATCTATTATCTACCTATTATACGAATTTTGATGAAACATAAGTTTTTTAAATATTAATTTAAAACATAATATTATATTAAATCTATTGTTCTCTACAATAATAATAATGGTGTATAGATTTATATTTAAATTTAAAAAATATATAATTAGTAAAATTGAGAAAATTTAAGTAGCTTCGTATGTCAAAATATGAGTAGTACTTCACTAACATCACGTATCACAGAATAAGTAACAAATTACATGTTAAGTCATATTTATTATAATAACAAATAATAATAATAATAATAATAATAATATGAAAAAATAATAATTATAAAAAATTACCTTTCATTAATGGAAGAATGTGATAAACACTTCTTCAAAATTTTAAACACTCCATAGAAAATTATAAATTAAAGTTGAAGCATAAAATAAATAGAATTACACAAAGAAAACATAATAAAAATAAAAATAAATGAGGAAGAAGAAAATGTTTTGTACAACGAATTAAATACAGATTGAAAAAATTGTTCTTTACCTTCGACGACAACCGCTCCCACGAACACAACTCAGTGCATCAATGCTAAGACTCCCAACCCGAACAAAATCTATACATCGGTGCAACATCAAAAGAATTATTAGTAATTTGAATTTTGAAGAACAATAAATTTGTGGTATTTATAGAAAAAGTTGGAACCCAAGATCTTCTTTAAATTTGAAAAAAAAAAACTCAATACCTTCATTTAATTTTATGCTTATTTAGTTTGAAGATACTAAATTTTAATAATTAATAATAATAGTAATAATAAGTCACATTTTAAGTAGTAAAGATAAAGATAAAGATAAAGATAAAGAATATTACACAGATTCTCTTATCTTCTAACTTAATTAATGAGATTTGCTAAAAATATATTATCTTCTAGATGATGAAAATCTAAATATATAAATAATTTAAATAATATTATAAATATATTTGCATTTTTTATGGCATGTTTGTAATTTAGGGTGTGGCTTAAGGGTAAAATCGTCTAAAAATGATTTTCCTCTTAAGCCACACTTTAAGGTAGTATGATAAAATTCGAAAATAACAAATTAAAATCATACCCTCATATTGGTGGTTTTTTAATTTAGGTAGGAAAATTTTTAAAAAGGAAAACCATCCCACATTCCAAACCACAATTCACAAATTTAGGGTCATTAATTATGGAAAAGCATATCCTCTGATATCACATTTATTAGAGACGTTTTATCTTCCTTTTTAAATACCTTATAAATTTAAAAAATAAAAATCAAATTATTGGTTTTTCGTTTGGGAAGGAAAATTTTAAAAAACAAAATTCGTCTCACATTCCAAACAAGAAACCACCAATTTATGGTGCATTAGTTGTAGGACGAAAGTGGCGACAATACATTATTAGAGGTACTATTGTGATTTACATACAATATGGTTAGTAATGTACATGATATTTGATTCTGGTAGTTTTATTTATAAATAAACCATATGAGCTGTTAAACGTTCAATTTCGTTGATTGAAATTAGAACACGTTTAATAACCACACAATATTGAAATAACTTGGTATGTACGGTACAACCATAATATATTATGTACCATCTCGTATTTTAAAATTTTGTGTTTTTTTTAAAGTGTTTAATTTGCTGATATGGATACTTGCAGTGTGATTTAATATGTTTGCGACAATGAACAATTAATTTTGAATGTACAATACCATATAGTAAAACATTGATAAATAACATATGTAATATTTGTGAATTGATAGATACTCGTACTGTTGGAACAACTTCATACAAAATTACTATTCAAAGTGAGATCAATAGTAAATAAAAAAGGTCTCATGGGTTACAAAATTGAAACTGAAAGCGTTCAGCATAAGAAAAGATTGTAATGTAAAATCATCATTGAGTGAATGCGTTTTTTAATATTTATGCGACGCTCTTCAGCTACTTCATGATTATGGTATAACTCATTTTCATCCTACTAACCATTATGTGCAATACGGATTGAGATGCTTGTTGAACCTATAAGGAAAATTTGTATAGTATTACAAAAATGTATTAACCATATTGTTCTATATTATAAGTCGTATAATATACATGAATAAATTACAATACCTATTGCGGAATAGAAATGTAATGAGTAGTAATATGAGTACGAAAAATGTATTAGACATGAATATAATGAATAATAAACCATAAATGTACCGTGTAAGTTATACAATATGTAGAATGAAATAATGAAACATATAGAGTTTTGTATAGTTTATACAGTAATATAACGATACATGTAAAATTACAGTAGATAATAATCAAGTATACCAGGACTTGAACATTTTAGTACGTATATAATACTTTTTTAAATATGATTTTAATACATTTCTAAACTGAAATATTGACATTATAAAGAACACCGTGTGCAATTTCAAATGGAATGATTGATGAACCTATAAGGAAAAGATGTACAGTATAACTAACCTAAAAACATAGTATGAACAAACGCCATGTAGTCAATTATACAACTTCTTCGGCTATATAGAAATTGAGGACGTGTGAACATACGGTATATACACAAATTATACATTTTTGTAGATGTGTATACTAGGGGTGCAACAAAAACTCGAAAAACCGAACCGAACCAATCCAATCCAAAGGATCAGATCGGTCTTTTAGGACAAAGTTGGACATATCAGTTTGTAATTTAAAAAAACTGAAAATATTGGATTGGTTACGGTTTTCGTTTTGAAAAACCAATAAAAACCGATCCAAACCGAAATATATATTATCAATAATTCATATAAATTCATCTTCCTTTCATTAATATTTCTTTAATTCACTCCTATTTCAAGTAAAAAACATTCTTAGATAATTTTGAATAAGTTAAAAATACTTTTAACCTTTTAAAAAATAGTTGTTTATGAGAAGTTTCTTTTTATATGAGAAATATTGTTTTTTATATATTAAAAAAAATTGGACATTGGATCGAATCAGATCCATTTTTGGATATTGGAAAACCGAACCAATAGTTTTATACTTTATTGGAAATTGGATCAGATCAATTTTTTGAAAACCGAAGATATCGGTTCGTTGTCAGTTTGGTACAAAACCGACAAAAACCGAACCAAAATCACCCATAGTGTATATAGTTTTTTTTTTTTTTAAAAAAATCCCCCTAGTGTATATAGTCAATTATACCACAATATGGATTGGAAAGTACGAAGATACTACTATTCTACATATGATTTTACTACATTTCTAAACATGATTTTTGACATTCTAAAGACTGGAATATAAATAAATTAAATGTACAAAAATGACATAAGTAGGAATAAAACATACCATACTGAACAATCTAAGACATATCAGATCACGACTATACTGAAAATGAACAATAACCTGATAATGGTGATGAATAAGGAACAAAAACATGATACTAATACTGTGAAAATGGAGATTATTAAGAGAAGATAACTGAACTCGTATGATTATACTGTCCGATCAGAGCTTTATGGTCGACGAAAATTGACATTTTATGTGGTGGCCAGAATCTGAAAAGAGGGAATGAATGTGTAACGGCCCAGTTTTCCATTCCGGTTCTCGAGGTGCTTCCGGTTCAGTTTCAGTGGTTCGGTTGGGCCGTTAGAGCTGTTTTGTCCCTTAAGGGCATTTTGGTCTTTTGCTCCCCGGGCAGGATTTGTGGATTTTCAGGGCTTCGAGGCAGCTCCTGCCTTTGTTGAGGTTTGTTTGTTTGTGGCTGCGAGTCCCGAGTTGTTTGGGCTTTTCGTTTGGGTGTTTCCTTCGGGATTCGAGCCTGGGGCCCTTAGTGTTGCTTTGGGAGTTGGGTTTAAGTGAGATTTATTTATTGGAAAAGGTTGCTTCAGTCGGGTCTCGAAGGAGGAAGCCGGGAAATGGGATTTTAAGGATTTTAAGGATTTTTAGAAAATTGGAAAAAATGGATAAGGATGGAAAAAGGATTAAAATCCCATTTATTCTTTTATTTTCCCATTTTCCTTTTATTTTCTTTTTCTTTTATTTTTCCCCAAATTCTCTTTCTCTCTCTCTCTCTCTCTCTCTCTCCCCCGACCTAGCCTCCCCCCAGCCATCGCGCCGTCGCCAGCTCTCCAGGCCGGTCGTCGTCGCACGCCCCAGCTCGCCGTCGCAGCCCGTGAGCTCACCAGCGGTCGAGCTCGTCACGCCCAGGTCGCACGTCGTCACACCAGATCTGCCGAGCCAGACGCCCCTCGCGCGCCCAGATCTGCCCGCAGCCGCCGTCGCGTCGTGTCTCCAGATCGCGCGCCTCGCCCTCGCTCGGCCTCGTCCGCGCCGTGCCGTCCCTGCCTAGCCGCGCCGCGTTGCCCAGTGCCGAGCTCGCCGTTTCCGCACCGCACGCTCAGCGCCCGTGGGCCCCAGCCGTGCCCCAGCCCTGCGCCCAACACGCCAACCATTTCAAAGAAATTGCTCTCTGCGCCGTGCTGGCCGGCTCGTTCAGTGTCCGTCGCGCCTCGTGAGTTGCTCCCGAGCTGAGCCCTGTTTGTTTTATTATATTTGGGCCTTTTGATTGTAATTATTGTTGTTTTTGTTAGGTTCTCGCTAGCTAGCTCGGGTTCGATCGCAGCTTAGGTTTCTTGTGTTTAGAGGTCTTCCGCGGTAAGGATTTCTTACCGGAGTTGTGTGGACCCTGCGATATATTATGCGATTGCTGATTGATTGCTTGTTTGTGTTTATTGACATGTTTGGTGATAAGTGCTCTATTCTGAATTCCCGATTAGCATGATTTTCCTGATTTATTCTCATGTTAATCCATGCTAGGTTGTTCCTTTCTGGCATGCTCGTATCTGTTCCTTGCTTCGTAGTATCATGCTAGGCTCGTTGTATTCTTTTGAGCACGTATTGGATTTTATGGAATTGTTTGCTGATTGTTAAGGCAGGTTAGTGATTGCAGGTAGATAGCATCATCCGGGCCTGATGCATAAAGTACCTTGCATCCATGGCAGGGACGTCGAGCAAGTCATTCCGTCCCTGGACCCCGTGAGGGATTAGCTAACCCAAGCGGTAGGCCCTGCAATCTTGGGTGAGGGAGGCAGTTGTTAATGCCCCAACGGTCGGGATGATGACTTGGCATTGCCTCGTCCCCAGCAGCCGGCATGTCCTCAGCATGTTTGGCAGTAGCCCCTGATTGCCACCTGTTAAGGCAAGGACGGTTTCCTGGTGTAAGCCTACCACGACCGTTCCTTGGCCCCAGGTGCGGTGGTTCAGGCTGACATAGTTTACGTGTCCAGGTCTCACACCCTTATGTCAGTGACACCGATCCAAAGATTTAGTTAGGCGTGGTGACTGGACATGGGCAGCTTGCCTTGGACCGGCAACCCCCATGGTCTCGCGAGCACGCGGTGCATGCTTACGCTCATTACAGCGCAGACTGGAGAGCTCCTCGGGATTGTGAGCCAGTGTACCTTTCGTCGACAGTAGACATGCTGAGGCCGGGACTTGTTTCTCGTATAGGGCGACTTGTGTGTGGTGTGGTGATTTATTTCCGGACTAAGACCCTGAGTTGGCATCCGAGGCCCAAGTGTGGGCTAAGCTATGTGCTCTATTCTGTGTTTATATTCATAGCTTGCATATCTTTCTGCTAGATGACCATGTGTATCGTATTGTACCCCGGTTGGGGATTCTTACTGAGTAATTCGTTACTCACCCTTATTATGTGGTTTTCCACAGGTAACCATGGTGCGAGACAGGATGGCTGGAGGAGGAGCTGTGATCATGGAACCCGTTGTTCAACTCTGAGTCTTATGTTTATGTTTATGATTTAAGTGTCCTCTGAATGCATGTAGTTGGGCACGGAGCCCTAAGGTGTTTTCTGAATGTATTTCCGGATTCTAGCATTGTTGTAAAGTTTGTATGTTTTAAATAAATCTCTGATCAGAGTATGTTTGGAAATGTATTTGTCTTGGAACAGGTGCTTGGAAACAGGGACAGGTTTCAGGAATTTATGTTGATTTTTAAATGGATGTTTTCATGTTTTAGTTTTTACTTAGAATCCAAACACCATCTTGCAAATTTTCTGTAGATTTGAATGCATGCATTGAGGTGACGGCCTATTTAGAACCCCATTCGGGTCGGGTCGTTACAGAATGGAATTGAAGAAACGAAAATGGAGGAAGAAAAGTGAAATCGAAAAGGAAAAGAAAAAGGAAGAAAGATAGGAGATAAATGAGAAAAGGAATTAAAATCTTTCGCATTAAAAAGGTTGACAATTAAATATGGTATGTTTTAAAAGGATGTGAAATATGTTTTAAATGAGTGTTTTAATTCGAAAATTCAGTATTAAATGTAATAAAGAGAAAAATGATATTAATGAAATTTTAATAATTACAAATTTTAATAAAAAAATTAACTTTGCAAAAAAAAAACTTAGACACCTATATTTGCAAATACCTTTAGAATGTGGTCTACTTACTATAATTTCCCTTACAAAGATTAATTAATTTTAAAAGATATATCATTAAGTTAATAATAAATAATGACAATAAATTAATTTAATTCTTATAGACAATGTTGGTTAAAATTCCATTCTTCTATTTTCGTTCATAATTTTTCAAATGTTCAAAATCTTTTATTTTTAGAAAAGTTTAAAATTGATTCATATTGTAAATTTAAGGGGTTTTTGCATGTATATTAAAAAAAAAACAAAATAATTCCATGTATAGCACAATTCCTAAACTTATTCATTTGTGGCACAAAAGTGATTGAAGTCTATCAGTTGAACTAATAGAAGTCTAAAATCTATCTGTTGAACTGATAGAAGCCTAAGTTGATTGATAGATTGAACTCATAGAAGTCTAAAGTCTATAAGTTGAATTGATAGAAATCTAAAATCCATAAGTTGAATTGATAGGAATTTTGGGCAAAATGTACTATGAATGAAATTATTTTAAAAAGTGGGCTACAATTGTAATGAAGAGCAAAAAATATGCTATGGAAGATAAATTCTCAAAGTATTATTATAAGGGGATTTTGCATGTATATTAAAAAACGAAAAACAAAATAATTCCATGTATATCACAATTCTCAAACTTATTCATTTGTGGCACAAAAATGATTGAAGTATATCAATTTGCATTGTTCAATCACTCAAAATCCATTGAAGTCTATTAGTTTAACTGATAGAAGTCTAAAATCTATCCATTAAGCTGTCTATTAGTTGAAGCGATAGAAGTCTATCAACTGAATTGATAGAAGTTTAAAGTCTATCAGTTGAACTGATAGAAGTTTGATGATGTTAGAATAGCGATTCTGGGCAGAATGTGCTATGGATGAAATTGTTTTAAAAAAAATGTGCTATGGATGAAATTATTTTTAAAAATGAGCTATAATTATAATGAAGTGCCAAAAATATGCTATAGAAGATAAATTCCCTATATTTAAAGTTAATATTTATTGAAATTGATTCAATAATATTAATAATTTTAAGAGAAAATTACCTGATTGACTCTTAGATTTAGAGTTTAGTTTCAATCTGATCCATATGCTAAAAAATGAATATTTTTATCGAATGGTTCGGTGATGTGATTGTTTAACTAGTTTGGTGTTAATCTCCCTCTACCCCCACTTGTACTAAAAAAAAGAGAATATTTTTATCCTTGACATTTCAATAATCGAACACTTTCACCCTTGATCCTTGTGTGTTTTTTAGTTTATTTTTAGAACATTTAAAAAGAGAATCATGTTAAAATTAAATTAATCATTTCACTAGTATATTAGTATTTAAAATTTGTCTAGTCAACATTTTAGTTAATATTACATTATATAACTAACATTTTTATTCAATTTCGAACCAAAGAGATAAAAAAAAAAAAAGAAATATTTTTACAAAATTGCTAAAATTAAAATGTGGATGTTATCAAAATTTCTCTACAATAAACTCCCATTTTATCTACAGAAAATATCATTTTTTTTAACCAATGTATATTATAGAATATAAAATAAACTTAATTATCCATTAAGTTTGAAAGTAGTTCGTTCTGATCTTAAAAAAAAAAATAAAAAAAAAATAAAAGAAAGTAGTTCGTTCAATTATTTTATATCTATTTTTCAATCAATTACTTAAAAATACAAGCATGAAGTTAATCTCAAAAAAAAAAAAAAAAACCATGGAGTTTGTTGTAGATAACAACTTCTATAACATCCATAATTTAATTTCAATCAATGTTTTCAATTTATTATTTCAATCTCATTTGAGTTTTTCAATTAATGTAATTGATTAAAGCCATCAATTTCAGTTGATTGAATCAAGCCTATCATTTTAATTTGATTAAATTTGTTTGTTCCATATTTAAATTTTTTCTAAAATTTTGACATTCATGAAAGAAATTTCATTTATATTATCCATGAAATGTTTCTATGACTGTTATGAATAAGAAAACTAAAAAAAAATATCATAAATAAAAAATAAATTATATACATTTTTAGATTGGATGGATCTGGAATGTCTCAATTATCGCCTGAATCTTCCGTAATTAATTATCCTTGATTTTTGTGGTGATGCGATTCTCCGAATGCATGGCTCCTTTGGTGTGTTGAGGTCTCGGTAGCTTTTACTGCGCCCGTTGTTTTCCTCCAATGCGGTAGTGTCTTCACCTTCACAGCCCTGCATGGCAAATACACATATTAACGCAGTTTATATTCTCTCCTTTACTTCGAAAATGTGATGTTAGCATTTCTAATACCTAAATGTGGATGCGTATGAATTCTATTGAGGTCAATCACATTTTAGCTTCTACCTAACTCAATTATCCCATGAACCTTAAAAGGTTATGAATGATGGAGTACATAATACTTTAGATTTTACTGACTTTGAGACTTGTATAAGTTTAAGAATAAGTTTAAGGTAAGTAGAAGAATAAGTTTAAGAAAGGTACTGAGAGAAGTTATGAGTTATTGGAAATCATACATACATATAATTATAGTCCAACATAGACGGTTACCGCGATAAATATTTCATCATTTTATTGATGATCATTCACGATAAATGTATCTCTACTTACTTAACCATAAGAGTGAAGCATTAGATACTTTTTAGGTTTTTAAAGCAGAAATAGAGAAACAATGCGATAAGCAAATTAAGATTATGAGATCTCATAGTGGTGGAGAGTACTATGGTAGATATAATGAGAGTGGACAACTTAATGGTCCATTTGCCAGGTTTCTTCAAGAGCATGAGATTGTTGACCAATGTGCTTGCTAGCAAAAAACTTCTTGAGTCCTTGTGAAAAGAATCTTTCAAAACCCCTTGTTCATATTAAACTGAGTTCCAACCAAGGATGTTCTAAAGACACATTTTGAGGCATGTAAAGGTTGAAAACCAAGTTTGTGACATGTATGAATTTAGGAAAGTCCGTAATAAGTGAAAGTTTATAATCTACAAGAAAAAAAGTTAAACCTGAGGACTATAAGTGGATATTTCGTTGGATACGGTGAAAGGTGATCTAAGGGATACAGATTCTATTGTTCATCTCATAATATTAGGTTCGTGGAATCAAGAAATGCAAAATTTCTTGAGAAAGATTTGATTAGTGGGATCGATTAATCTCAGAATATTGATTTGAGAAAGATCATTCAGATGCTCAGTGTGCCACTCCAAGTGATGGATTGATCATTGTTGTTAACAATGCAACTTAAGTTCAAGCGCATGTTGAATAACCAATCCTGAAAGAAGCACAAACTATTGATCTTAGTCTAATTGACAATGAGGTTCAATCAATATGTAAATTATTGCAACTAGTTGAGCAACTTGATCATGTTTCACATGAGAATGTTGACATAACATTAAAACAGTCTGCTAGAGCAAGGAAACAAAAATACCTAGTGATTATGTTGTATATCTAAAGAGTGTGACTACAATGTTGGAGCCGAAAATGATCATGAGCCATTTTCAAGAGTGTGAATACAATGTTGTATATCTACAAGATTGTGACTACAATGTTTCGAACTTATGGTTCAATGCCATGAAAGATGAGATGGATTGTATGGCATCTAACAGAGTTTGGGATCTCGTCAAGTTGCTTAGTGGGTTAAAAATCATTGGATGTAAATGGGCTTTTAAAACAAAGAAAGACTTATATGGCAACATTGAAAAGACATAAAGCAAGCCACGTTGCCAAAGAATTCTCTCAAATAGAAGGAATCGATTCCATAGAGACATTTTCTCTTGTGTAAAAGAAAGATTCATTTCATGTGGTCATGACATTAGTTGCCCATTTTGATTTTGATTTGCACCAAATGGATGTGAAAACGGCCTTTCTGAATGGTGATTTACAGGAGGAGGTTTATAAGAAACAACGTGAAGGATTCATCTTTGAAAATGGTGAGCATTTGGTTTATAAGTTTACTAAATCAATTTATGGATTAAAATATGACTTCGTCAGGGGTATTTAAAATTTCATAATGCTAACACTTCATTTGGTTTTGAAGAGAACGTTATAGGTTAGTGGGAGTAAGATATATTTTCTTGTTTATGTGTGGATGATATTCTGCTTGCAACCCATGATAAAAGTTTGCTACATCATGTGGAACAATTTCTCTTGAAAAACTTTGATATGAAGGATATGGGTGAGGTAACTTATGTCATTGGCACTAAGATCCATAGTGAAAGATCTTGAGGCATTTGGGCATGTCCCAAGAGACATATATCGACAAAGATTTAGAGAGATTTAAGATGAATGATTGTTCACCAAGTGTAGCACCTATTTTGAAAGGTGATAAATTCAGCCTTATGCACTGTCCTAAAAATGAGTTTGAAGGGAACAAATGAAGAGCATTCCATATACGTCAGTAGTTGGTAACCATAGTATTCTCAAGTTTCCTCTAGACGTGCATAACATTTGTTGTTGAGATGTTAGGAAGATTTCAGAGTAATCTAGGTGTTGACCATTGGAAAGCTGCAAAGAAAGTTATGAGATACCTTTAAGAAACAAAATCTTATATGCTCATGTTTAGATGAACCGAAAATTTAGAAGTAATTGGCTACTTTAATTTAGACTTTGTTGGCTATGTTGATTCACGTGAATCAACATATAGTTACGCTTTCATACTTGTCGGTGGATCTGTATCTTGAAGAAGTGCGAAGTAGTCCTTGACTGCTACTTCTATTATGGAGGTCGAGTTTGTATCACGTTTTGAATCTACCTCGCATGGTGTGTGGTTGAAGAGTTTCATTTCTAGGCTTAGAGTTATTGACTCTACTTATAGGCCATTGTGAATGTACTAATTAAGATAATTTAGCTACTGTATTTATGGCTAAAAATAACAAAAATGTTAGTCGAAGTAAGCATATGAAAATTAAATACTTAGCCATAAGTAAGAGAACGTGTTAAAGATAAGAAAGTGATCATTGAACACATTAGTATTGAGTTAGTGATTGCTGATCCATTGACTAAAGGCATGTCACAAAAGATTTTCAATGATCATGTAACCAGGATGAGACTTGGTTTCTTTATGTAAATATTCATTGTATGTACATTCAATATTTTATTGAAACTCTTATTCAGTTTATATTTTCTCATTCAGCTTATGCACATATATATTTATTCTTGAGAAAATACTGCCATAGTATGGACCTGCAATAAATATATGGTTTATTCATTAAAGTATGTAGTTGTGTTGAGAAAAACATAAGACATTGTGATGGATGGAAGATAATACTCGCATCTGGAGGACTTGTCGCCTTAATCCATGTATTTTGTTTTTCATTATAGTGTCGGTGAGGTGTTCATGTACGAAGTGAGAGAATTTTGAGATTTATTTTTTATTTTATTAATTTTATTTTCATTTTCATTTTATTTCCCATTTTAATAATCCCACGTTTAATTGAGTGGTCCATGATATCTAGAATCACCTTCCCTCCCATTATCTCAGGAACCACACTATTTTGTATCGTTAATTAAATTCTCGTAACGATAGAGAATGATTAAGATATTCTTGATTGTTAGAAAAGAAACCTTAACGGGAAACTTATAGAGAAACTCTTCTGTAATTTTTTTAACTTCATTTTGGTCCCTATGCCTGGTCTTCTCTTTTAGATAACACATATCATTTGAGTTAAAAAGAGTAAAGATTTAGAAGAACCAAGATTTACGTTGCCAATGGTGTTTGTGTTGCCACTCGTGATCTTTAGCTAGCTTTCATCTTGGTTACCAAAATTCACTAGCAGGAAGTACACTTATTTTACTCAATGCTTCTGCTTATGGTGAATAATTTATAGTCACATCTTTTATATAAATACAGCTTGTTTCATAACAACTAGTTTGTAAAGACATTGGAGTTCGTTATATATCCACCAAAGACCAGATTGCTCATATACTCACAAAACCCTATCCTCACATTCCTTCGAACTTTGTGACCACAAACTTATGATAGGTCATCCATCATAAGTTTAAGGGGAAATGCTAAGGAATAGTGTTGGCTCTTCATTGACTTACTTAAAGTTTGTATAGGACTGGATGATGGAGTTATAGGCGATGCAAAAAGAGGCGACAGATCTAAGGATGAGGTGGTTTGTACTAAAAATATTAGTAGAGGGTACAATGGGTGTAGGCCAGGTAGAACTACTGGGTGTATGATATGGGGAATAAGATTAGAGGGGGTGAGGTTTAGATGAGTTTGTTATACGGCTAGGATTAGTGACTGTATGTGGTAAAATAGACAATGCAAATGGAAATGTGGTTTCATGAAAGGTAACATGTCTAGATATTAATGTTTAGTGGTTTGAATGTTGTAACAAATATATCCATTATAGTCTAGGGTATAGCCTAAGAAGACATCTTCGAGTGTTTTAGGGTCAAGTTTGTGGTTATTATATGGTTTCAAAAGCGAGTAACATGAACAACAAAAACTTTAAGATGTAGTAAAATTAGGAGTCTCAGAAGGAGATAACATGTTTAAAGATGAATGAGCATTCCATTTATTAAAAAAATAGTTGGTTAAAAGGCATAAGGCAAGAATTATACTCGAGGAGATGAATGAAACAATAGGGATTGAGTTGTTCCAACAATGTGTTTGCATTTTCGTTCAACAACTCAATTTTACTTAGGACTATATGGACACAATTTTCGGTGAATAATGTCCTTGCTTTCAAAGAAAGATGAGATATTAGTATTCAAAACCTTCCACCCCCATCAAACCATTTTTTTTAATTCGTTCAGAAAATAAGTTTTCAAAAAATGGTACGTATTTTTTAATAATCATAGCTAAGCCAGACTTGTAAATTAAATGAAACAACCAAGTGAATTTGGCATAATCATTTATATAACTGACATAGTAATAATAATTGTTGTTTTTAATAATCGGAAAGGCTTTATACATCACCATCAATAAATTGTTGAGGTTTATTTGAACTAGAATGCAAAAAAGGAAATGGAATTTTTGTCATTTTTGCACGTAGGCAACTGGTGCAAACACAAGTGATCACAAAATGATGTAAAGAGAAACCTATGTGTTTTAAAAGAACTACGCAAAATCATGAAAGATGGATGTTCTAGTTGATTATGCCACATAATATACTCCTAATTTGCTAACATGCCATAAATGTTTGGTTGCACAATAGACCAAGAAAATCCTGGGATGGAGTAGAGATCATTGATGCTTGTGCCTTTACGTAAAATTTGTCTATTGACTTTATCCTGAATGAGGAAGGAGTCAGAATCAAAGATAAACATGCATTGATTATCTGTGCAAAATTTATTTACTTTTAGAAGGTTCATAATAATGTGAGGTGCAAGATGAATATTCTTGACGGAAAAAATATGATAAAGTGTAGTAAGTGTAACAATACCATTATGTTTAATATTAAGAGGTTGTCCATTTCCCACACTAATGCACTCTTCCCCATTGTATGGATTTGGGATATCTTGATTGTTAAGGCATAGGTTAAGTGGGTGTTGCAACCACTGTCAAACAACCAAAACTCATTAGTATTAGACATATTATGAAGATTATTATTATTTGTAGCCATAGCTACTAACTGAGCAGTAGGTTGTCGTCCCTGATAAGCAAAATTCATTCGGTAGTAACAATCTAATGCAATGTTACCAGATTTTCTACATATCTGACAAAATAGTCTACCTCCACCATTTCCTCGTCCATGTGATTGAAAATTATTAGTTGTCTATACGATGCAAGTAAGCCCTTGTAGTTGGAGGATCCAACCCAATAGAGCCTAACTTGGGCTTGGTGATAGCCAATAAATGACATTGTTGGCACACTATTATAAAACCTAGAATGTGGGTAAGAAGTTGCCATTTGGGGCCCCATTAGAGTAGTGAGTCTTACAACCTTCATTGTTTTTTTTTTTTGCTATAAAATTTTCTTCACTGAAGAAATTAGAGCCACGACCTACACCATCAATTTGACTGCAATTTCCATCGTTGGAGGAATCACGAATAGTTTGTGCAACCATTGTCGTGGGCAATACTTCTACTGCCAATGTTGCTTTCAAAATACTCTTCTCCTTAGGATCAAACAAAACTTCTAGCTTGCCCAAGGTAATCGGTATGATGCGCGGGAGAATAAATGTTTAGAATGCAGCATTTCCTCATCATCTACCGATACAAAGGCAACGACGAGTTTATCGATGATTTTCCTACACTCGACTAGATAATTTTTTACTGTCTTAGATTGTATTTTCTGAAGAGTTCACAAGAGATGTTGGATTGAGTTTTCGAAGAATACCTATATTTCTAGAGAGGTCTACAAATTTCTTGGTGTAGTTGTTGAGGTTACGTCAGAGAACGTCGAAGGGGATAAAGTTGCATTCATCAAAGTAATCATCACTTGGTGCTGGTGAGTCCATTGCAAATATTTAGGATTTATTTACTTTAGTGTTGGACGATGATTCTAGAGATGGATTTGTTGCAGAAACTCAGAGATATTGATTTGGTTGGACATTAGTTCCATCAATGTGATCCAATAAGGCATGTGCTTTGAGAATCGTAGAGATTTGTACTTTCCAATGAATAATTCATGGAATCGAGGCAGATGGAAATAAGATTGCAGATATTGTTTAATGAGAAGAATTTGGGTGCACCCCAGGTAGCATCCCCACCATGACATCATTTATGTGGCATCTTTGGTGCCACACATTTTATCTCACTTTTTTTACTTTATATTTATTATAAAAAAAAATTAAAAGAAAAAAGAAGATGTGTGGCTTCAAATGAATGATATCATGGTGGAGGTGTTACCCGGGGTGCACCTAAATTCTCCTTATGTTTAATATCATTGTCTTTAAATTTGAATGAAAACTATTTAAGTTTTGTTTCAAAAATATCCATAAATTTTTCAAAGTTTTAAAATTACTCTTGCATTTAAAAAAAAATGTTAAAAAAACAAAATTCACCATTAAATTTTGGATGAAAAATGTTAAAATTTTGTTTTTTTTCTTAAGGATACAACATTTAAGGGTTGGAGGATTCAAACCTATGATCTCAAGGTCACAATGTGTACATTGATATTACTTGAGTTATTGTTCGTGTTGGCATGTTAAAATTTTGTTTGAATAATATGTTCCTGATCTTTCAAAAATATTATTAAAAATATTCTTACTCGAAAATGGTAATTTTTCTTTCCCTCCCTGTATATATTTTCCTCCGTGAAAATTAATGAGAATAAACATATTATTAAGATCTAAAATGTTGAAGTAGCAATTTGATTAAGTAAACTCAAGAATTCAAAATTCATAACTTTAATCATCCTACCGAATGAGTTGGTGGTATGTTGGTTATCTTGTTAGGTGCTAAAATGATTTCAATTCCCCGGTCACCATTTCAATATTGAAAATCGGTATTTGATTGTCATATTATTTGAGAGCAGTAGTGCTCTATATATAAGGTTTGTTGGTATCCCTCCCACAACCTCGATCATCCCTTGTAACACAAAGACGAACAAAAGACTAAATTGTTTTTGTGATGAATTTGAAAACTTAAATGAGTAGTTGCATGTATAGATTTGTTCACTTCTTTAAAATTAAAAGAATACTTATCATTGTTTTCATATATGAAATCGTTTTCTAACTTAAGTTATTTAAATAATTTAGCTATCCTAATGTTTGAATTAAATGTGTCAAACTCTAAGGATAACAAATATATTTTCAATAATCCACATATAAATTTAAAATTCAATTTTGTTTTTTTAATAATGGAATCAAAATTAACATTAAAATTTACAACTCATGATTGGTAACTCTCTAAATTATTTAAATTTCTAAGTTTCATTTTTTATCAATAGTAAATATAACATAAATCTTGAAAATTTAAATTACGCTATAACTAACCGTTGAAACAAACATTATTGACTTTCTATACATCGAAAAACTAAGATAAAATCTATACATCGAGAAAACTAAGGTAAAAATTATAAGGAGCAGATTGAAAAGAAATATATTAAAAAATTAATATCAACGTCACATTAGCAATTTAATCAATAATATTAATATAACAATAATTAATAAGTTAAGAATATAAATACAAAATTTTATTTTATAGTTAAATATTTAGGTATTTGAAATAAAATTTAACGTTTTCATAAAAAAATACCGATAAAGATATTATTTTTAATATTGTTTAAAAGATTGAATGTAATTTATTTTTTTGAAATAAGGATAACCATGCCCGTCTTTAGGTGAGGAACAATGAAGGAATGAAGATACAACAACTGTTTACAAATTGTCACATATAAATCTTGAACGAGGACATTAAAGGAAGTACATCTTCAAAATCCAAATTTTCAACCAACTCCGCCATCTCTTGACCACTAAATATCACTACTACAAAATAGGGATATGATGATTACAGAAAAGTATCACAAACACTTTATATGATACTTTTTTGCAATCATTGTATCGCACATCATCTATTGTATTTAGATGACACTTTCTAGTAAGTGTCAATAAAATGCAATAAATGATACTTTTTTGTAATCATTAGTTCTTATTTCATGACACTAGTTTTTTGTCACCAATGAGCAATGGATGACATATAAATTAAGTCATTAATGCATTATCAACGACACCTAAACATTATCAATAAATATTATTTATTGACACTTATTTTTTATCACCAAATAATCAAATATGACTCTTCATTTTAATCACAAATCTTCAATTGATGACAAATATTTATTATCAACAAATTGCATTTGATGATAATAATATAATGTCAATTTATATTGTTTCATGACTCTTGTTGTCTATTTGCGACTTTATTTTGTTTGCTCTTACCTATTATCATACATACATAATATTCCTCAACAAAATAACTTCACAGATAAAAGTCTTGTCAAGAAATAAATTTCATAGATGACTTAAAATATTTATAGGTATTTACACTTGAACAAAATAATAAAAGGATAATAATATCACACTTGCCATACATGTTCACAAAGTTTTTTACAACAAAAACTACTAGTAAAGGATGATTCTTGAAGTGTGTTTCTTCACCGCTTCATCCTTTGAATGAGTTTGTGCAAAACCTAAGAAAAATTGAGTTTTAAACCATAGAAATGACTATTCTTTTACTATGACTTGTGAGTTAGAATCAATAAGAAAATAATATTTATAAATAAAAAAAAGTTAAAATTTAAAAAATGTATGGAAGAAGCGAACCTTCACAATTAAGAAGAATTAAAAGAGTGTAGTACTTTCAATCTACAAGTAAACAAGGGAAACATATAATTAGTAAAAGTTTAACGAAACAAAACACATAAATATGCAAAAAAAAAAAAAAAAAGAAGAGAACATCTCCGGACTTAAAGTTAAGAGATACTAGAGCCGAATAAGAAAATAACCCTACAAATGGAAAGAAAATATGGATTGAAATATTATGACACAACTAATATAATAAAGCATTTTCTAAACATAAATATTTCGTTGTTATGTATATGGTAAACACCGAATACCCAATGTGTAGGAAATGATATTTACCCATAATGTGTTAGACATAACTTCTTTGTGTTATTCTTTAAAAATTCTCCAAAATTTCTCGCCTAGAATAGCAAGAGCTGCACCATATAAGCAAAAAATGAATGCATTTTCATAACATTGTTGGTAAGTCTAGAAGTTCTAAGTAATTTAAACAATCATAATAACTTCTTTGGCAAACTTGAACTATAGATTGATCTAAGAATTGAAAAAGAAAAATGTTTAACAAAGTTATTTGAAAGAAACTGACAAAGCCAAAACAATAAACTAGAATAAGGAGAGAACACACACCTGAAGAACATTAAGAAATTCTTTTTCTTATTAACTCAAGAGAGTTCATGTTACAACACAATAAACATATTAAAGAAAAATATTTTTCGGTTGTGCATTATTAATAACAAGCACACCATCACAATCACAACCACAAAAATGAATGAGACAAAGTTATGATAATAGGTAGCTTACAATGGTTTGGAGGAAGTAATGTAAGGAAATGTCTTGAAGTCTTAATCACTAGAACCACCTTTCAAGTTATTTCCTATCCAAAGGAGAAAATATAGTGTTACATTGAAGGCGAAATTGGTAGATGACAATTCTAACAGATAAGTATCAGAATAAGCGCATTTATTTCATCAACCATCGAAGTATTTTCGACTCTTTCTTCATAAGAGAACCTGAATAAGGGTTAACTTCATCATCCACTACACAAATCATACATGCTTGAAAAAATCAAAGAAACTCCCCCATCTCGAACTTCACAAATCAACCTATTATGGCATCTTTTAAGAAAATGAAAAGTGAAGATAGGCAACCATATAAAAAAAACTGACTTATTAAAAGAAATAGTTGAACAAATGATGAATTAAGTCAAAATAGCTATACTACAAAAATGGGGTATGATGATTCTAAAATGTAGGTGCAATTGGTACCTAACAAATTCTAATAGTACAAACCAATTATCAGCTATCAATCTCAAGTTTACTACTCTATCTTCCTAAATACTCTCTCAAATTGATAAAAACATAATTTAGCAAAAGAGACATAAATATAATTCAACCAAGAGATACTTGATTGAGGAAAGTGATTATAATTAAAAAAATATATGATATAAAGAAAGGCGTAAAAAACAAAAGTAAAACTCTACCTCCATGATCATTATCCACTCGGAAAAATTGGTACCACTGATACCATTTTGCTCAAGATAAAAATAAATTAGTTAAATATTTAGTTCACAAGATTTGGAAAGATGTACTTGCAAAAATAAACTCAATAAACAATAGTTATATCGTACTCTTCCTAATATGTTAGCCACACATGTTTCCCAAGTTTCCAAAAATAGACCCAACCTGCAACTTATTGCAAATAAAGAAATATTTTTAAAAAAATCAATAAACCTTTGGAACATCAAAATTACCTCCAAGATGTACATACATTTCCTTTTCATTCTCAAGATCCCTGCAAATATTAGATTGCCAAGATTTCTTTCAACTGACAATTTGCGATACCTGCAAATGTTAAGTATCGACACATTTAACAAAAAATAACTTTTAGCCTCCTTTAATCCTTCAATTTCACATAACAACAAGAAATTAAATATGAAGAAAATTGATGTTATGCATGAAAAAAGTGGAAAATGATACTAACCCAAGTTCATTGGGATCTACAAGCTCCAAAAAATTAATTTGGTCCAATAAGACAGATCTCCAAAAACTAGACACAACAAAAAAAAAATAATTCAAATCTAAATGTCTCTAGCCATACTACAAACAAATAAATAATTTTAACCTAACAAACAAAATATTAATGTTACCTCCAAATAACATGTAATTTTACCTCAGAGTACTTAATCCCCTATTGTCAGCTTCTAAGATATTGAAGATATCAATGGTGACACCCTGGTCCAACTCATAGCCACTCGAAGGACCAGTCTTCATCCATATCATCCTGATCATAACAAATGCACTATCTTCCACCATATTCAGCAATTCATATCAACATAATTAAATTTCAATAATCATAAAAGTACACTATTAAAGTAAGAATGTAATAAACACCACCAAGATAAGATGAGAAGTTACTCATAAGAAAATTACTCAAGAAAGCAAAGAAAAATACAATTTTTTTTAAAGAATCAATCACTCTGTTACATTGATACTCAACCGAGTGAATGATGCGTACTCTACTTAACTCATATTACTTTCAATGAATAATAGATAACCATTATATTGGAAAATATCAGTAAACCACATAAAAATTCAAGAATTACAAGCCCTTGTCGGTTAACTTAAAAGACATGCATGAACTCCAATGACCTGCAATCCTAGCGAATAATATCAAGAATCATCCAAGAAAATGGTTAACATTGCATCATCATAAAGATAATCCTTAAACAACCATGATAAGAAGGGATTATAAAAAGAGTAAGAAATATAAATACTCTTTATAATTCTTGGTTCTAAGTAAGACTTCAACATGCACCACCATCATCGAAAATAAATGTTAAGTAGTGAAATGAAGTACTTTCATGACAATTATGAAAATTTTCAAGGGATTGGATAATAAATGAAAATGAGAGAAGGATGAGGAATGAGAAAATTATAAAATTTGAACAACTAAAAACCTTCACCGATATATGTACACTCGTAGATAAATAAATTAATCTAACTTTGTGGTTATAAAATTGTGTTCATGATAATCAAAGCTTTGATTATAAAATTATGAAAATTGGTTTGGTAAATTAATTTTCATAAATTATAAAAATTATGTAATGGAAACCCAAGCTTCATAATTTTACCAATAAAACTAATCAAAGCTTTCAAACCCACTAGCATTTCAAGCAACAAACAAATTCTATAATTTTTCTTTTCCAGCCAAGGTTTCTTCTTTCTTTTCATAAAATTTATTTTTCTTCCTTTTTTATTGTTTAGACACACAAAAGTAGCCCCCCACTTTATGATGGACAAACAAAGTTGATCACAAAGTAGAAGAAACCAAAAAAACAATTAAACACAAAGAGAGTTAGAGAATATTTGAGGGTTTATAAGAATAAGGCATGGATGAAGCATATATTGATATGAAGAATCATGCTCGACATGCCCAAAAATATAACATAAAACACCTAAACGAATCAGTCTCGAACATGCCCAAAAATAAAAAACACCAAGAAAACTTTAATTTCATAAAAATAGCCACCAACTTACCCAAACCCAAACTCGAACACGGCTGTCCAACAAAGCGAGGCTTGAAATCGAAACGAAACCGAGCCCTACCACGAAGAACACTTCAAAATCAGCATAATAACAAGACTCAAACAACAACCAAACCTGAAACAACCATCAATTAGACATGAGATCGAGGTTGCGAACTTACCCAAGTGATAGATCACGACAACACGACACGAACAAGGCACAATAGATGTGCGAGGCGGCTAAACCAAGGGCACGACGTTGAACCGCGGATGTTGGCGAGCGAGGGTGGTTGTTCGGTGGCTGCTCGCGAGGATGGGAGGAGGTGTGTTGCTGCGGCGTCGGGGAGGTGGGATCGCGAGCGTGGGCTCGATCTATGCGGGGGTGCGGCGGCGTGGGCTGGTCGGAGTCGTCAACGACGGCGTCAGTTGGTCGGAGTCGTCAACGGCGGCGGCGGCTGCTTGAGGGTGAATGGGGCTAGGGTTTGTGGTGAGGGAAAGAGAAGAAAGAAGAAGAAGAAAGAAGAAGAAAGAAGAAGAAGAAAGAAGAAGAAAAAAGGAAAGAGAGATAATGGGTTTAATTGGTTTTTTATTCTTTTTGTTTCCTTTAAAACTAAAGCCCCCATTTTTTTTATTACTTTTTAATATCCTATGGGCTTTTTCAAATAATCCATAAAACTCAATTGTTTATTTTTCTCTTAAACTTAAATAAAAGTAAATCCTCCCCGTTTTCTTTTTTTCTTGTTTTTTCAAAAACTTGGGACATTACATAATCTTTTTATGAAAATTGTAAAATTGTCATAATTTAATATGAAATATTTTTTAAAAATTAATTTTTCTTTGACAATTGTCATAGACTAAATTTTGTCACAAAATCAATTTTTTTTTAATAAAGTCAGGAGACCACAAAATCAATTTCATAATATATATATATATATAACAAAATTAGAGAATTAATTGTTATGAAAATTATAATTTAGAAGTGGTTGAAAAGATAATTGTAACAAAATATATAAGGTTAATCTCAATATATATATATATATATACACTTTTTAAAAATATCAAAATTATACTTATTTTTCTAAGTTAGTTTAAAAAATTTATGATTCTACAAAAGATAATTGTAACATTTGGGGTTTTTTTATATTATTATTAAACTTCCCTAAATGGTTTTCTTTTTCATTTAATAAATGGGTTGTTTTCTCCTTCAAATTCTTTAAACAAAAAAAAACCATTTATAATTTTGTTTTCTTTATTTAAAAAAAAATATATAAGAAAAATATATAATATTTAAAAATATGAAAATTATACTTATTTTTCTACATTTAATATGACTGAATTTCATAAATTTATGATTCTAAAAAAGTGTCATAAAACGCGCATTTTTTTATTTATGACACTTTGTTGTGATGGTAATTTTATTTTAATTACTAATTACTAGATGATTCTAATAAAGTGTCATAAAACGCGTGTTTTAATTTATGACACTTTAATTGTCTCTCCCTCTTAAATTTGTTTGTTACAAGTGTCATCTAATGGTCTTTTTCTAGTAGTGTATGTATACTTTTTAATTGAGGGATATTTTTTAAAGGAAAGTTTAACAATTTTAAATATTTTTTTTACATAAACTTTATAATTAAGGGTATTTAGGATAATTTGGCCTTTAATATTTAACGTACTCTAAATCTTTGTTGTGGACTGTGAAAAATTTTGTATTTGGTTTTTTGAAAAAGCACATAATAATATCTTGAGTGCTTACTCAAAAGGGTAAGGAAAATAATATATTCTCATAATTTCAGTAAAGCAACCATTTTTTTTTTATGAAGCAAAATAAAGCAACCATTCTAGTATTTTACATTGTTATATTTTGACAAATTATTATATTTATTTAATTTATTGAGGGTATTTTCGACAAAGATCATAGACGTTTGTATTTCTTATTTTTATCATGTGTAAGTGTGGGCCACTTTAGTGTATCTATCTGAAAAATGTAAAATAGGTTATATATAAATCTGAGGCTGCCGTCTTTTGATAACTTTCATTGTAAATTTCATCCCAAAGAGAATTTCTTAAGGTAGTGCGAAGTCTGTTTTAGAGATAGTTTCTCTAGAGAGTGAGATACTATTTTATTGTGAAAGTTGTGTTCCTAAACCTTTATAGAGAGAGTGAAATGTTGTGTGCATTGGCCAAGAACAGAGAGTGAAAGGTTGTGTGCATTGGCCAATTAGAGGAAGGAAATTGTTGTTGATGTGAGAAGAAGCTTGTATATCAATAATTAATGAGAGTAGATCGCATTTGATTAAACCACTTTAAAATCCAGTGTTATTTTTCCCTTCTCTATTTTATTTCAATAATTGTTTTGTTCTTCGACTGCTGATTTTATAAGATAAATTTTGTCTCGAGTATTCCGCATTATTATTGTTTGGCCAAAAGGTTTCAAGGTTTATTTTTCAATTTTTGCAGAGAAATATTCTGGGCTTGCAGTTAGTTTTTGTAGAAATTTTTTTAGGGTTTGGTGTAAGTTTTTTGTTCATTTTTGCTTAGAATTTTTAGATTTTTATATCAAAATGTGAGCAAAATTTGAGCCGGAGCGTTTTGATAGGAGAGGTGATTTTTCTCTTTGGAAGAAGAAAATGCGTGCTCTCCTAGTCAACAAAAAGTGTCTAAGGCTTTTGATGATTGTGAAACACATCTTGCAATAATGACAACAACTGAAAAAGAGGAAATGCTGGAAGTGTCCTACAGTACGTTTATTTTATATCTCGCTGACAATGTGTTAAGGCAAGTACATGCTGCAAATACAACTTTGGAGGTATGGTCTAAATTGGATAGCCTGTGTTTGACTAAATTCTTAACTAATAAATCATATTTGAAGGAAAAGTTTTTCGGTTATAAGATGATCCTAGCAAAGATCTAGAACAGAATCTATATGAGTACAACAAGATAACACTTGATCTGAATAACATTGATGAGGTGATTTCAGATGAAAACAAAGCTATTATCTTGTTAAATTCGCTACCAGAATCTTATAATGGAGTAAAGACGGCAATCAAGTATGATAGAAATAGTCTCTCCATGGATACTGTACTTAATGCTTTAAGGTCTAGAGATTTAGAAAAAAAAAGGCAAAAGGTAAAGAGAATGAAATTCTCCTAGTCAGAGGTAGAACTGATAGGTCGAAGTCACAAAATAGATCCGTAAAAAGTGCTTCTATGGCCACAAAGAGGGGCATATTAGAAGGAACTGTTATGAACTCACGAACAAGACAAAGGATAAAGAAGAATCACAATGTTTCTGAAGGATATGACTCAGCTGAGGTTTTGACAGTATTAGAAGCAGGTGTAATTAGTGATGGATTTTAGATTCAGGGTGTTCATTTCACATGACACCCAACAAACATTGGTTTAAAGAATTTGAGAGCATTCATGGCGGCAATATTTTTTTTTTTGGAAACAACCAAGAATGTGTTGTTGAAGGTATTGGTTCAATACAAGTGAAGATGTTTGATAATCATATTAGAATTCTCACTAATGTGAGATCATATGTGCCAAATTTAAAAAGGAGTTTATTGTCTCTAGGAGTATTTCACAAAGCAGGGTACTCATGTAAAACAGAAAATTGTACAATGAAGATTATCAAAGGAGCTATTATGAAGTTGAAGGGTAAACTCATCAATAGCTTCTACATCCTGCAAGGAAGCACAATTCTAGGAACAACTATTTCAGTTTCTATGTAAAATCAAGAGAAGGCGAAATTGTGGCATCGAAGGCTTGTCCATGTTAGTGAAAATGGCCTGAAAGAGCTCCAGAAACAAGGCTTGTTTGGGAGCTGTGAATTAGGGACTCTTGATACTTGTGAACACTGTATTTATGAAAAGTCCACCAGGGTCTCATTTGGAAAAGGAAAACATAGTTCTCAACATATTTTAGACTCTGTTCAGTCTGATTTATGGGGATCAGCTAGCACACCAACTTTGGGTGGAGCTAATTACTTTTTGTCTATAGTAGATAACTACTCTCAGAAGGTTTGGGTGTATCTACTAAAACCAAAAGATGAAACATTCTAAAAGTTTGCTGAGTGGAAGACATTAGTTGAAAGACAAATAGAAAGGAAGGTTAAAGTCATTCTAACAGATAATGGCTTGGAATTCTTAAGTAAAGAGTTCAAAGATGTTTTGTTTAAAGCAAAGATATGTTTGCAAAAGATTTCTACTGAAGATAGCGTTGCAGATATCTTTACCAAGGTTCTGCCGTCTGATAAATTTGAGAGTTGTCTGAAGGCTCTTTACTTTGTTGAATTGTAGTTGGTGATACTCAACTCCTTTTATTGGTAATGAGTGTTTGTGTAATAAGTTTTCTAGGTGGAGATTTGTCATATTTTGACAAATTATTATATTTATTTAATTAATCCAACAACGTATTTTCGACAAAGACCATAGGCCTCTGTATTTTTTTTCTCACGTATAAGTGTGGGCCCACCTTATTGTATGTGTGTGAAAAATTTTAAAAATGTTATATATAAACCTATTGTGAGTTGTCGTTTTTGGGTAACTTTCATTGTAACTTTCATCCCAACAAAGAAAATTTCTCCTGTGAGTGAAAAACCTGTTTTATTTCTCATAAGTTGTTTTACCGTGTGAGAGTTGTCTTCCTAAACCTTTAGAGAGAGTGAAAGATTGTGTGCATTAGCCAAGCTTTACAGACTGAAAAGTTGTGTATTGGCGAGAGGAAGGAAATTGCTTAGATCAATTGATGTGAAAAGCCATTAAAACTTGTATATCACTCCTTAATGAGACTAGATAGCATTTGAACAACTTTAGAATCCGATATTATTTTTCCCTTCTCTATTTTATTTCTACGATTGATTTGCTGTTGGGCTGCTAATTTTATTAGATAAATTTTTTCTGTAGATTATTCTGCATTATTATTGTTTGACCAAAAGGTTTCGACGTGAGGTTTATTTTTCAACATACATCTATAGTATTATATGACCTTTTATGTGAATAAGTCATATCTCGCCTTTTCCTTATTTTTGGAGAATTATAATTATTATTTATGGAAAACAACTGCCAAGTTGTTGGAGAATAAATAAAAAGTTTTTTTTTTTTTCTCGAATCTAACATAAAGTTGTTTGCACCGAATTTAATATAGTGTCAATTAGTTTATATATTTACGTGTCTAAAAAACCTACTATAAATTGTGAACTATGGAAGTATTATTTCCAAACTAAGGGAGAAAGAAAAAAAGAAAAAAAGAGAGAAAATCAAAGCATGAATTCTCATGTGGGGAATGACATGAATAAGCCCCATGCTATATGCATTCCTTTCCCATCACAAAGTCATATAAATGCAATGTTAAGTGTAGCCAAACTTCTTCATCAAAAATGCTTTCATATAACCTTTGCAACACTGAATACAATCACAGGCGTATAATCAACTCGAGAGGTTCGGACGCTCTCGACAACTTACCCGACTTTCAGTTCGAAACCATTCCGGATGGTATGCCTGTGACCAGTGACGACATCGATGCCCCACAAGACCTATCCGCTCTTTGTATTGCTATTTTGCAAAATTTCTTGGCTCCTTTTTGCAGTTTTCTTGCTCGACTTAACGATAACGCTTTGTCGAATGTTCCTCGTGTTAGTTGTATCATCAGTGATGGTTTCAACACGTTCACTATTCAAGCTGGCGCTGAGTTTAACATTCCAGTGGTTCATTTTTTTCCGTTCAACGCCTGCAGTTTGTTGGGATTTATGCATTTAAGGGAACTTGGGAAAAGAGGATTTACTCCCTACAAAGGTAACCAAATCTAACTAATCAATTTTATTTTAGAGGAGGTCTGCAATGAGTTTCTAAGTGTCAAAAATATTTTCAAGCACGAAAATGTCATTCCAAACATATGTGAAGAATTTAGTCTTTATAAGTTTAAAGCCAATACATTCCTAATGATTTAAATAGTTATTTATTGCCCCTTTCTTAAACCAAATTTATTATTGCCTTTTTTATTTTAAAAGTTACTATTTCCTAGAAGCTTACCCGAACAACCTGACTATCCAACCCAAACAGTAAAAGTTGGGTTAAGCTATAATTCTCTTCAGGTTGAGTTAATTTATTATTTTATAATTTTTTCTGAAACAAAGGGTAACCACGCCCGATTATTTTATAATTTTCAATGGGTTGAGTTGGTTATGAAGTTGACTGATTCTTGACTCCTTCAACCCAACCGAACCATAACTAAAAACAATATTATACATATATGTAAGATTAATTAATAAAAAAAAAATTTAACATACGATAAGAAACGTTCAATAATAAAATTGGCAACCTAGGTCGAATTATAGTTGATCATCTACCTAGATTCAAGTTATATAGTTTATAAAAAAAAGGATCAAATATAGTATCATTATATATATTTATTTGTTTGTTTGTTTGTTTACATATTTAAGGGGTTGTTTGTTTCGCATATGTAGGTAGGATTTAGTTTTAGGATTTATTAACTCCCTCCTCGAAAACATACATCCAAACGAGTTTTTATTAACTCCTCATTTTTACTTTTAAAAATAACTCTCATCTGTAACGAATCATTTTTAATAATTCATTTAAAACTACTCAATCATTTCTAACCACTCATTTTTCATCATTCCTTTTAAATCAATAAACTCATTTTTAATCATTTCTTTTTTTATTACTAAAAATAACTACTCATTTTAAAATCTATATCCAAACAAGATTTTGACTCTAACTCCTCCATACAAAAGTTACATCCAAAGGAATTTTTGACACAACTCTCAATTTTTAACTACTCAATATAACTTTTCAAATATAACTCTTTAACCAAATACTACTTAAAATATGTCAAACAAACATCCCCTAAGGGTTATAACAGTTGAATTTTATAAAAATTTTTTTATAAAAATCAAATTTAGAGGAAAAAAAAATTGAATACATTCTTAAAACTCAATCCAATCCAATTTTAAATATAGAATTCGGTTGGATTGAGTTACTCTAATATATAGAGTTGAACATGATAAACGCAAAACTTTTAATTTCACAATTGTTTTTTTGCAGAACTCGGATCCAAATGAGACCATCTACCCCCATAATAGGAACTAGCACTACTCTGAGGTTTTATCAAATTTATAAACACAAAATGTTAAAACAGTTAAAACAAGAAACTAAAATCTTTTTTTTTTTAACTTGCTAAAAAAAAATTAACCTAGTTTATAATTAACCCTTTTTTACTTTACTTTTAATAAATAGTAATTAAGAATCTCATGCGCTTAAATTTATCATAATCTTCTTGAATTTTGTTCTCTGTATCTTCAGAGTACTAAATGAATCATGTTATGTTTTTTTTATACGAAATGCTGTACTAACAAACGAATTCACGATTTTGTCTCAAAAAAAAAGAAAAAAAACGAATTCTCGGTTTTTCTATAAAATTCATTTTTTATTTTATATATTTTTGGGTATTTTTTGTTGGATGAACTTCCACAATATTTGTTGTTTTAGTTTTCTACCAAAAAAAGTATTCCACGTCTCTAAACTTTTCAGTTGTACAAAATGAAAAAAAAAAAAAAAACATTTTGGTTCTCATTCTTCAATATATTATATTATTATGATTTAACTAATAATATATTATTTATTTCACATGTATTGGAAAGCATCGACAAGTCATAGAAGGTCCAATATTTGTTGGGGTAGAAATCTCTCTACCCTCCACCATTTAATTGTTGACAAATTAATGGAAAGAAAAGATTTTCATTCTTTCTCTTTCATAGTCAAGACACTGAGATTCCTGTCTCCAAGGGACAGCTCAACTGTTGAGACTAAGGACTTCAAGGCATGTTTTCTTGAGAGATCTCTAGTTCGAGATCGTTGGGAAGTGCTTAAACTAGAATACCCTTCGAAGTATCCTGGTGCCACAGTATAGGGATGGACCAGTGGTGCCCTGGGTATAGTGGAGCAAAGCTCCGATTTCCCGATTTTCAAAAGACGCTGAGTTTCCTGCCTATCAAATAATACTATGTTCATTATGTTCATTGTTTTCCAATATATATATTGTTAATTGTTAATTCCCTTGAACGAAAACTTTTCCTAATTTATATATTAATTGTCCAAATCATTTGAAAAGCTATATAATAGGCTTACAAATAGGGGTATATATGGTTTAGAATGTGTTAAATTAAGAGAATTTTTTTAGACCTATTCAAATATTGGGGTTGGTCAATTTCCCAACTTGTCCAGCCTTATATATATATTAGAGCAACCTAACACAATCCTTATATCTTTGGATTAAGTTGTGTTTTCAAGTTATGTTAGTCTCCATTTTTTTCTCTAAGACTCTAACCATAACCTGTAAATATGTAAATAAAGTATAAAAAAAATGCATAATACTAAGAAACCTATCTCGCACTCACATTCTTATCAATATGTTAAGAAATCTATCTCGCACTCACATGCGCACACATGTACGTTGGAGATACTCATCTTGTCCCATATTAAAAATATGAGAAGTCTTCAACATCTTTATAAGAGACATGGGTTACTGCTTTCATTACTAATTGATTTTGAGGTGAAATTCCATATTATCTAATAATAAATAATATTTTTAGTTCAAGTTAGATTAAATTAAAAATAACAAACCTCAAAACCAACTTAATCTAATGCCTTATGGTTTGAGTCGATATTTCGGGTTGTGAGTTTTATTTTTGTGCACCCACCTCAGAACAAACCTCAGAAGACTAGCTTTTGGCACGATCAACGGACTACAAATTATAAGCTTTGTGATTTATTCCCTCTTTTGTATGATCTATCTTTCCATAAAGACATATATGTTAATCAATCATGGGACGCGATCAATTCTTCTTTTAAGCTTCATCCTTTTCGTCCCTTTTTTGACAGAGAGCTTGATCATTGGGAACAACATATCAGACCAGTGGCCCCTGTCTAGCTAATTTCATGCTAATCACTCTAATTATCTTCTATGGAAACTAGCCTCCAACTTAATCTTTTCTGTCAAAGAGGTGAAAATGATCCTTAGTTAATTGGATGTGGTTGATCCCTACAAGCCCAACATCAACTTTTGGAAAAATAACATTACTAAAAAAGTCAAAATTTTCATTTGGGCTCCTTTCTATAAATGCATTAACATTTACGATGTTATGCAAAAGCGCCAACCCTTTAATTTTTTGGGCCCATCTCGGTGTTCTCTCTACTTATGCAACAATGAATCAATGGAACATATTTTCACCTTGTGCCCTTTTGAGCAAAGAATTTGGACTAATCTGCCAAATACATACACTACAACTATCTCAAGCTATGAAACTTTTGATCTTCTCCTCTTTGATTACTTTTGCTTCACATCTCACTCTCAACGTATGATTATTGCTACAAATCTTAGAGGTGCTACTTTATGGTGGATTTGGAAAGAACAAAATGCAAGGTTATTCTCTACTGTTCATAATTGGAAATCTCTTCAACCTCTTTGGGAAGATATAGTCCTTACTGCAGCTGAATGGAGTACAAAATCTACATTATTAAAAAACTATTCTATTGCTATGATAGCCCTTAATTGACTCTCCTTTTTGTAATCCTTCGCTTTATGGTTCTTGTTTCTTGTACTATTTTCTCTCTTCTCCCCTTTCAATGAAGTATCTTTTATCCAAAAAAATTTTATTTTGTGCACCCTACTTACAAACTCGAGTAATATTTTTATTTACAGATGAGAGCTTTTCAACAAATAGCTACCTCGAAACGAAAATAGATTGGATTCCGGGTATGCAAAACATACGACTCAAAGATCTACCAAGTTTCCCAGCAACAATAGATCCAAATGGCATAATTCTAAACAATTTGGTTAAAGAAATAGAAAGAACTAAAAAAGCTTCAGCCGTTATATTAAATACTTTCAATGCACTAGAACAACAAGCTTTGGAGGCTCTTTCTCACATACTTCCTACCATTTACACAATTGGTCCAGTCCACTTGCTCACAAACCAAATCAAGATCAATAAAACCCTAGAAGCAATAGCTACAAATCTCTGGAAAGAGAATCCAAATTGTCTAAGTTGGCTCAATTCCCACAAGCCAAATTCAGTCATTTATATTAATTTTGGAAGCGTTACAATGATGTCACATCAACATCTTCTTGAATTTGCATGGGGACTTGCAAATAGTGGCAAAACCTTTTTATGGATCATAAGACGTGATCTTGTTCAAGGTGATTCAACTTCAACATGTTTACCCTTTGAATTCTTTGAGGAAATTGAAGGGAGAGGGATGATTGCGAGTTGGTGTGCTCAAAAGGAGGTGTTGAAGCATCCATCTATCGCTGTGTTTTTGACGCATTGCGGTTGGAATTCGATTCTTGAAAGCATCGCTGCTGGTATTCCTATGATATTATGGCCGTTCTTCGCCGACCAGCCTACCAATTGTCGATATTGTTGCGTTGAGTGGGGGGTTGGCTTGGAGATTCATGGTGATGTTAAGAGGGATGAAGTTGAGAGGTGTGTTAAAGAGGTAATGGAGGGACAGAAGGGGAAGGATATGAAGAAGAAAGTTATGGGGTTGAAATATTTAGCAGAAGAATCATGTGATTTGGGAGGCTCTTCTTATTGCAACCTTGATAAACTAATTGTCCAAATTATTGGAAAGATTCTATAGAGGAATCACTAATTCTTCCAAAAGATTCTAACAATGAGGTTGAATACAAAAAATAAAGTGTTTTTAGTCAAGAGACTTGCCATTATGTAGCTGTCTCTCTTAATAATCACTGTGGTGACATTATCTAATATATATTTTTTTCTTATTTTGTCCATCAATAAGGAGTTTAGTTTAATCAAAATGTACCTTTTATCATTTAATAAAATTCAATTTGGTATATTTTAAGAATATTGAATAATGTTTCTGCTTCTTGATGGCATTTATATGTACGGAAATTTGAATAAGACAATGAAGGCATTTCATGTTATTTTTTGTTTTTCTATAATTTCTAAATATCTTTCTCTCATGTTTGAAAGAATCAAAAAAATTCTTACATACATTTATATATCAAAGATTAAGACTTCAATAATGAAAAATAATTATCTATTCTACATATATTAATAGTTTTTGTTGAGAGGACCTGTATACTTAAATGCAAATGTTTTGTTAGAGAATAATTAAAACACATTATGTAAGAGTTACACATTGTTAGGGAGAGTTTAGAATGAAATATTGAGACCAACTAGTTTGAGATGAATTTGATTATATACACTTTGATCTTTAGGGTCTAGCTAAAGTACCTTCTAAAGGTGGTGCGCATTTATATGCTAAGCATTATTAATGATTTTTCTAGAAAGGTTGCGGTGTTTTTCTTGAAGTAGAAGAGTGATGTGTTTTCTACGTTGGAGGGTTGGAAGGCAATGATTGAGAAACATACAAAGTGTTGGATAAAATATTTTCGTACAAATAATAGTTTGGAATATTGTTCTGGTGAGTTCAATTCTTTTTTGCAAGTTAGGGAATTGTTAGACATTAACAATTCTTCCTACTTTGCAGCAAAATGGAGTAGCAAAGCGGATGAATCTAACCTTGATTAGTAAGGTGTGTTGCATGTTATCAAATGAAAACTTACCTAAATCATTTTTGCGCTAAAGCTACTACTTTGGTCATATTGTCAATCGCTCTCTGCATAATTTTCTGAAGAAAAAGACATCACAAGAAGTGTGGTCTGGTAGTCCTGCCAATTATACAGATTTAAAAATATTTGGTTGTCCTGCTTATGCTCACGTGAATGATGGTAAACTTGAACCAAGATCTTTGAAATGTATTTCTATTGGTTACAAGCCTGGTGTTAAGGGATATAAGTTATAGTGTCTCAAGACTAAAAAGTAGAGATATAGTATTTGATGAACCTTTCCATGTTGGGTAGACGATCTTTTAAAATGGAGTCTTCAGATAAATTTAGCAGAGTTCGCATGTGTAGGTGGAGTTTTGGATTAAAGTCATCGTGTATCCTAATCACGATGATGCTTCTACTTGTGATAATTCTGAATTACCACGTAGTGGTGATCTGGCTTCACCTTTGAAAGCACCAATAGAATTTTTTTATTGCTAAAGATAGGCTTAAAAGGGAAATTAAATCTCCACAGAGGTATGTAGAAGCTAATTTAGTAGTTTATGCTTTAAATGTTGCTAAAGAGATTGATTCTAGTGAGGAACCGTCTACATTTACAGAGGCTGTAAATTGTAACAACTCCGACAAGTGGATGATTGCAATGCAAGAAGAAATTTAATCTCCACATAAAAATGATACATGGGATCTTGTGAAGCTTCCTTAGAATAAGAAATTCGTTCGTTGTAAGTGGATTTTTAAACAAAAGAAAGGTGTTCTTGGTGTTGAGAAAGTCATATATAAAGCAAGATTAGTTGCTAAGGGCTTTAGTCAAATTCCGTGTGTTGAGTATACTGATGTATTTTTCTCCTGTTGTGAAACATAGCTTTATTCGTGTTTTGCTTGGCATTGTAGCTATTCATGATCTTGAACTTGAGTAGATAGATGTTAAAAATGTATTTTTACATGGAGAACTTGAAGAAGATATTTATATGCATCAGTCGAGGGTTTTGTTGTTTAAGGAATAGAAGACTATATATGTTTATTGAAGAAGTCTCTATATGGCCTGAAACAGTCACCAAGACAATAGTAAAAAAATTTGATTCTTTTATGATTGCACATGATTTCAAGAGAAGTAGTTATGATAGTTGTGTTTACTTTAGGAAAAATCATGATGGGTCATTTTTCTACCTTCTCTTATATGTTGATGGCTACTAAAGATATAAGAGAAATTATACAAGTCAAGGCAGAGGTAAGTGAAGAGTTTGATATGATAGACTTTAGTGCAGCATAGAAAATTTTGGGTATGGAAATTGTTAGAGATAGGAAAGCGAGAAAACTTTATTTGAGTCAAAAGGAGTATATACAGAAAGTTTGGTCCATGTTTAATATGCATCATGCCAAGCCAGTTAGTATTTCATTAGGCTCACATTTTAAACTCTCGGATGCTTTATCTCCATAGTCAGATGATGGGGTTGATTATATGTCTCGAGTTTCTTATTCTAGTGCGATTGGTTCTCTAATATATGCAATGGTTTGTACCCATCTTAATTTATCCTACGCAGTCAGTGAAGTTAATAGGTAGTTGAGTAATGCAGGTAAAGAACATTGGAAAGTAGTTTAGTGGATACTGAGATATTTACGAGGTATAGTTGATGTTTATTTTCATTTTGGGAGAACTAGAGACAGAGTCATCGGTTATGTGGATTATGATTATGCCGGAGATCTTGATAAAAAAAGATCACTTACTAGATATGTGTTTACAGTTGGTAGTTCTGCTATTAGTTGGAAAGATACTTTGTAGAATAATACAGTTGATCCGTCTACGACAGAAGCAGAGTATATGTCTATTACCGAGGCTTGTAAAGAAGTTATATGGTTGAGGGGATTGTTTGGTAAACTCAGTGAAGACTTAAAACTTTCTAGAGTTTTTGTGATGATCAGTGTCATCTTCCATACAAAAGATAAAATGTTTCATGAGAAGACAAAGCACATTGATACCCGATACCATTTTGTACCTGAGGTCATTACTCATGGTGATATTGTTGTGAGCAAGATTAGTACCAACGACGATCCAGCTTATATGATGACTAAATATTTTCCACTAAACAAATTCAAGCATTGCTTGAGTTTTGTTGGTCTTTGCAATTTCTAAACTACTTAAGGTTGGCAAAGACGACTGGAGTTTTTCATTCGACGTTTGGTCAATTAGCATCAAGGTAGAAATTTGTTATACTGCTAATTCCCACATCGGGGAATTTGTTTTTGTGGTGGCTATAGTCTATTATAAATAGACTTTCCCATTTTCATTGACAAAATACGACAAGATTATATAAGAATTTATTAAATTCTTATATTTTATATATTAATTTTTATTTTCATTTAGAAATTAATTTTGGTGAGTTCAAATTATTTGGTGTATTGAGATTTTGGTGAGTGCTTGAGTATGCTCTTTTGTAATCTCAATTTGGAACTCTAGTGAAATATTCTTGCTGTTTTCGTCCATGGATGTAGGGTTTGTCTGAACCATAAGATCTTTGTGTTATTTCTTTTCTTTTTACTCCATTTTTCTATATTTTCTATTGCCATAATTAGAATCTAGTTTACTTTCGCTGTATCGATATTATGTGGTCTATGTTAGATCAAGTAATTTTTCAACATAAATGAAAAGACTACTAAATTGGCAAGTATTATTCTTTGTAAAACTTATTCCTATATGGGCACGATTCTCAGAAATTGGTAGTCCCATTAAAGGGTATAATATCCATGAAAAAGGATATGATTCTCCCACAGTTTCAACTTTCATTTTGTGCTTTCTGTTGAGTAACCCTCAAGTATTAGAGAATATAATTGGAATTTAGTGATTAAGCGGTGACCATAAAATATCTTAAGTCTCAAAGTTCCTTCTATAAAAAAGAGTTCATATATCATCAATATTTTAATTTAACGCTTTATAACCTTAAGTTAATTTTTAATTAAAAAAGGGTTTTTTTTTCTTCATAAATAGACCCTATTTGAAAAGTATTTGCAAATATAGATATCTACAAAAATATTAGCAAAAGTAGATTTTGTTTTAATACATTATAAAATTTGAAAATAATAAATTACAATCATACCCTCATATTGGTGGTTTTTTAATTTAGGAAGAAAAATTTTAAAAAAGGAAAACCATCCCATATTCCAAACCACAATTAGCAAATTTAGGGTCATTAATTATGGAAAAGCATATCCTCTGGTATCACATTTATTAGAGACATTTCATCTTCATTTTTAATTACATTATAAATTTAAAAAATAACGATCAAATTATTGATTTTTCTTTTGGGAAGGAAAATTTTAAAAAAGGAAATTCGTCTCACATTCCAAACAAGAAACTGTCAATTTATGGTGCATTAGTTGCAGGATGAAAGTGGCGACAATACATTATTAGAGGTACTATTGTGATTTACATACAATATGGTTAGTAATGTACATGATATTTTATTATGGTAGTTTTATTTATAAATAAACCGTATGAGCTATTAAACGTTCAATTTCGTTGATTGAAATCAGAACAAGTTTAATAACCACACAGTATTGAAATCACTTGGTATGTACATCCATAATATATCATGTATCATACTGTATTTTAAAATTTTGTGTTTTTTTTTAAGTGTTTAATTTGCTGATATGGATACTTGTAGTGTGATTTAATATGTTTGCAACAATGAACAAGTAATTTTGAATGTACAATACCGTATAGTAAAACATTGAGAAATAACATATGTAATATTTGTGAATTGATAGATACTCGTACTGTTGGAACAACTTCATACAAAATTACTATTCAAAGTGAGATCAATAGTAAATTAAAAAGATCACATGGGTTACAAAATTGAAACTGAAAGCGTTCGGCATAAGAAAAGATTGTAATGTAAAATCATCATTGAGTGAATGCGTTCTTCAATATTTATGCGACGCCCTTCAGCTACTTCATGACTATGGTACAACTCATTTTCATCCTACTGACCATTATGTGCAATACGGATTGGGATACTTGTTGAACCTATAAGGAAAATTTGTATAGTATTACAAAATGTCTTAACCATATTGTTCTATATTATAAGTCGTATAATATACATGTATAAACAATATCATATTGCAGAATAGAAATGTAGTGAGTAGTAATATGAGTACGAAAAATGTATTAGACATGAATATAATGAATAATAAACCATAAATGTACCGTGTAAGTTATACAATATGTAGAATGAAATAATGAAACATATAGAGTTGTATAGTTTATACAGTAATATAACGGTACATGTAAAACTACAGTAGATAATAATTAAGTATACCAGGACTTGAACATTTTAGTACGTATATAATACTTTTTAAATATGATTTTAATACATTTCTAAATAGAAATATTGACATTATAAAGAACACCGTGTGCAATTTCAAATGGAATGATTGATGAACCTATAAGGAAAAGATGTACAGTATAACTAACCTAGAAACATAGTATGAACATACGCTATGTAGTCAATTATACAACTTCTTCAGCAATATAGAAATTGAGGACGTGTGAAGATACGGTATATACACAATTATACATTTTTGTAGATGTGTATACTAGAGGTGAAACAAGAAACCGAAAAACCGAACTGAACCAATCCAATCCAATGGATCAGATCGGTCTTTTAGCAGAAAGTTGGCACATCGGTTTGTAATTTAAAAAAATCGAAAATATTGGATTGGTAACGGTTTCGTTTTGAAAAACCAATAAAAGTCGATCCTAACCGAAATATATATTATCATTAATTCATATAAAATCATCTTCCTTCCATTAATATTTCTTGAATTGACTCCTATTTTAAGTAAAAAAACATTCTTAGATAATTCTGAATAAGTTAAAAAATACTTTTAACCTTTAAAAAAATAGTTGTTTATGAGAAATTTTTTTTATATGAGAAATATTGTTTTTGATATATTAAAAAAAATTGGACATTGGATCGGATCGGATCCATTTTTTGACATTGGAAAATCGAACCAATAGTTCTATACTTTATTGGACATTGGATCATATCAATTTTTTGAAAATCGAAGATATCGATTCGTTGTTAGTTTGGTACAAAACTGACAAAAACCGAACCAAAATCACCCCTAATGTATATAGTCTTTTTTTTTTTGAAATCCCCCTAGTGCATATAGTCAATTATACCACAATATGGATTGGAAAGTATGAAGATACTATTGTTCTACATATGATTTTACTACATTTCTAAACATGATTTTTGACATTTTAAAGACTGGAATATAAATAAATTAAATGTATAAAAATGACATAAGTAGGAATAAAACATACCATACTGAACAATCTGAGACATATTGGATCACGACTATATTGAAAATGAACAATAACCTGATAATGGTGATGAATAAGGAGCAAAAACGTGATACAAATACGGTGAAAAACGGAGATTATTGAGAGAAGATGACTGAACTCGTATGATTATACCGTCCGATCGGAGCTTTATGGTCGACGAAAATTTACGTTTTACGTGGTGGCCAGAATGTAAAAAGAGAGAATGAATGAAACTGAAGAAACGAAAATGGAGGAAGAAAAGTGAAACCGAAAAGGACAAGAAAAAGGAAGAAAGATAGGAGATAAATGAGAAAAGAAATTAAAATTTTTCGCATTAAAAAGGTTGACAATTAAATATGGTATGTTTTAAAAGGATGAGAAGTATATTTTAAATGAGTGTTTTAATTCGAAAATTCAATATTAAATGTAAAAAAGGGAAAAATTGTATTAATGAAAATTTAATAATTACAAATTTCAATAAAATAATTAACTTTGCAAAAAAAAAAAACTTGGACACCTATATTTACGAATACTTTTAGAATGTGGTCTAGTTACTATAATTTCCCGTAAAAAAATTAATTAATTTTAAAAGATATATCATTAAATTAATAATAAATAATGACAATAAATTAATCTAGTTCTTATGGACAATGTTGGTTAAAATTCCATTCTTCTATTTTCGTTCATAATTTTTCAAATGGTCAAAATCTTTTATTTTTAGAAAAGTATAAAATTGATTCATATTGTAAATTTAAAGTTAATATTTATTGAAATTGATTCAATAATATTAATAATTTTAAGAGAAAATTACCTTTTTGACTCTTAGATTTAGAGTTTAGTTTCAGTTTGATCCATATGTTAAAAAATGAATATTTTTATCGAATGGTTCGGTGACGTGATTGGTTATCTAGTTTGGTGTTAATCCTCCTCTACCCCCAACTTGTACTAAGAAAAAGATAATATTTTTATCCTTGACATTTCAATAATCGAACACTTTCACCCTTGATCCTTGGGTGTTTTTTAGTTTATTTTTTTACCATTTAAAAAGAGAATCATGTTAAAATTAAATTAATCATTTCACTAATATATTAGTATTTAAAATTTGTCTAAATCATTTTAGTTAATATTACATTATATAACTAACATTTTTATTCAATTTCGAATTAAAGAGATAAAAAAAGAAAAAAAGAAATATTTTTACAAAATTGCTAAAATTAAAATGTGGATGTTATCAAAATTTCTCTACAATAAACTCCCATGCTTATCTACAGACGATATCATTTTTTTAACCAATGTATATTATAGAATATAAAATAAACTTAATTATACATTAAGTTTGAAAGTAGTTCGTTCCAATTATTTTATATCTATTTTTCAATCAATTACTTAAAAATACAAGCATGAAGTTAATCTCAAAAAAGAAAAAAAAACATGGAGTTTGTAGTAGATAACAACTTCTATAACATCCATAATTTAATTTCAATCAATGTTTTCAATATATTATTTCAATCTCATTTGAGTTTTTCGATTAGTGTAATTGATTAAAGCCATCAATTTCACTTGATTGAATCAAGCCTATAATTTTAATTTAATTAAATTTGTTTGTACCATATTTAAATTGTTTCTAAAATTTTGACATTCATGAAAGAAATTTCATTTATATTATCCATGAAATGTTTCTATGACTGTTATGAATAAGAAAACTAAAAAAAAAAATATCATAAATAAAAAAATAAATTATATACATTTTTAGATTGGATGGATCTGGAATGTCTCAATTATCGCCTAAATCTTTAGTAATTAATTATCCTTGATTTTTGTGGTGATGCGATTCTCCGAATGCATGGCTCCTTTAGTGTGTTGAGGTCTCGGTAGCTTCTACTGCGTCTGTTGTTTTGCTCCAATGCAGTAGTGTCTTCACCTTCACAACCCTACGTGGCAAATACACATATTAGTGCAGTTTATGTTCTCTCCTTTACTTCGAAAATGCGATGTTAGTGTTTCTAATACCTAAATGTGGATGCGTATGAATTCTATTGAGGTCAATCGCATTTTAGCTTCTACCTAAATCAATTATCCCAAGAATCTTAAAAGGTTATGAATGATGGAGTAGATAATACTTTAGATTTTACTGACTTTGGGACTTGTATAAGCTGCACTAAGGGTAAGTAGAAGAATAAGTTTAAGAAAGGTGCTAAGAGGAGTTCTGAGTTATTGGAAATCATACATACATATAGTTGTAGTCCAACATAGATGGTTACCGCGATAAATATTTCATCATTTTATTGATGATCATTCACGATACATGTATCTCTACTTAACGGTAAGAGTGAAACATTAGATACTTTTAAGGTTTTTAAAGCGGAAATAGAGAAACAATGATAAAAGCAAATTAAGATTATGAGATCTCATAGTGGTGGAGAGTACTATGGTAGATATAATGAGAGTGGACAACTTAATGGTCCATTTGCGAGGTTTCATCAAGAGCATGAGATTGTTGACCAATATGCTTGCTAGCAAAAACTTCTTGAGTCTTTATGAAAAGAATCTCTCAAGACCCCGTGTTCATATTAAACTGAAGTTCCAACCAAGGATGTTCTAAAGACACCTTTTGAGGTATTTAAAGGTTGAAAACCAAGTTTGTGACATGTACGGATTTAGAAAAGTCCGTAATAAGTGAGATTTTATAATCCACAAGAAAAATATTTAGACCCGAGGACTATAAGTGGATATTTCATTGGATACGATGAAAGGTCTAAGGGATACAGATTCTATTGTCCATCTCATAATATTAGGTTCGTGGAATCAAGAAATGCAAAATTTCTTGAGAATGATTTGATTAGTGGGAGCGATCAATTTCAGAATATTGATCTGAGAAAGATCATTCAGATGCTCAGTGTGCCACTTCAAGTGATGGATTGATCATTGTTGTTAATAATGCGACTCAAGTTCAAGCGTGTGCTAAAGAACCAATCATGAAAGAAGCATAAGCTATTGATCTTAGTCTAATTGACAATGAGGTTCAACCAATCTGTAAATTGTTGCAACTAGTTGAGCAACTTGATCATGTTTCACATGATAATGTTGACATAACATTAAAACAGTCTGCTAGAGCAAGGAAAAAAAAATACCCAGTGATTATGTTGTATATCTAAAGAGTGTGGCTACAATGTTGGAGCCGAAAATGATCATGAGCCATTTTCAAGAGTGTGACTACAATTTTGTATATCTACAATAGTGTGACTACAATATTTCGAACTTATGGTTCAATGCCATGAAAGATGAGATGAATTGAATGGCATCTAACTGAGTTTGGGATCTCGTCAAGTTGCCTAGTGTGTTAAAAATCATTGGATGTAAGTGGGCTTTTAAAACAAAGAAAGACTTATATGGCAACATTGAAAAGACATAAGGCAAGCCACGTTGCCAAAGAATTCTCTCAAAGAGAAGGAATCGATTCTATAGAGGCATTTTCTCTTGTGTAAAAGAAAGATTCATTTCATGTGGTCATGCCATTAGTTGCCCAATTTGATTTTGATTTGCACCAAATGGATGTGAAAACAATCTTTCTGAACGGTGATTTGGAGGAGGAGGTTTATAAGAAACAACGTGAAGGATTCATCTTTGAAAATGGTGAGCATTTGGTTTATAAGTTTAATAAATCAATTTATGGATTAAAATATGCCTTCGTCAGGGGTATTTAAAATTTCATAATGATAACACTTCATTTGGTTTTGAAGAGAACGTTATAGGTTAGTGGGAGTAAGATATATTTTCTTGTTTATGTGTGGATGATATTCTGCTTGCAACCCATGATAAAAGTTTGCTACAACATTTGGAACAATTTCTCTTAAAAAACTTTGATATGAAGGATATGTGTGAGGTAACTTATGTCATTAGCACTAAGATCCATAGTGAAAGATCTTGAGGCATTTGGGCATGTCCCAAGAGACATATATCAACAAAGATTTACAGAGATTTCGGATCAATGATTGTTCACCAAGTGTAGCACCTATTTTGAAAGGAGATAAATTTAGCCTTATACACTCCTAAAAATGAGTTTGAAGGGAACGAATGAAAAGCATTCCATATACGTCAGTAGTTGGTAGCCATAGTATTCTCAAGTTTCCTCTAGACGTGCATAACATTTGTTGTTGAGATGTTAGGAAGATTTCAGAGTAATCCAGGTGTTGACCATTGGAAAGCTGCAAAGAAAGTTATGAGATACCTTTAAGAAACAAAATCTTATATGCTCATGTTTAGATGAACTGAAATTGTGGAAGTAATTGGCTAGTCTAATTTAGACTTTGTTGGATATGTTGATTCACGTGAATCAACATATAGTTACGTTTTCATACTTGTCGGTGGATCTGTATCTTGAAAAAGTGCGAAGTAGTCCTTGACTGCTACTTCTATTATGGAGGTCGAGTTTGTATCACGTTTTGAATCTACCTCGCATGGTGTGTGGTTGAAGAATTTAATTTCTTGGCTTAGAGTTATTGACTTTATTTATAAGCCATTGCGAATGCATTAATTAAGATAATTTATCTACTGTATTTATGGCTAAAAATAACAAAAATGTTAGTCGAAGTAAGCATATGAAAATTAAATACTTAGCCATAAGTAAGAGAATGTGTTAAAGATAAGAAAGTGATCATTGAACACATTAGCATTGAGTTAGTGATTGCTGATCCATTGTACGTACATTCAATATTTTATTGAAACTCTTATTCAGTTTATATTTTCTCATTCAACTTGTGCACATACATATTTATTCTTGTGAAAATATTGCCACAATATGAGCCTGCAATAAATATATGGTTTATTCATTAAAGTAAGTGGTTGTGTTGAGAAAAACATAAGACATTGTGATGGATGGAAGATAATACTCGCATATGGAGGGATTGTCGCCTTAATCCATGTATTTTGTTTTTCATTATAGTGTTGGTGAGGTGTTCATGTACCAAGTGAGAGAATTTTGAGATTTATTTTTTTATTAATTTTATTTTCATTTTCATTTTATTTCCCATTTTAATAATCCCACATTTAATTGAGTGGTCCATGATATTTAGAATCACCTCCCCTCCCATTATCTGAGGAACCACACTATTTTGTATCATTAATTAAATTCTCGTAATGATAGAGAATGATTAAAATATTCTTGATTTACCTAAAAGAAACCTTAACGGGAAACTTATAGAGAAACTTTTCTGTAATTTTTTTAACTTCATTTTTGTCCCTATGCATGGTCTTCTCTTTTAGATAACACAAACCATTTGAGTTAAAAAGAGTAAAGGTGTAGAAGCACCAAAACCTATTCAAATATTCGGGTTGGTCAATTTCCCAACTTGTCCAGCCTTATATATATATTAGAGCAACCTAACACAACCCTTATATCTTTGGATTAAGTTCAGTTTTCAAGTTATGTTAGTCTCCATTTTTTTCTCTAAGACTCTAACCATGACCTATAAATATATAAATAAAGTATAAAAAAAATGCATAATACTAAAAAGCCTATCTCGCACTCATATTCTTATCAATATGTTAAGAAACCTATCTCGCACTCACATCCGCACACATGCACGTTGGAGATACTCATCTTGTCCCATATTAAAAATATGAGAAGCCTTCAACATCTTTATAAGAGACATCGATTACTGCTTTCATTACTAATTGATTTTGAGGTGAAATTTCATATTATCTAATAATAAATAATATTTTTAGTTCAAGTTAGATTAAACTAAAAATAACAAACCTCAAAACCAACTAAATCTAATGCCTTATGGTTTGAGTTGATATTTCGGGTTGTCAGTTTTATTTTTGGGGACCCACCTCAGAACAAACCTTAGAAGAATAGCTTTTGGCACGATCAATGGACTACAAATTATAAGCTTTGTGATTTATTCCCTCTTTTGTATGATCTATCTTTCCATAAAGACATATATGTCAATCAATCATGGGCCGCGATCAATTCTTCTTTTAAGCTTCATCCTTTCCGTCCCTTTTTTTTCATAGAGTTTGATCCTTGGGAACAACATATCAGACCAGTGGCCCCTGCCTAGCTAATTTCATGCTAATCACTCTAATTATCTTTAATGGAAACTAGCCTCCAACTTAATCTTTTCTGTCAAAGAGGTGAAAATGATCCTTAGTTAAATGGATGTGGTTGATCCCTACAAGCCCAACATCAACTTTTGGAAAAATAACATTACTAAAAAAGTCAAAATTTTCATTTGGGATTCTTTCTATAAATGCATTAACACTTACGATGTTATGCAAAAGCGCCAACCTTTTAATTTTCTGGGCCCGTCTCGGTGTTCTCTCTACTTATGCAACAATGAATCAATGGAACATATTTTCACCTTGGGCCCTTTTGCGCAAAGAATTTGGACTAATCTGCCAAATACATATACTACAACTATCTCAAGCTATGAAACTTTTGATTTTCTCCTCTTTGATTACTTTTGCTTCACATCTCACTCTCAACGTATGATTATTGCTACAAATCTTAGAGGTGCTACTTTATGGTGGATTTGGAAAGAACAAAATGCGAGGTTATTCTCTACTAATCATAATTGGAAATCTCTTCAACCTCTTTGGGAAGATATAGCCCTTACTGCAGTTGAATGGAGTACAAAATCTACATTATTAAAAACTATTCTATTGCTATGATAGCCCTTAACTGGCTCTTCTTTTTGTAATCCTTGCTTTATGGTTCTTGTTTCTTGTACTATTTTCTCTCTTGTCCCCTTTCAATGAAGTATCTTTTATCCAAAAAAGTTTTATTTTTTGCACCCTACTTACAAACTTGAGTCATATTTTTTATTTACAGATGAGAGCTTTTCAACAAATAGCTACCTCGAAACGAAAATAGATTGGATTCCGGGTATGCAAAACATACGACTCAAAGATCTACCAAGTTTCCCAGCAACAATAGATCCAAATGGCATAATTCTAAACAATTTGGTTAAAGAAATAGAAAGAACTAAAAAAGCTTCAGCCGTTATATTAAATACTTTCAATGCACTACCGAATGGGTCAGTGACGCAATGGTTTCATTGTTTGGTTGTAAACCAGTTCAACACCAGCGCACAGGTTCGAACCCGAGAATCGGTACTTGTCCCCCCTCCCCCTATATATACTAAAAAAAAAATACTTTCAATGCACTAGAACAACAAGCTTTGGAGGCTCTTTCTCACATACTTCCTCCCATTTACACAATTTGCAAGTCCCTATATATACTAAAAAAAAAATACTTTCAATGCACTAGAACAACAAGCTTTGGAGGCTCTTTCTCACATACTTCCTCCCATTTACACAATTGGTCCAGTCCACTTGCTCACAAACCAAATCAAGATCAATAAAATCCTAGAGCAATAGCTACAAATCTCTGGAAAGAGAATCCAAATTGTCTAAGTTGGCTCAATTCCCACAAGCCAAATTCAGTCATTTATATTAATTTTGGAAGCATTACAATGATGTCACATCAACATCTTCTTGAATTTGCATGGGGACTTGCAAATAGTGGCAAACCCTTTTTATGGATCATAAGATCTGATCTTGTTCAAGGTGATTCAACTTCAACATGTTTACCCTTTGAACTCTTTGAGGAAATTGAAGGGAGAGGGATGATTGCGAGCTGGTGTGCTCATAAGGAGGTTTTGAAGTATCCGTCTATCGCTATGTTTTTGACGCATTGCGGTTGGAATTCGATTCTTGAAAGCATCGCTGCTGGTATTCCGATGATATTATGGTCGTTCTTCACCGACCAGCCTACCAATTGTCGATATTTTTGCGTTGAGTGGGGGGTTGGCTTGGAGATTCATGGTGATGTTAAGAGGGATGAAGTTGAGAGGTGTGTTAAAGAGGTAATGGAGGGACAGAAGGGGAAGGATATGAAGAAGAAAGTTATGGGGTTGAAATATTTAGCAGAAGAATCATGTGATTTGGGAGGCTCTTCTTATTGCAACCTTGATAAACTAATTGTCCAAATTATTGGAAAGATTCTATAGAGGAATCACTAATTCTTCCAAAAGATTCTAACAATGAGGTTGAATACAAAAAATAAAGTGTTTTTAGTCAAGAGACTTGCCATTATGTAGCTGTCTCTCTTAATAATCACTGTGGTGACATTATCTAATATATATTTTTTTCTTATTTTGTCCATCAATAAGGAGTTTAGTTTAATCAAAATGTACCTTTTATCATTTAATAAAATTCAATTTGGTATATTTTAAGAATATTGAATAATGTTTCTGCTTCTTGATGGCATTTATATGTACGGAAATTTGAATAAGACAATGAAGGCATTTCATGTTATTTTTTGTTTTTCTATAATTTCTAAATATCTTTCTCTCATGTTTGAAAGAATCAAAAAAATTCTTAAATACATTTATATATCAAAGATTAAGACTTCAATAATGAAAAATAATTATCTATTCTACATATATTAATAGTTTTTGTTGGGGGGACCTATATACTAGTACAATGTGTAAGAGTTAAACATTTTAGAATTTTTAAAATAATTCATCTATGGCACATTGATTTCTATCACTCAACTAGTGATAGGAATCAATTCATATTTCTATCACTATCACTGATAGAAAACTCAAGTAATGATAGAATGAGTCTATCATTGATTGAATTATATAACTATTAGAACTCAATCAGTGATAGAACTTAATTTGAATCTTCTGCTACAAATGAATTGATTTTGATTTTGTGCTATAGATGAAAATATTTTATCTTTTCTCGTATACATATAAAATTCCCATAAAAGAAAGTATTTTGACATATATCATTAGCATGCCAATAATATATGGTCTAACAGTTATTCAATACTATCTTGTATTTTATGGGTAAACATTAAAAAAGAAAAGAGGGGGTGATAATTGAAGATGAGAGTAAGGGGGAAATGTTAGAAGAAGAGGAAGGAAAGAAGAAAGAATAAGAAAAAAATTTAATTTTTTTAAAATTTAAAATAATAAAAAAAATTAATATTCTAAAAAAAAACATTTTTAATAAATAATGTCACATCATCTTTTCATCTACAATTAACACAAAATGAGATGTAAGAGTTAAAATGCTATTAAAGGGGAGAAAATGAAATTGTGTCTCTCTCTAACTGTTAAAGGGAAACTCTCTCTTAAGGGGCTCTGTGAAAGTCTCTTTGAAGACCGATTAATGGAGAATTTGGGCATCACAGGATGCATTCTTAGGCTCTGTTATATCTTTTTATGAGGGTTGAACGAGGGCAGTTTGCGGGCTCAGTTGGGAGCACAAACGATGGAGCATAAGAAAAGCTTTTTAGAGTTTTATGAGGAGATGTTGGCAAAGGGAACAGAATCAGGGCAGAGGTGGTGTCAAAAGATCAGAGGCATTCCAAGGGAAACATGCACAGAGTTGAAAACAAGATGAGGAAAGGTTTGGGTGTGGAGAGAATGAAGAAATAGCATGAAGAAATGGTGGGAAAGAGGACCGAGGACTTGAAGCAGATGCTCAACTTCCCCATGATCAAAGTCAGCTTAGGCGAGGAATGTAGTCTTAGGGCCAACCAGCAGCGTCTTTCCCTGAAGAAATCGACGAAGAAGAATGAAAGGATTACTATTTCCCCGTTAGAGGAGACGACGAGTCTCGTCGAAAGAGGAAGCAAGTGCTGGTGTCAATGGTGATAACTCTCAAATAGAGAGTTATTTAGGTTAATATCTTAATATATTCTAATGGTATTGTGCATTAATTAATTAATTTTAGAGTTATAATTATACTAAGATATGAAATTTTCATAAATAAGATGCATGTATGATTTAGGAACTTAAATATAAAAAGCAAAGGAAAAGATAAAGCTTTTTGGAATAAAGTGTGGATGTTGAACGCTTTTTGCTCATAAATTCCAAACATCCCATGCTTCACTAAATTCTTATTATATCTACAAGAGTCGAGAATATTATTCGCTTCGTATTTAGAGAAATCGAATGCTGAAATGCGATAACGGATGCATCAGAAAGCATAGATTCATAAGATCTTCCAGATCAAATTCTGAGAATCAAAGGAATTGTTTTCAAAAAGATAAAATCCGATGAAAAGATATTTCTGAATTCAACTTCGATTTGGAACCAAAGATCGTTTCCAAATCTAGTTCCAAATTTGATTTCTTGATCCCCAAGCAACCTTGAACCCTAAATAAAGGAGAAGAATTCAGTCATCTAAAGTATGCCTATTTCTAGAGTTCTTCTCCCACACTTGGGATTAGGTTCCGAGCGAAGTTCGTATTCCTGGTGACAAGGAGTCTTGTTCTTCAAGCAGTCATCGCTTTTATTTATGCGGTTTATATTTGCATTACAGCAGTATAGATTAGTTTTTGCTCTGTTTCCCATTCGCTTTTTTCATAGATATTATTTCCTTCAATGCAATATTATTTATCTTTTATTGGCATGTTTAATCTATTTTGAATTATGTCTGGCTAAACATCTTAGGTGAAGTTAAGGGGACGGGTTGTTGAAGCATGTAATAAGGTAAAAGTATTTTTGTAAGACTGTTAGATTAATTAAACTAATTATAGACATCAATCCCTGCTGAGAATGATAATTAAAGACTTATCAGTTTCTGCATTTTCGATTGCATAAAATGTGATTTAAAAGCGTAGGATATTAATAATTAGTATCTTACTCTTATGAATTTATCTTTAATGTATTGTACTGAATTATCACATCAAGAGGCCCGATTAGAATTTTAAAGGAAGAGTGGGATAGGTGTCAAAAAATGGTCAGTGCCATTTGTTAAGTAGTGAGCTCAAGGTGGGAACATTTGTCGTGAATGCAAGGTTAGTGAGCTTTTTTAGAGGGCTCTTCTAGTCTAGACTATTGATCAAACTGGTCCTCTCAAATCGGGTTTGTTTATGGTCCAAACCAACGGGTTTTATAAATCGGTTCAATTATTTGATTGGACCACTAGTTAAGTCAATTTAGGTTGATTCGAGGTTCAAGTTTCAACTTTTCTTTGTGACCCATTATTCTCCTCTTTGATTATGCTGATGCTTTGGTTCTGTTCATTTTAGGTGTGGTTTTGGATGCTTTTTATTACTGTTGTTTATTTCTGTTTTGGTTTTTGGTCGATGTGGTGGTTAAGTCTGCATTTGGTGTTATGTTGGCTTAAGATTAGTTTGAGAGTATGTGTCGGTACGTTCCATGGTTTAGTGTGTTGATAAAAGGGTTCTTATTTAGTGGTTAGATTGGGCCTTCAAGGGTAATGTTTGGTCCTTGTTTGGATTGATCCTTCCCCATTTAACTTTGGTGGGATCATGTACCTCAGTCATTAAAATGAGTTTAGTATTATCCCCAAAGTTCATCAAAAGTCAACCAAATTTGAGATGACGATGTTTATTTGGTTTTGGCTATTGGAATCTATATATTCCTTGTCTTGCAAGGCCTTTATTCGGGTTGTTTATTCGCTGGTTATAGTAGCCTTTTCTCTTGGGTCTCATTGCTTTGGGTGGTCACCTACCATCTTGTGGTATGAGACCAATGTCATTTTGGGAGGTTTTCCCTCGTATGTGGTTAATTAGTTATCTACTTTGAGTTGATATGGTAATGAAGTTGGTTTATGGTTAAAAAAAGTTTTTAAAAGGGAGAGTCAAACTTCATTTAAAAGGCTCTCATCAAATTCTCTCTCTTTCTCTCTCACTTAGAGATAGGTATTTCATCGTGCTCAAAGACATTCTTCTTGAAGTATCGTTGGAGAGCATTGGAGGGAACCTATGGGTGCATTCTTAGGGATTCACGTGCCCTCGTTAGAGTGAGGCGTGGTCGTTCTTGTGAAAATAGTGTGGACATCCATCTCAAAACCAATTGGTGATGAGAGAAGTAGTCCACCTACCTTTTAAAAACTTAGAGATATCCTCTCCTAATCAATGTGGGATTCTCAACATGCCCCTCAAGATGGTGCCTCTTTTGGGCTCACCAATCTAGAATCGGATCTCAATTTCATTTTTATTGGACCGAATACCTGTTTGGGCTTAATGGGCTCTGATACCATGTGAAAATAGTGTGGACATCCATCTCAAAACCAATTGGTGATGAGAGTAGTCCACCTACCTTTTAAACACTTAGAGATATCCTCTAATAATTAATATGGGATTCTCAATAGTTCTCAGGCTCGTTAGGGTTTATCTTGCATGTGAAGTCCTGAGTTTGATATGGTGAATCACAGCAGAAGTTGGACTCATTTTTATTTAATGAGTACGAAAGTAATCGTTAAGAATAGGAAAGTATGGAGTCATGCCTTATCGCAGAAGCATAACTACTTTTGCTCTGCATTTATTAAGGAAAATACAAACTTATAGAATGATGATCAAACTAGGGCTAGCGTTTTAAGAGAGTTTATATAGAGCATTATCATAGAGCCCTATTATAAAATGCGGAAGCATAAACCTAATTTACATATTTTATTAGGATCTTTGATCGTGACCAGGTATCAAATAGTTCAAGGCATATCTGAACATTTATTAGATAGAATAAAATAGAAACAATTCAAGAAATTAAAATTTTATAATGGAGTAAAAGTTCGCTTACCTCTCAATCCCATGTTTCCAAGTAACTTCCTTGCTGTGGAGAAAGACTACAAAATCACACAATAAGGGTTGAATGAGTGTGGAGCGAGTCATAACTAGAGATGTCCATTTAAACCATGGGGTCGGAGCCCCGTGGGGACATTCCCGATTTCATGAGGAATGGGGGAGTAAGTGGGGAGAAATTTTTTCTCGATGACTAAATGGGGATGGGGAACATGGATCATCATCCCCATTTCCCCGCCCCCGCCCCGATATTTATTTTTTAAGGGATAATTTTCTTATTTCAATTAAAATGGTATTATTGTTGCTTCAGTTATACATGCATTTTAAAAAATAAAAATAAAAATTGCGCCAATTTATTTTGATAAATTTTATGGAATATATTGGTATAAGAAAAAACAAGACAGTAACATTTTATTGAGTGGGTAGTTTTTTTAAATAAGGATATGGTAGTTTTTTTAAAATATGAATACAGTAGATTTTTATAGATTTTTTTATTCTATCTTAGAAGGTTTACTTATTTTTATAGATTTTTTTACTCTATCTTATATGCTTCTTATTTAAAACTAAAAAAACTAATACATTAAAATATCAAAATAAAACTATTGAAAATTATATTAAAAAAAATAGGGAAAAATTTCCCATGGGGAACCGATCCCTGCAAGTTCTCCGCGGGGAATCCCCACCCCGATCCCCGAAACATTAATATGGTGAATTTGACGGGGATGGAGAATAGAAATAGTGGCGGAGATGAGAATGATAAAGTCTTCACCGTCCCCGCCTCGCTCTGTGGTCATCTCTAGTCATAACGCAACATCCAAGTAAGTATTTGTAGCTTCTTAAACCCCAATTGAGGAAGTATGTAGTATACAGGCAGATAAGACAAACGAAGAAGAAAAAAGATTGAAATGATTGATTCAAATTCAACACGTTTGGAGTTTAAAAATAAATTGCAAGACATGCATTAATGAATGAATCGAAAAAGATTGGAAAATGAGAGCATACTGTTAGATATTTTATGCATAACATGAATCCTAAGATCTTGAATAACATGATTATTACGAAATGTAATTGAATCTTATTAGGATTAAAATATACCTCCAGACATTGTGATTCAAGAACTTTTTTTTATTCAACACAAGGAATGAGTGTTGATAGTGAAGCTTTCTCACAATTGCTTCAATAGAAGAAATTGGTTTCTTCCTCCTTGCCTATAAGCTTGAATGTGTTTTCAAGCTTTCTTAATGCTTCTTTCTCTTTCACTTTCACACATTTGAGATGGACAAATGTGTTCCTATTTATAGGTGGAGGAAGGACCAATGTTGAACTTCATTTAACATAAGTTTAACTTTCCATCAAAGTTAACTTAAACAAACATAAATTCAAGAGAAATGAAACTCATTTCTCATAAACAATGAAACTCACAATCTCATAAATATTTGAATAACATATCAATTAAAACACAATTTTCTAATAGACCATCTTAATGTAGTATGAAAGTTTCAATCTTAAATGAAATGAAACTTTCTTTTCTAACAATCTCCCACTTGGTCGATAGGAAAATCCATGAGTGTTTTCATATTAAGATCATAAGGCGCGCATGATATGTCAAAGACTTCATATGTTTGTTATCATAAGTGCCTTGGTGAATCTAGTTGTCAATGGGAGTCATGGCGCTTGCACATTATTCTACAACATGCTTACTTCCATGTACTACTACATTAACAACTTTCATAACTGGGCCATAAATGAGATTAACTTTAATGGTCGCATAATGCCTTTAAGTAAAGACTGTTTCTGTTTTCATCTTAGCATAAATTTGTACACTTTAGAAAACAGAAGTAGTAAATTTAAAGAAGACTTAAGTATTAAGAGCTAAATAATTAGCATTTGTAAGTGCATAATTAAATGACATAAACAATATTTAGGCATTATCTACAAGACCCATGCTTTCAGTGTGTCCTTGAAAGGTCTTTGGAGGTAGCCCTTTTGTAAATATGTCTGCCACTTGTAGGTCTGTACTTATCGACTCTACAATAATTTTCTTTAGTTTAACATCTTGCTTTAGTAATAGGTATTTTAGGTCCATGTGTTTTGAACCCTTGGTTATCCTATCATGTTTGGAGAAAAAGGTTGCAGCTTCATTGTCACAGTAGACAGTTAATGGCTTGGAGATAAAACTTAAAGCGCCAAACTGTGAGACAAAATTACGCATCCATGTTCCCTGAATTGAAGCCTCATAACATGCCACATATTCAGCCATCATAGTGGATCCAAAAGGCAACTCTGATTTTTGGCTTCTCCATGATATTGCACCTTCACATAAGAGATACACATAGCCAAGAGTGCAAGTCCTAGTGTCAGGACATCCAGCAAGGTTTGAGTCTGAATAACCAGTCACATGTAGGTGACTTGATTTTCTATATGTGAGCATATAATTCTTTGTACTTTTTAGGTATCTCAGTACTTTCTTTGCAGCTTTCCAATGAGTGATTCCTGGGTTACTTTGAAATCTACCCAACATACCAACCGCATGACTAATATCAGGTCTTGTACAAACCTGTGAATACATTAAGCTCCCCACAAGAGATGCATAAGGATATTTGGTCATTTCATCTCGTTCCATAGGAGTCTGTGGACACTGCTCAAGAACAAGTTTGTCTCCTTTATGCAGTGGGACAGGACTAGAGGAACAATTCGTCATGCCAAATCTCTCAAGAATTTTATCAATATATGCTTTCTGAGACAACCCGATAATTCACTGTGATCTATCACGGAATATTTCTATGCCTATCACATAGGAAGCTTTGCCCATATCTTTCATTTCAAAATTTGTTGAGAGATAATCCTTAGTTTTACGTAGTAGACCAAGATCACACTAGCTAATAATATGTCATCAACATACAAAATCAAAATTATGAACTTGCTCCCACTGATCTTGAGATATATACAAGGGACAACAAAGTTTTCTATGAAACCGAAAGCAGTAATGATTTCATGAAACTTTAGGTACCATTGTCTAGAAGCTTGTTTTAGTCCATAGATTGATTTCTTAAGTTTGCAGACCATGTCTTCCTATCCTTCAATTACGAAGCCTTCAGGTTGATGCATATAGACTTCGTCTTCTAAGTCTCCATTTAGAAAGGCAGTTTTCACATCCATTTGATGTAACTCAAGATCATAATGAGCTACTAATGCCATGATAATTCTAGGAGAGTCTTTCCTAGAAACATGAGAAAAAGTTTCATTATAGTCAATGCCTTCTTTCTGATTAAAACCTTTGAAAACAAGTTTGGCTTTATATCGTTCTATTTTACCATTGCAGTCACGTTTGGTCTTGAAAACCCACTTACAATCGACTACTTTTTGACCTAGAGGCAATTGAACGACTCCCCATACTTGATTGTGATTCATAGATTTTAATTCATCTTTCATGGCATCAATCCATTTAGTAGAATTAACAACATTAATGGCTTGTGAATAAGAAATCGGATCCTTAGTCTCTTCAGATTCTATTAAGTAAAACAAATAATCATCAGGAATAGCAGATCTTCTTTGTCTATGAGATCTCTGTAAGGTTGTTTCCTGTGGTGCTTCATTATCATTCTGAATAGTGATAATCTCATGATGGAGTTGGTGATCATTTATTGAGTTTTCCTCATTGTGAACAGGTTCAACAATGGGGTGAGTCTCAATATCTTTAGAAATATAAGGTAAAAGGATGGGTATCCTTATTTCATTAATGATCACTTCTTGTTCTTTTATACTCCCACTGATTTCACCATTCTCATAAAATCTGGCATTATTAGTTTCAACAATTCTCCTACTATGGTTAGGACAATAAAACCTATATCCTTTGGATTTGTCTGGGTAACCAATAAAGTAACCACTGACTGTTTTAAAATCCAATTTCTTTTCATTTGGATTGTAAAGTCTAGCTTCAGCTTTGCAACCCCAAATTTGGAGATGTCTTAAACTAGGTTTCCATCATTTCCAAAGTTCAAAAGGAGTATTTGGAACGACCTTACTTAGAACCTTATTTAAGATGTAAACAGTTGTTCGTAATGCATCCATCCATAAGGATATAGGTAAATTTGCATGACTCATCATTGATCTAACCATTTCCATATATGTACGATTTCGCCTTTCAGCTACACCATTCTGCCATGGAGATCCAAGCGTCGTGTATTGCGCAACAATTCCAAGTTTTTGGAGAAGTCTAGCGAAAGGTCCAGGATGTTGTCATGTTTCATCATACCTTCCATAGAATTCACCAACTCTATCTGACCTAATAATTTTCACTTTTCTTTCTAATTGCCTTTCAACTTCAGTAATGAATACTTGTATAGCATCCACAGACTGAGATTTTTCATGTAATAGATAAAGATAACAATAATGTGAATAATCATCGATAAAAGTAATGAAATATTTCTCCCCTCCAAAAGTTGGAACGTCAAAAGGTCCACAAATGTCTGTATGTATTATTTCAAGAAGTTGGGTACTTCTTGTGGCTATTTTCTTTGTGTTTTTAGTAGTTTTTTCTTTAATACAATCAACACACGTTTTAATATTCGTAAAGTCTAGGTCTGGAAGGACATCATCTTTTACTAATCGTTTGATTCTTTCATTAGATATATGACCCAGACTTTTATGCCATAGGGAGTAAGAGTCCTTTTTACCTGACTTAACTTTAGTTTCTTTATCATGCAAGGTGAAATGGATTTCAACATTTTGATGTTTAAGATGAAGTTTATAAAGTCCATCAACTAAAATTCCAGAACCAATAAGACTAGAATTTTTAAACAAAGTGAAATTACCATTTCCTAATTCAAAAGAATATCCAAATTTATCAAGTGCGCTTACTGAAATCAAATTACGGGAAATAGACGGTACATAAAGAGTTTGACATAAGTCTAACTGATAACCGCTATCTAAAATAAGACGAAAAGTTTCAATTGCTTCAACTAGAGCTTTGTCTTTATTTCCCATAAAAATGATATTTTCACTTGGATTTGTGGTTTGGATCGTAATGAATCCCTGCATAGAATTCGAAACATGAACATTAGCACCTGTATCAATCCACCAAGTAGAAGAAGGTACATTAGTAAGATTCGATTCGAAATGACTTATGAAACCCATAGGGTTACCTTTATTTTCGAACCATGTTGTACGGTTAGCGCAATCTGCCTGGTAATGTCCAGGTTTCTTCCATAACTTGCAAGCATCATCTTTCTTTTTCTTCTTGGATGATTGAGAAGATTCATCAAATTTGGGCGGTCCTCTTTTATGGGTTGAATTATTCTTTTTCCCAAATTGTTTTCCAACTCCTTGAGTGAAATGAGCAACTTTAATGCCTTGACCTTGTCTAGACTCCTCTTGAACCAATTTGTTAGTTAATTCATTCAAACTCCACTTTTCCGTAATAGTGTTATAATGAATTTTGAATGGTTCATACTGAGGAGGTAAACTAGTAAGGATGAATTGGACGAGAAATGCATCATCCATAATCAATCCCAAATTCTTAAGTTTGGCATTAATGTTGTTAATCATTTCAATTACATGAGCATTCATTGAGCAAGAACCATCAAACTTCATGGTTACAAGATCTGCCATAAGTTTTCCAGCAAGGGATTTATCTGCAGTCTTGAACCGTTCTTCAATGGCTTGCTGTAAGGGACCGACCCGAATGGGGCACTAAATGGGCCCTTACCCCAATGCATGCATTCAAAGTAAAGGACATTTAAACAGACATGATTTCGGATTCCAATTAAAACAAAACATTCAAAATAACCCCTTTAAAAACTAGACAATTTCCCTAGAACCTGTCCCTGTTTCCAAGCACCTGTTCCAAGATAAATACATTTCCAAAGTTTACTCTGATCAGAGATTTACTAAAAACCATTCAAAACATGTCTAGATACAATAATGCTGGAATCCACAAAATATTCAGAAAACATCCTAGGGCTCCGTGCCCGGCTACATGCATTCAGGGGAAAATAAAACACAAAGAGTCATAACACAAAATCAGAGTTGGAAGACTGGGCCCCATGATCACAGCTCCTCCTTCAGGCATCCTGTCGCGCACCACGATTACCTGTGGAATACCACAGAATAAGGGTGAGTAACGAATTACTCAGTAAGAATCCCCAACCGGGGTACAATACGATATACATGGTCATCTCGATGAATGTATGCAAGCTATGAGTATAAACACAGAATAGAGCACATAGCTTAGCCCACACTTGGGCCTCGAATGCCAGCTTAGGGTCTTAGTTCGGAATGATATCACCACACAAGTCCAATACATAAGTCGCCCTATACGAGAAACAAGTCCCGGCCTCAGCCTGTCTACTGTCGACGAAAGGTACACTGGCTCAAGATCCCGAGGAGCTCTCCGGTCGGCGTTGTAATGAGCGTAAGCATGCACCGCGTGCTACTCCAGACCATGGTGGGTGTCGGGTCTAGAGGCAAGCTGCCCATGTCCAGTCACCACGCCTAACTAAATCTTTGGATCGGTGTCACTGACATAGGGGTGTGAGACCTGGACACGCAAACTATGTCAGCCTGAACCACCGCACCTGGGGCCAAGGAACGGTCGTGGTAGGCTTACACCAGGAAGTCGTCCCTGCCTTAACAGGTGGCAATCAGGGGCTACGACCGAACACGTTGAGGACGTGCCGACTGCCGGGGACGAGGCAATGTCAAGTCATCATCCCGACCGTTGGGGCATTAACAACTGCCACCCTCACTCAAGATTGCAGGGCCTACCGCTTGGGTTAGCTAATCCCTCACGGGGTCCAGGGACGGAATGACTTGCTCGACGTCCCTGCCATGGATGCAAGGTACTTTATGCATCAGGCCCGGATGATGCTATCTACCTGCAATTCTAACCTGCCCTAGCAATCAGCAAACAAATCCATAAAATCCAATACGTGCTCAATAAGAATACAACGAGCCTAGCATGATACTACGAAGCAAGAAACATATGCGAGCATGCTAGAGAGGAACAACCTAGCATGGATTAACATGAGAATTAAATCAGGAAAATCATGTTAATCGGGAATTCAGAATAGAATACCTAGCTACACATGTCAATAAACACAAACAAGCAATCAATCAGCAATCACATAATATATCGCAGGGTCCACACAACTCCGGTAAGAAATCCTTACCTTGGTCGGGGACATTTGACACGAAAACCTAAATGGCGAACGAACCCGAACTAGCTACCGAGAACCTATCAATCACAACAAAATCACACAATAGGCCTAAATATAATAAAATAAACGAGGCTCAGCTCGGGAGCAACTCACGAGGCGCGACGAACTCACGAATGAGCCGATTGGACGAACGGGGCAACAACAGGGCTGGCTGGGCGCGCTAGGGAGCAGAAATGGGCGCGTGGGTGCACTGGCTGCCCGAGCTGGGGCGCAGATGGGCGGCAGAGCTGGGCGCTGGGCCCGAACGCGGGCGTGCGGACGCGAGCGGCACTGGGCGATGCGGCACGGCTCGGCGAGCAGGGGATCGAGCGACGCGATGCGGCTAGCCGCTGAGGCGAGGACGCGCGCGCGGCGCGGGGCGATGGCGGCGAGCTCGGCGGGCTGGCTACTGGCTACTCCACGCGATCTCGTGAACGAGGCGAACAAGGGATCGGAGAAAACGAGCTCGATTCCGGGCGATAGGAGAGGATTCGACGCGCGATTTGTTGCTGGACCATTTCCCCTACATTAGCTGCACAAAAACCACCCAAAGATTCACCTCTACTCGGCCAGAAAAATGGAAGTCGGAATTAGGGGAGAAATTCGACGGAAAAGGGAAGGAGAAGAAGAAGAGAAGAAGAAGAAGAAGAAGGAGAAAGCTCACTAGAGGGATGAACGGCGAGGGAGAGGACGCTGGTCGGCGAGGGAGGAAAAATCGCGAGAGCTACGCAGTCGGTCGGTGAAGAATCGAGAAGAAGAAGAGAAAAGAGGAAGAAGGCTCACCGCTCTGTTTTTTAACCCGAACGCACGAAAACACGGATATGTATTAGATCGCGCGTTTAGATTAACAAACGCGCCCAGTGGCTCGGCTGGCAGCGCCCCCTGCCTAGCACGCGACACGTCCTTGGCTCGAATCTCACTCGACGAGCTATTTAATTCCCTATTTATTTTTACTTTTTCCCAAGCCCAAATGTCTTCACCAAAATTCCCGATCCTATTCAAATCGACTCATAATTTTTCCGGCAATTTACAATTTCATAACCGGCCCTGTCGGCCCGACTCAAAATTACCAAAATGCCCCTGGGCCTCCCGGGAAGACCGGGATGAAATTTTCGGGCCATTACAATATTCCCCACTTATAAGACTTTCGTCCTCGAAAGTCACTTAAGATTGGAACAGCTCGGGATACTACAATCTCATCTCATCCTCCCGCTCCCAAGTGGCTTCCTCTGAACTCTGACTCCTCCACTGAACGTTTACCAACCAGATTTCACGATTACGCAGTGTCTTTGTCTCAAAAGCAAGAATCCCCACTGGCTTCTCCTCGAAGCTCAAAATCAACAATGTGTGACGGGTCCGGCACGTACTGCCTCAACATCGACACATGAAAAACACTGTGCACTGCCGACAATGACGGAGGCAAGGCTAATCGATAAGCAACCCTGCCGATCCTCTCCAGAATCTCAAACGGACCAACAAAACGGGGACTCAGCTTTCCACGCTTGCCAAACCTCAAAACACCTCGCATCGGTGCGACCTTTAGGAATACATGTTAGCCAACCTCAAACTCCAAATCTCGACGCCGAACATCGGCATAACTCTTCTGTCTGCTCTGAGCTGTCAACATACGAGCTCTAATCTTTTGCACGGCACCATTGGTCAACTGCAGCAACTCGGGACCCAAAACCTGCCTATCACCAATCTCTTCCCAGAATACAGGAGATCGGCAACGCTTACCATACAAAGCCTCGAATGGAGCCATCTGAATCGTCGACTAATAACTGTTGTTATATGCAAACTCCATCAGATACAGATACTGGTCCCAACTGCCCAGGAAATCCAACACACAAACCCTCGAATCACGGTCAGACACAATCCTCACAGGCACACCGTGATAGCGAACAATCTGTTCCAAAAACAACTGCGCCCACTGTTCCACGGTATAAGTGTCTCTACCGGGAATGAAGTGTGCGCACTTAGTCAATCGATCGACTATCACCCAAATCTGAGAGAACTTTCTCGGAGTCCTCGGCAAACCAGAAATAAAGTCCATGGAGATCTCTTCCCATTTCCACTTTGGCACACTCAGTAGTTGCAACAAATCATGGTCTCTCGCTGGTGCCTTCACTTGCTGACAAGTGAGACATCGAGTGACAAACTCCGCAACATCTCTCTTCATACCCATCCACCAGAATGTCTACTTAAGATCCTGAAACATCTTAGTACCCCCGGGGTGCCAAGCAAATGGAGAATCAGGGGCCTCACGAGAGCAACTCGCGCAATCCTGCAACATCCGGAACACACAACCGGCCTCTGACGTCACCCCACATGTCGGTGAATATACAAAGTCAAAATCTCCATCAGCACTAACTCTGTCACCCAATTTCTTAGGTGCGGGGTCACTCAGCTGACTATCAACAATCCGCTGTCTAATCGATGGCTGAATTAACAACTGAGCTACTCTAGCAGTAACCTTACCCAACAACACTGCAACCTCAGCCCACTCGAACTCCTGCTGCAATCTGGGCTGGGAACTCAACAACACCGCTGAGTGCGACGTCTTTCTACTCAAAGCATCAGCTACAACATTCGCTTTGCCCGGATGGTACAAAATCTCGCAGTCATAATTCTTTTACCAACTCTAACCATCATCTCCTCTGCCTCATATTCAGCTCCTTCTGAGTAAACAGGTACTTGAGGCTCTGGTGATCGGTAACCATCTGAATCCGCTCACCATACAGGTAATGCCTCAAAATCTTCAGTGCAAACACCACTCCTGCCAACTCCATATCATGAGTCGGATAGTTCTGCTCATATGGCTTCAGCTAACGGGAAGCATAAGCAATGACCTTCCCGTGCTACATCAACACACAACCTAACCCGAATTTGGAAGCATCGCTGTAAACCACGAAACCACCTGTCCCGGCCCGGGATCGCCAACATCGTGCTTTGAAGTCAAATCGCGCTTGAGCACGCAAAGCTCACATCACACTTACTGTTCCAAATAAACTCGACACCCTTCCTCGTCAGACGAGTGAGGGGCGAGGCTATGGCGGAAAGATCCTTAACAAACCGACGGTAGTAACCTGCCAAACCTAGAAAGAAACGGCTTCTACGAGCAGACAACCGAAGAACAGGGAGCTCCACTTACACTCACTGTCTTGCTCCACTAAAGCCAGAATATCAAAATCTTACGGGGTAGCAACAGGGGTCTACCACGGATTGAACCTCCAAATACCAACGGGGCAACTCTCAACTTTCCTGGAAACAAAAAGACAACCAACAGGGCACGAACCATTCGCCCCACGAGCAAAACTGACTTCTAGCAATTCCAATCCACACCTTGGTCAACACCAAGCATCAACTTGTCACCATACCGGAACCAATCCGGACTCTACTCCAAACAAATACTAACTTGCTAGGCTACCAAGATTGCCAGCAATTTCCCCCGAGGCTACAAACTACACGGCTCCAGCTTGCCAACTGCAACTCACTACTTGGCCTGACTGAGCTCTAGAGAGGCTCTCGGGTTCTCCGACAACCCTCGACACACGCATTGCCGGCAAACGATCTAACAGACAACTGCCTGAACAAACAACTCCATTTTTCCAGCATCATAACCATGTTGGTCAACTCCAACTCCTTGGAAACCAAGAGGACCCGAAACGCTACCGAATGCGTCATCCTCCTACACAGACGTCAACCACAACATAACTTCTACCCAAGGAAGGATCCGAACAACTCTCTCAGTCATGACGATCAACAAGAAGATCCGCCAACCAAGTTTAGGTCCACTTAACAAATCTTACCTAAGCAACAACCTGATACCACGAGCATGGTATCCTTACCACCTCACTAAAGCCTTACAACATCCACCTGGGGTCCAACTTCTCCAAGAACTGAGCACCAGATCCCCAAAGCAAACCCTACATGGATCTGAAACTCTTGCCACAGAGCGAACCACACAAAACACACTTGTGTGCACAACTCCCAACCTTCATTTAGAGATCCAAGACTAACAAATGCTTTTCCCAAAAAGCAACACTAGCTCCTGGCAGAGATACAATCAATCAACGGAACACCCAAAGTTCCATCTCCACACGATGCTCGAAGTCAGGGCAACCTTGCTCTACCAAAGCATAACCATGCCAAACCAAACTTACTTTATACCAAGCCTCTACCAAGGGTGCTTACCCATAAGGCATCCAACTCCTCTCACAAGGCATCCTACTCACCTCATAGGCATCCAACTCATGGTCCCTCAGCTGGAACCCAAACTTGCTTCTACGATGCTCAACTCTCCTGAGATTTAGGCACTCGAAGGTAGTTGACCGCACTACCAACCACAAAGATCTCTTGGCCTTAACACTAGCATGAGATGCACGCGCACTAACAATTACCAACCGACAACCTGCTTGACTTACACAACCTCCAGTAACACTGGGAAAAGGCTCCGGCTCCACTCGAACATCCTTTCGCTTGAAGTCCTTCGATTACCACTGAACTAGCCCTTTTTGCACGACCTACACAGGTGCAACTACCATAAACGGATCCAGGGCTAAAGGAGTGTGCTAAACTCCGAACGGCATAGAACCATCTGCTATGCCCATGCCAAACTCAGGCCTGAACCAGATTTAGTGCCAAAGCGGCACACCAATCAATGCACCTCAAGTGCCACTACTACCAAATCCACATCTTACTACCAACGGGGACAACAAAGTCACAACCTCAAGTGACACGAACTCTGGCTCGGCATACAAGGGCTCAACTTCAACAACCATGCCTAAGGCATCTCATCAAGTTGAAGGCTCACAGCCTACTCTTGCATCTCCACATGATGCTCAACAAACTCTGGTCGGCTCTCTCAACATGCAGCAACTAACCCTACTCTAGGGCTTACCAAAAGAAGAGTGTTCACTTCTATCAAACCACTGAGGAAACCACCAACGGATCCAGTCCGTAGAGAACACTGCTTGCTGCACCCTTAACTACAGGGTTCCGGCTTACTGGCTGCAAACAACAACACTTCACAGAAGCACTAAGATGCCTCATCAACCTCCTCGAAGGCTACCAACTTTGCAACCACTCTCTGGGCAACCAAATAATCTATCAAGGCTCAAGATCAACACTTGAGCTACCCAGGCTAGTCCACACGGGAACCTGCTCCACAAACATCCACATCAGCACAACCACATCTAACTTCTCTCTTGGAGTGGCATTCCAAGGCAAAGCACCTCCACCCTCTCACTAGGGGAAAACCATCAATTGGGCCATAGTTGGCCTATGGGAGTCCAATCTCTACCTCCCTCTAGAACGATGTCCCAGGGCATCCGAATCTATCTGGATACCACAACAAGCCACAACATACATCACACACTGCGGGAAGTTGGCATGATGGCGCTCTAAACCCAAACCAATAATGAGTCAGAACCTGCTCGTCTCCGCTCCACAACACTACACAAGGCATACACTCGATGACAGGTATTGTAAATTCTTAACCCTTTTTCTACAAAAAAAAAGCAAACTTAGGCGTACCTGATGACTGTCGGAGTGCTAGTGATCATGGGAAAACGACCTACAACAAAAGGTCAAACTACAGAATTTATGACTCTGAGCTCTGATACCAACTGTAAGGGACCGACTCGAATGGGGCACTAAATGGGCCCTTACCCCAATGCATGCATTCAAAGTAAAGGACATTTAAACAGACATGATTTCGGATTCCAATTAAAACAAAACATTCAAAATAACCCCTTTAAAAACTAGACAATTTCCTGGAACTGTCCCTGTTTCCAAGCACTGCTCCAAGATAAATACATTTCCAAAGTTTACTCACGATCGAGATTTACTAAAAACCATTCAAAACATGTCTAGATACAATAATCTTTGGAATCCACAAAATATTCGAAAACATCCTAGGGCTCGTGCCCGTGCCACATGCATTCAGGGGAAAATAAAACACAAAGAGTCATAACACAAAATCGTGAGTTGGAAGACTGGGCCCCATGATCACAGCTCCTCCTTCAGCATCCTGTCGCGCACCACGATTACCCGTGGAATACCACGAGAATAAGGGTGAGTAACGAATTACTCAAGTAAGAATCCCCAACCGGGTACAATACGATATACATGGTCATCTCGATGAATGTATGCAAGCTATGAGTATAAACACAGAATAGAGCACATAGCTTAGCCCACACTTGGGCCTCGAATGCCAGCTTAGGGTCTTAGTCCGGAATGATATCACCACACAAGTCCAATACATAAGTCGCCCTATACGAGAAACAAGTCCCGGCCTCAGCCTGTCTACTGTCGACGAAAGGTACACTAGCTCAAGATCCCGAGGAGCTCTCCGGTCGGCGCTGTAATGAGCGTAAGCATGCACCGCGCGCTGCTCTGCACCATGGGGGTGTCGGGTCTAGAGGCAAGCTGCCCATGTCCAGTCACCACGCCTAACTAAATCTTTGGATCGGTGTCACTGACATAGGGGTGTGAGACCTGGACACGTAAACTATGTCAGCCTGAACCACCGCACCTGGGGCCAAGGAACGGTCGTGGTAGGCTTACACCAGGAAGCCGTCCCTGCCTTAACAGGTGGCAATCAGGGGCTACGGCCGAACACGCTGAGGACGTGCCGACTGCCGGGGACGAGGCAATGCCAAGTCATCATCCCGACCGTTGGGGCATTAACAACTGCCACCCTCACCCAAGATTGCAGGGCCTACCGCTTGGGTTAGCTAATCCCTCACGGGGTCCAGGGACGGAATGACTTGCTCGACGTCCCTGCCATGGATGCAAGGTACTTTATGCATCAGGCCCGGATGATGCTATCTACCTGCAATTCTAACCTGCCCTAGCAATCAGCAAACAAATCCATAAAATCCAATACGTGCTCAATAAGAATACAACGAGCCTAGCATGATACTACGAAGCAAGGAACAGATGCGAGCATGCTAGAGAGGAACAACCTAGCATGGATTAACATGAGAATTAAATCAGGAAAATCATGCTAATCGGGAATTCAGAATAGAATACCTAGCTACACATGTCAATAAACACAAACAAGCAATCAATCAGCAATCGCATAATATATCGCAGGGTCCACACAACTCCAGTAAGAAATCTTTACCTTGGTCGGGGACGTTTGACACGAAAACCTAAATGGCGAACGAACCTGAACTAGCTACCGAGAACCTATCAATCACAACAAAATCACACAATAGGCCTAAATATAGTAAAATAAACGAGGCTCAGCTCGGGAGCAACTCACGAGGCGCGACGAACGCACGAACGAGCCGATTGCACGAACGGCGCAAAGAACGGCTGGCCGGGCGCGCTGCGCGCAGCGCAAATGGCGCGTGCGGTGCTGTGGCCGAGCGCTGGGGCGTAGATGGGCGGCAGAGCTGAGCGCTGGGCGCGAACGCGGGCGGCACTGGGCGATGCGGCACGGCTCGGCGAGCTGTGTCTCGGGCGACGCAATGCGGCTGGGCGCTGAGGCGAGGACGCGCGCGCGGGCACGGGACGATGATCGGCGAGGCTCGGCGGCTGGGCTGCTTCTGCGCACTCGATCTCGGCGAACAGGGCGAACAGAGGATTGGAGAAAACGAGCTCGATTCCGGGCGATAGGAGAGGATTCGACGCGCGATTTGTTGCTGGACCACTTCCCCTACATTAGCTGCACAAATACCACCCAAAGATTCACCTCGACTCGGCCGGAAAAATGGAAGTCGGAATTAGGGGAGAAATTCGACGGAAAAGGGAAGGAGAAGAAGAAGAGAAGAAGAAGAAGAAGAAGGAGAAAGCTCACCGGAGGGACGAACGGCGAGGGAGGAAAAATCGCGAGAGCTACGCAGTCGGTCGGTGAAGAATCGAGAAGAAGAAGAGAAAAAAGGAAGAAGGCTCGGCTGCTCTGTTTTAACCCGAACGCACGAAAACACGGATATGTATTAGATCGCGCGTTTAGATTAACAAACGCGCCAAGTGGCTCGGCTGGCAGCGCCCCCTGCCTAGCACGCGACACGTCCTTGGCTCGAATCTCACTCGACGCGCTATTTAATTCCCTATTTATTTTTACCTTTTGCCAAGCCCAAATGTCTTCACCAAAATTCCCGATCCTATTCAAATCGACTCATAATTTTTCCGGCAATTTACAATTTCATAACCGGCCCTGTCGGCCCGACCCAAAATTACCAAAATGCCCCTGGGCCTCTCGGGAAGACCGGGATGAAATTTCTGGGCCGTTACACTTGCAAATATTCTTTTATACTCTCTGTTTTAGGTAGGGAGGTTTTGATATTGGTATCTATTACCATTCGTAAAAACATAAGGCTTAGTCTATTAGATCGATCCCAATCATTATGAAGCTTGTTTTCCTCTGGAGTACTTTCATTAGTGAGTGGAGTTGGCTTCTCTTTAAGGAGAGTCGTGTCCAATTCAAGTAATCCCAAGGAAAATTCAACTTGCTCTTTCCATTCTGAGAAGTTGGTTCCATTGAGTTTTATAATAGACGTAGCCATTGAATTAAGAGTTGTTGGTATGTTAACTACAAATATAGATTTAAGGATTTAGGCTTAAAAAAATGTAATATTTTAGTATATAAACAACATAATTATAGGTTCTTCTGTAGGTAGTCACCTAGAATTATATACATTTATACCATCTTTGATTATTATATCTTAATGAACAAATCTATTGAACAATTTACTTTATTATTGCTTAAATATATGATTAATTCGTCTGTGGACGAATATTGATTCATGTATTTGATCAATATGCATTGTTCACATAAAGATAATGTTTATAAGAAAACAAAAGTTGAAATTTATGGAATAAACTTGTTGTTTGTAACATCAATAAGTCATAACAATAATCTAATAATAATTATCTTGATTAATTATGTGATCTCAAAATAATAATAATAATATCATTAGAGAACACTAAACCATAAACATTAACAATTAAGTTTTTTTTTTTTTAATCCAAAATTGATAATAATAATAACAATAAAGAAATCTTAAACATAAAAAGATAATATATGATCCAACTATATGGTGTTTAGCCCTTTATGAATCATGTCTTTATAAATTTTTCAAATTTCTTTTAGTCTTCATAATATTATAAATTTTAAATTACACATAATCATAAACAAGCCTTCGTGCCAAAATTGCATAATTCAAATGCATTTTTCTGATCAAATGAAGGTGACCAAAGTAAAATTGCGGAATTATAAAACATACATTCAGGCCATAACAGTTGGATCGAGATTTACTACAAAACGAAGTTTGTGATTAATCTATATGTTGATTTGATTCAATTTATATAAAATAACATTATGAATAATCATGCATTCTAAACATCGCTCTGATACCACATATTAGATATTTTATGCATAACATGAATCCTAAGATCTTGAATAACATGATTATTACGAAATGTAATTGAATCTTATTAGGATTAAAATATACCTCCTGACATTGTGATTCAAGAAATTTTTTTTATTCAACACAAGGAATGAGTGTTGATATTGAAGTTTTCTCACAATTGATTCAATAGAAGAAATTGGTTTCTTCCTCCTTGCCTATAAGCTTGGATGTGTTTTCAAGCTTTCTTAATGCTTCTTTCTCTTTCACTTTCACACATGTGAGATGGACAAATGTGTTCCTATTTATAGGTGGAGGAAGGACCAATGTTGAACTTCATTTAACATAAGTTTAACTTTCCATCAAAGTTAACTTAAACAAACATAAATTCAAGAGAAATGAAACTCATTTCTCATAAACAATGAAACTCACAATCTCATAAACATTTGAATAACATATCAATTAAAACACAATTTTCTAATAGACCATCTTAATGGAGAATGAAAGTTTCAATCTTAAATGAAATGAAACTTTCTTTTCTAACACATACATAGAAAAAGGGTTGGATGAACATGGGTTTCGACCGTTCATAATGATATTTCATATATACTTGCCAAATTCACTGTGGAATACTGAAAGGGTTTGTGGCGTGTTGCTTTGGTTAATTAGTTGTAATTCAATTCAACTTTACGACCATAGTTTCCATCGTGAAAATTGGTATTTGACTCCCATCTTATTTTAGGGGAGTAGAAATTTGTATGTAAGGTTTGTGGTCACCTCTCTAATTTGGATTAAAAAAATTAAGACCCCGTTTGATAACCATTTTGTTTTTTTGTTTTTTTTTTTATGAAATTTAAGCCTATTTCTATTCAAATTTCCTACCATGTGCTCCATCTTTCCTACAATGTATCCATCTTTCCTTAAGAAAGTAAGAGAATACTAACCAAACTTCAAAAACATAAGCAAGTTTTTATAAGCTACTTTTTTTGTTTACAAATTTTGGTTTTGTTTATTAAAATATAGGTAAGATGTAGATATCCAAATAAGGAATAAGGTATGGTAAGGTAGTTGTTGTAGGCTTAAATTTGATAAACAAAAAACGAAAAAGAAAATGGTTATCGAACGGGGCCTAAAATTTAGGAACTACAATACAATTGAACTTTTGAGATATTAGGGACCAAAATGGAACAAATCTCCAAATTTAGGGACCAAAATAATATTTTAAATAATTTATTCATATCTTGGAAGTTGAATGGTAGCATATTATTGTTTTATTTGTTGAGATCCATTTCTAATTTAAATTATTTAAATAATTTAACGTCCTAAATGTTTGAATTTAATGTCAAACTCTAGAGACAAACAATAAAATCTCGATGATTTTTGCTTTCAGATTAAGATTTTTTTTTGTTTAACATCGAAATTGTCCTTAAGGGCAACCTAGTGGTTGAGGTGCGAGAAATTCGGGACATGCTTCTTCAAGCGTTTTGAGATCGACCCTGGATGTAGTGGAGCTCATATGCCAGCACAAGTAGCCTAATTGAAGTAATACCTCTACTTGGCTTAAAGGGCTAGCTTCAATTGGCCGGTTAACAAAAAAAAACATCGTATCAAGATTACAACTAGAACTTAGAGTTCATTTATAACCTTTTAATTTATTTAAACTTTTGAATAAATCTCCACATGAACCTACTCAATTTAGGTTTTCAAACTCACACCAACAACAGTTTATTTTATTTTTTTTTTTTTTTAAGAAACTCATCCCAACAACAATGTAGTCTCTTTTTTTTTTCTTGTATTTGATTAGTCAAGAGATTGTTATGGTCACATTCCAACACTCTGTTGGAATATTCTAAAAAGTCGATAGTTACATATAATAAAATTTCCAATTTTTTTCGTAAAAAAATAAAATAAATAAATAATTTCATTAAAAATGTATAGTGGAATAACAATCAAATTGGCAAGCATTCATCTTTGGTACAACTTATTCCCCATATGGGCATTATTCTCCAAAACTGGTAGTCCCATTAAGTGTAAGGGACCGACCCGAATGGGGCACTAAATGGGCCCTTACCCCAATGCATGCATTCAAAGTAAAGGACATTTAAACAGACACGATTTCGGATTCCAATTAAAACAAAACATTCAAAATAACCCCTTTAAAAACTAGACAATTTCCCTGGAACCTGTCCCTGTTTCCAAGCACCTATTCCAAGATAAATACATTTCCAAAGTTTACTCAGATCAGAGATTTACTAAAAACCATTCAAAACATGTCTAGATACAATAATGCTGGAATCCACAAAATATTCAGAAAACATCCTAGGGCTCAGTGCCGTCTACATGCATTCGGGGAAAATAAAACACAAAGAGTCATAACACAAAATCGAGTTGGAAGATGGGCCCCATGATCACAGCTCCTCCTTGACCATCCTGTCTCGCAACTTGGTTACCCGTGGAAAAACCACGATGAGGGTGAGTAACAAATTACTCGGTAAGAATCCCCAACCGGGGTACAATACGATATACATGGTCATCTCGATGAGCGTATGCAAGCTATGAATATAAACACAGAATAGAGCACATAGCTTAGCCCACACTTGGGCCTCGGATGCCAGCTTAGGGTCTTAGTCCGGAATAATATCACCACACAGTCCAATATATAAGTCGCCTATACGAAAACAAGTCCCGCCTCGGCTGTCTCTACGTCGACGAAAGGTACACTGGCTCAAGATCCCGAGGAGCTCTCCGGTCGGCGCTGTAATGAGCGTAAGCATGCACCGCGTGCTACTGCAGACTATGGGGGGTGCCGGGTCTAGAGGCAAGCTGCCCATGTCCAGTCACCACGCCTAACTAAATCTCTGGATCAGTGTCACTGACATAGGGGTGTGAGACCTGGACATGTAAACTATGTCAGCCTGAACCACCGCACCTGGGGCCAAGGAACGGTCGTGGTAGGCTTACACCAGGAAGTCGTCCTTGCCTTAACAGGTGGCAATCAGGGGCTACTGCCAAACATGCTGAGGACATGCCGGCTGCCGGGGACGAGGCAATGCCAAGTCATCATCCCGACCGTTGGGGCATTTAACAGTCTACCACCCTCACCACCCTCACCCAAGATTGCAGGGCCTACCGGTAGGGTTAGCTAATCCCTCACGGGGTCCAGGGACGGAATGACTTGCTCGACGTCCCTGCCATGGATGCAAGGTTGTAACGGCCCGGGAATTTCATCCTGGTCTTCCCGGGAGGCCCAGGGGCATTTTGGTAATTTTGGGTCGGGCCGACAGGGCCGGTTTTGAAATTGAAAATTGCCGGAATAATTATGAGTCAATTTGAATAGGATCGGGATTTTTGGTGAAGGCATTTGGGCTTGGGGAAGAGTAAAATTAAATGAGGAATTAAATAGCGCGTTGAGTGAGATTCGAACCAAGGACATGTCGCGTGCTAGGCAGGGGGCGCTGCCAGTCGAGCCACTGGGCGTCTTCGAAGGCGGTTGGTATAAAAGTAGAGCTCGCCCGAAGCTTCTTCTTCCTCGCGAATTCTCCTTCGTTTCTCCTTCGACCGACCAGCGATTTCCAGCGATTTCTTCCTTCTCCAGCTCCGAATCGATCATGGTTGTCTTCCCCAGCTCTGAGGTCGATCCTTTTCCGGGCTGAAGGTAAGTTTTCCTTCCTTTCTTCTTCTCTTCTTCGTTCCGAGCCCCCTGCTTCCGGGCTTCGTTTCACGGCCGTGGTGAAGTGATTTTCTGGGTGGTTTGTGTGCAGCTAGTGTAGGGGAGTTCTCCATCAAAGAATCGCTCGTCGAATCCTCGTGGATCGTTCGATTTTGGGTTGTCACCATCGCCCCTATTTCGTGCTCTGTCGCTGCGTAGTGCCGCCGAGACTCGCCCCACACCGCGCGCGCGCCCTCGCGCCTCTGCATCGCTCGCGCGCAGAACCAGCCCCAGCGCCGTGTCCGTGTGCCCGTCGCCGAGCCGTGTCGCCAAGCTGCGCCCCAGCGCCGTGTCACGTGTCCTGCTGCCGAGCCGAGCCGTCAAGCCGAGCCGAGCCGAGTGAGAGCCGAGCCGAATTATTTTATTTTATTTTATTTTATTTTATTTAGATATTGTGTGTAATTGTGTTGTGCTTGTTAGGTTCCCGGTAGCTAGTTCGGGTTCGTTCGCAGCCTAGGTTTCCGTGTATTCGTCCCCGACCAAGGTAAGGATTTCTTACCGGAGTTGTGTGGACCCTGCGATATATTATGCGATTGCTGATTGATTGCTTGTTTGTGTTTATTGACATGTGTAGCTAGGTATTCTATTCTGAATTCCCGATTAGCATGATTTTCCTGGTTTAATTCTCATGTTAATCCATGCTAGGTTGTTCCTCTCTAGCATGCTCGTATCTGTTCCTTGCTTCGTAGTATCATGCTAGGCTCGTTGTATTCTTATTGAGCACGTATTGGATTTTATGGAATTGTTTGTCGCTTGCTAGGCAGTTAGAATTGCGGTAGATAGCATCATCCGTGCCCGATGCATAAAGTACCTTGCATCCATGGCGGGGGACGTCGAGCAAGTCATTCCGCCCCCGACCCCGTGAGGATTAGCTAACCCAAGCGGTAGGCCCCGCAATCTTGGGTGAGGGTGGCGGTGTCGTTAAATGCCCCAACCGTCGCGATGATGACTTGGCATTGCCTCGTCCGGCGCGATCGGCACGTCCTCAGCGTGTTCGGCCGTAGCCCCTGATTGCCACCTGTTAAGGTAAGGGCGGCTTCCTGGTGTAAGCCTACCACGACCCGTTTCCTTAGCCTCAGGTGCGGTGGTTCAGGCTGACATAGTTTACGTGTCCGTGTCTCACACCCTATGTCGGTGACACCGATCCAAAGAATTAGTTAGACGTGGTGGCTCGGACATGGGCAGCTTGCCTCTCTGGACCGGCACCCCCATAGTCTGCGAGTGAGCACGCGGTGCATGCTTACGCTCATTACAGCGCCGACCGGAGAGCTCCTCGGGATCTTGAGCCAGTGTACCTTTCGTCGACAGTAAGACAGCCGAGGCCGGGGACTTGTTTCTCGTATAGGGCGACTTATATATTGGACTGTGTGGTGATATTATTTCCGGACTAAGACCCTAGTTGGCATCCGAGGCCCAAGTATGGGCTAAGCTATGTGCTCTATTCTGTGTTTATATTCATAGCTTCCATACGCTCATCGAGATGACCATGTATATCGTATTGTATTGTACCGGTTGGGGATTCTTACTGAGTAATTCGTTACTCACCCTTATTCTCGTGGTTTTCCACGGTAATAATCGTGGTGCTTGACAGGATGCCTGAAGGAGGAGCTGTGATCATGGGGCCCAGTCTTCCAACTCTGATTTTTGTATTATGACTCTTTGTGTTTTGTTTTCCCCTGAATGCATGTAGTCGGGCACAGAGCCCTAGGATGTTTTGTAAATATTTGTGGATTCCAGCATTTTGTATCTGAACAGGTTTTGAATGGTTTTAGTAAATCTCTGATCAGAGTAAACTTTGGAAATGTATTTATCTTGGAACAGGTGCTTGGAAACAGGGACAGGTTCCAGGGGAATTGTCTAGTTTTTAAAGGGGTTATTTTGAATGTTTTTGTTTTAATTGGAATCCGAAATCATGTCTGTTTAAATGTCCTTTACTTTGAATGCATGCATTGGGATAAGGGCCCATTTAGTGCCCCATTCGGGTCGGTCCCTTACAAAGGTACTTTATGCATTAGGCCCGGATGATGCTATCTACCTGCAACTCTAACCTGCCCTAGCAATCAGCAAACAAATCCATAAAATCCAATACGTGCTCAATAAGAATACAACGAGCCTAGCATGATACTACGAAGCAAGGAATGTATCACGAGCATGCTAGAAAGGAACAACCTAGCATGGATTAACATGAGAATTAAATCAGGAAAATCATGCTAATCGGGAATTCAGAATAGAATACCTAGCTACACATGTCAATAAACACAAACAAACAGTCAATCAGCAATCACATATAATATCGCAGGGTCCACACAACTCCGGTAAGAAATCCATACCTTGGTTGGGGACGATTTGACACGAAATCCTAAATTGCGAACGAACCCGAACTAGCTACCGAGAACCTATCAATCACAACAAAAATCACACAATAGGCCTAAAATAATAAAATAAACGAGGCTCAAGCTCGGGAGCAACTCACGAGGCGCGACGAACGCACGAACGAGCCGATTGCAGACGAACGGGCAAAGAACGGGGTTTGGGCTGGCGCGAGCGCGCGATAAATGGGCGTGCTGGGCGCGATGGGTGCGCCCACTGGGGCGCGGAAGCGCGCGGACAGATGTTGGGCGGCGAGGAGCGAAAAGCGCGGGCGGGCGCGGCGCACGGTTGGGGCAGCGCGCGCGTGACACGGAGATGGCGAAACGCGCGCGCGGTGGCGAGGCTCGGCGGCGGCGGCTGCTCGCGCGCGCGCGAGCACGCGCGAACAGGGCTCTATTTTTTGCGCGCGAACAGGGGCGATGGAGAAAATCGAATTGAGCGATTGGCGAAGATTCGACGGCCGATAGTTGTTGTTGGACTAACTCTCCTACGCAAGTTTGCAAAAACCCATCCGAAATTCACTTCAACACGGCCGGAAACGATGCCCTGGCGCGGGGCTCGGATCGAAGAAGAGAAGAAGAAAAGGAAGAAAAGCTTACCTTCTGCCCGGAAAAGGATCGACCTTCGAGCTGGGGAAGACGACCACGTTCGAATCGGAGCTGGAGAAGGAAGAAATCGCCGGAAATCGCTATCGGTTGATGAAGGAGATCGCGAAGAGAAGAAGGAGAGAAATGAAGGAGAAGGCTCGGGAGAGCTCTGTTTTAAACCGAGCGCACGAAGACACGGATATGTATTAGATCGCGCGTTTAGATTAACAAACGCGCCCAGTGGCTCGGCTGACAGTGCCCCCTGCCTAGCACGCGACACGCCCTTGGCTCGAATCTCAAAATTCCCGATCCCATTCAAATCGACTCATAATATTTCCGGCAATTTACAATTTCAAAACCGGCCCTGTCGGCCCGACCCAAAATTAGCCGTTACATTAAGGGTACGTATACTATACTTGAAATTGATGGTTCTCTCAAAATTGGTGCAATTTGGGGGAGTAATCCTTAAGTCTCAGAGAATACAAATATGGAATATCAATAATGGCTAAGCAGTGATGCTACTTACCATAAAATATTTTAGGTTAAAATATTACTTTTAAAGTTGGTTTATGAAATTTCAAATTTTCAATTTTAAAAATTTTAAATTATTCTTAAAATGTAAGGAAATATGACTATAAACCCTACAAAAAGAATACAATTATTCTCAAATAAATGCGAGTCAAATACCGTTTTCAGAGATCGAACCCATAATCAAGATATTAAAATGAATTTTCAGCCACAACCTTTCAGTCTTTTTTAAAGTATTCATATTATCAACAAAAAAAATCATATACCATCAATATTTTCATTTAACACTTCATAACATTAATTAGTTTTGAATTTTTTAAAAAAATTAATTTTTAAAATATATCATAGTAATCCAATCTGATATATAATTTTTTAAGAATAATAATCCAATTTTATTATATATACAATGTTGGTTAAAATTCCATTTTGATCATGTAATATCTATGAGGTTTATTCTATTTTTATTCATAAACTTTTAAATGTTCAAATCTTTGTAATTTTGAAAAATAATTTAAAGTTAGTTATTATTTGTAAATTTAAAGTTAATATTTATCAAAACTGGTTCAATAATCTTGATAATGTTAACAAAAATAAAATTTAAATATAAACCTATTTCTAAATTTTTTAAGGAAAGAGTAATATTTTTATGAAAAATACTTTTTTGGTCCCTATAATATTTTAAAATTAAACACTTAAACAACTTTTTTTTTTAGAATACTTTAACAACATTTGAATAACACTCAATTTTTATTTTTGAGATAACAAATTTTTTTGTGAGATAAGTGAATGTGGAAGATTGATGACTAGATTAATTTTAATTCTAATTAATTATGATTATCTTAATTTTAAATCTAATTGATCGATAATGTAGTTTTTTTTTTGGACGAATAATTGATTGATAATGTAGTTATTTTGATATGTGTGTGTGTGAATTGGTGAATTGGAAAGTTTGAATTGCAAAATTGAATAATTTAAATAAATGATTTTTATTTAATTGAATAATATTTATAATTGAGAAATTGGATTATAAATTAAAATTTTAATTACAAAGAAAAACTTATTATCATTTAATTTAAAAACTTATTTAATGAAAAAATTTGAATCCAAAAAGATTAACAATTTAAACCTATGGTCTCATTTAATTTAATAATTACCATTCTATTTTAATTTAGAAGTTTAATTACAAGGTTCAAAATAAAAACAAAATATCTTCTAAAAAAAATAATAAAAATAAAAATAAAATAGAAAAAATATATTATTTTTATTTTATTGTACTATCTTTTGCTATCCTACATTTATAAGAACTAGAATTTTAGCACGGCATTGCACGTGATAATTTCTTAAATAATAAATCATATATATAATTATAAATTATTTCTTACATTTTTAGACTAAATTTAAATCATCAAATAATAATTTTAATATAATATTGAATTTTATAACCATTTTTTCACATTAGTTAAATTTATTAAAATTCACATTTACGTTAAGCTGTTAATTATTTATTTTGAGCTTTAAAAATAATAGGTGTTATTATTTAAAAAAAAATTTATAAAATTTATTGAATTAAAATTAAATTTTATCTCTGATTTTAAAAAACCAATGCTCTTTAAATTTTTTAGAGCTAAATATATTTATTAGTATACATCTATTAAACTTACATTTAACTTTAAATGATAATTTTATCGTTCTTCAAAAAAAAATTCCCACATCTCCAAGTCAACAATTAAGCAACATAAAGATCCTACAAAAATTATTGCAACAAAAGAAAAGTTAGATGAAAGTTAAGGTAAATAATCCAACAAAAATAAGATAACTAAATTTTTTATTATAAAAAAAAATCCAAGAAAGTAACCCCAAACAAAAAGAAAGTCTCAAATGTGTTTGTAAATAAAATATAGAGAACTATATATATAGTAACAAATCATTGTTACCAAACTTTTGAAATTGAAGAATTCATGCACTAATCTCATATGATAATCTTATAATTCCTACAAAAATTATTGCACAAAAGAAAAATTAGATGAAAGTTAAGTAAATAATCCAACATAACTTATTATAAAACAAAAATAAAAATAAAGAAAAATAAATCCAAGCAAATTCTTGTAAACAAAATGTAGACACCTATTTATAGGATTGGAAAATTCAATTTATTATTTTAATTAGAATATAAAATGTCAAATAAAATCTATGAGATTTGGTATAAATATCTTATTTTCTACATGAAAATTTAAATGATATTGTAAATATCTTCATTTGATTGTTGAAATCTCTTATCTTTTAATTTAGTCATAAAATCTATGAGATTTGATAAAAATATCTTATCTTCTACGGATGAAAATCTAAATGATATTATAAATATCTTCTATGTTATTTGATTTTTTTTTATATTCCAATAAATGGCATTTTTGTAATTTAGGGTATGACTTAAGAGTAAAATTATCTAAAAATGATTTTCCCCTTCAGCCACATTTAAGGTAGTATGATATTTGTACATTGTATTTTTATTTTTATTTTATTGTACTATCTTTTTATTTTAATTCTAAATCTTAGTTGGGACAGGGGAAAATATTTGAATTCGGTTTCTTGAAAAGCACATAATAACATTTTGAGTGCTTACTTTAAAGGTGTAAAGGGATCTTCTATACCAATAAATCATGTCTTGTCTAGTTCTTATCTTATAGAATTATAAAAAATTGATTTTTGTTTCGAAGAAAAAGAACAAATAATTTTTTTTTTTGCGAATCTTACATAAAGTTGATAGAACTTGGCACCGAATTTAACATAGTGACACTTAGTTCATACCTTTTTTTTTTTAATTTGGAAAATTATATTAGATATTGGACTATTTTCACAAAATAATTACAAATGCAGGTAAATTTTAAAGTATTTGCATTCATAATCAATAATAAATTTTAATACTCATTCATATTAGTATTATAAGAAAATATGTGAAATACTTGGGCCTACTTTTATTATTCTTTTTAAAAGTAATCGTATTTATAATTATTTTCTATAAGTTTTCTTTTAAATTTTTTTTTAAAATCCTCTTACTATTGGCTATAAATAGTGAACTATGGAAGCATTATATTTTCAAACTAGGAGGGAGAAAGAAATAAGAAAAAAAGAGAGAAAATTAAAGCATGGGTTCACATATGAAGAAAGAAATGAACAAGCCCCATGTTGTATGCATTCCTTTCCCAGCACAAAGCCATATAAACGCATTGTTAAATGTAGCAAAACTTCTTCATCCAAAAGGCTTTCACATAACCTTTGTCAATACAGAATATACTCACAAGCGTATAATCAACTCGAGAGGTCCAAACGCTCTCGACAACTTACCCGACTTTCAGTTCAAAACCATTCCGGATGGCATTCCCGTGGCTAACGACGACATCGATTCCCCACAAGACCTACCCACTCTTTGCATGGCTACCTCGGAAAATTTCTTAGCTCCTTTACGCAGTCTTCTTGCTCGACTTAACGACGATGCTTCTTCGAATGTTCCTTGTGTTAGTTGTACTATTAGTGATGGTTTTGTCCCGTGCACTATTCAAGCTGCTGCTGAGTTTAACATTCCGGTGATTCATTTTTTTCCATTCAACGCTTGCAGTTTGTTGGGGTTTATGCATTTAAGCGAACTTCACGAACGAGAAAGTGTCCCATTTGAAGGTAACCAAATTTAACAATTCAATTCTATTTTAGACGAGGTTTCCAATGGCTTTTCCAAGGGGCATAGAAAAAGATTTTTAAGACTCGTTTGATAACCATTTTGTTTTTTGTTTTTTGTTTTTCAAATTTGAACTTACAACAACTATTTTATCATATGTTTTTTCTTACATGGCTGCTTACATCTTACCTATATTCATAAAAACTAAGCCAAAGTTTAGAAAGAAAATTGGATAAGTTTCAATTAATGTCATTGATAAGCTTGAATAAATGGCATTGATAGAAAAAATTTCCAATAAAGGTAAAGTTGGAGATAAAATTTTTATTTGGAATTTTTTCATACTTGAATTTCTTGAAAAGAAAAATACTAAATTCGAATAAGTTTGCTTAAAATGGATATCTGAACAATATGGGGTGGCTCAATTGGTCAAAGAGGGTCTTGTGGTCCATAAGGTGCTTGGTTCATTCTACAGGGTAGCCACCTACCTACCTAGGAATTAATTTCCTGCATATCCAAATGTTGTAGGGTCACGGAGCTATAATATGTTTACATATTTGAGTTATTTTTTCTTCTTATATTTGAAGATGAGAGCTTCTCAACAAAAGACCACCTGAAACAAAAATAGTTTGGATTTCAGGTATGAAAAACATAAGACTCAAAGATCTACCAAGTTTCCCAACAATAATAGATCCAAATGGTATAATTCGAAACTTCGTGATTCAAGAAACCGAAAGAACTCGAAAAGCTTCAGCAATTATATTAAACACTTTCAATGCACTAGAACAACAAGCTTTGGAGGCTCTTTCTCACATACTTCCTCCCATTTACACAATTGGTCCAGTCCACTTGCTCACAAATCAAATAAAAAAAAATAAGAGTTTAGAAGCAATAGCTACAAATCTCTGGAAAGAGAATCCAAATTGTCTAAGTTGGCTCAATTCCCACAAGCCAAACTCAGTCATTTATGTCAATTTTGGAAGCATTACAATGATGTCACATCAACATCTTCTTGAATTTGCATGGGGACTTGCAAATAGTGGCAAACCCTATTTATGGATCATAAGACCTGATCTTGTTCGAGGTGATTCAACTTCAACATGTTTACCCCTTGAATTCTTTGAGGAAATTGAAGGGAGAGGGATGATTGCGAGATGGTGTGCTCAAAAGGAGGTTTTGAAACATCCTTCTATCGCTGCATTTTTGACGCATTGCGGTTGGAATTCGATTCTCGAAAGTGTCGCTGCTGGTGTTCCCATGATTTTATGGCCGTTCTTCGGAGATCAACCTACAAATTGTCGGTATTGTTGCGTCGAGTGGGGGGTTGGCATGGAAATTCATGGTGATGTTAAAAGGGATGAAGTTGAGAGGTGTGTTAAAGAGGTATTGGAGGGACTAAAGGGGAAGGACATGAAGAAGAAAGTTATGGGGTTGAAAAGTTTGGCAGAAGAATCATGTGATTTGGGAGGCTCTTCTTATTGCAACTTTGATCAACTAATAGTCCAAATTCTTGGAAATGATTCTATAGAGGAATCACTAATTCTTCCACAAGACTCTAACAATGAGATTTAATACAAAATATAAAGTATTTTTAGTTGGGAGACTTGCCACTATGAAGTTGCTTCTCTTTAATAATGAGTGTGGTGACATGATCTAAATAATTTTTGCTTCTTCTTATTTTGTCTACCAATAAAGAGTTTAGGTTCATCAAAATGTACCTTTTATCTTTTAGCCAATTTGGTATATTTTCGAGAATATTGAATAATGTTTCATATTTTTTGTTGGCAATTATTTGTACGATAATTTGAATAAGACAATGAAGATATACATTTCATGTTGTATTTCTATAATCTCCAAAATATCTCTCTCATGTTTGAAAGAATTAACAAATTCTTAAATACATTTATCTATAAAAAAAAAAATTAAGTCTTTAATGATAAAAAAATCATCTTATTCTACATAGATGAATAATCTTTGTTAAGAGGATCGATATAATTTTTTTATTTTAAAAATTTGGGTTGAAGATTCAAACTTGTAACCTATTAATTATTATAGTGGAGAAGATACTGCTAGTCCTTTACTCTTGTTGTCACATGATTTATGTGCTTAAACAAGTGTATTGATAGCAAAGAATTAAAACACATTTGTGTACTGAGTCACAAAATAGTAAACGTTTATCTAGTAGCCATAGGGTAATATTGATAAAAAAAAAATTAAAAAAAGTTAATGAAACATGCATGTAATGGATGCAACTTTATCAAGCTCAACTTAATTATCTAATATCAAATGAATGGCACATATAATAAGAATGCTCGAGGCATTCAAAAGCCACAATATGCAAGTATACACAGTCAATATGCAGTCAAGGTAGATAAAGTATATATATATTTCGTTTCCACATAAATTGAGTGATTCACCATTAGCAATGTTCATTCAAGATTCGAATATAAAAGTAAAGGAAAACTATAGCATTTGGTTCCTAATTCTATATTTGATAAACATAATTGAAGGAGAGCTCACAAATATGAAAATAATAACTAGCATAATATAGACTAATGCGATGCTAATAACATGCTGACTAAACTAACAGTGAATAAAATGCAAATAGCTTTGGTGACTTAAAACAGAAAACAATTGGTAAGAAGAAAGTTCAACACTACACTACACTAGAGACCCTACATTGAACTAATGGCTATATTCTAGTAGATCTCTCTCTCTCTCTCTCTCTCTCTCTCTCTCTCTCTCTCTCTCTCTCTCTCTCTCTCTCTCTCTCTCTCCATGCTTAATTAAACAACTATCACGATTAACTTGACATCTTCCTTTACCCTTGCCAAATGAGGCCTATATTCACGATTAACTTTGGTTTTTAGAATCTTAGAATCGATAAAATACTTTTCTCACTATTAACGACTTTTTCCTAGCTAGAAAGGCAAATTGAGCTTTTTTAACGACTAATGCCTACAGCTTAAAAACCCTTTATTCAACCCCTTGATCATCCCAAATTTTCCCAAAACATTCTGGTTATGCATGTTTTTTCCACACACGCACACTCTTTTAACAACTTAGAATCCCTCAAGGTATCATAAATAATGCTAATCGTATCCCTACTCAATTTACACTCATGTATAACTACACTTAAATTCCATAGTTCTTAGAATGACACACTTGAGAAAAAAGTGGTGCACCTAAGCAAAGGAAACAACTTAGAAAGTTGGGGTTATTAGAGAGACAGTGGAATGTTTATAATGAGTTACGGCTACTAGCCTCTATTCAATTATATCTTTTACATAACTAGAATATTTTTATCTTTCTTTTGTTTTAATCTTACTAAGTTTTTCTAACTAACATACTCTCCAATCTTAAAATATTCATCGTTCTCAATGAAAGTGAGGCTCAGGTCCCCCAAACTTAATCTGCAATAAGGTTTGATTGTAATGCTTGAAGCTTGCAGATTTAATCTTGAGAATTAACTCAACTGCCCTTTTCGATCAGGGATTAATTTATTATCATTACGATCTGCACCTTTTAACAACCTCACTCTCCTAAAATCCTTGCAGTAAAATTAAGTTTTTATTTTGTTCGAGAATTGAAAAAAAAAAAAAAAAACAGAACAAAATGCTGAAAAGAAAGCTAAAAGCATTTTGTTTACATCAAAATGACAAAAGAACAAGAGCTGGACATTTTCAGAATGTTGGTATCATATGTAGAATCCTATTGTAGGCTTAACTAAAGAATACTAAAAGTACAAGTAGGAGTTATACATAATAGATTAAAATCAGTAGAGAGAAAAAAAAAAAAAAAATGAACTTCCTAAGAATTGTCGACTAAAGCCTGGAGGTGGCATCCTCAAGCTGAAGCAGTGAAGGTGGATCCCAAGCAGCTTTGACTTTGTCTAAAAAATTTAGGAAACGAATGCTCGGATCATTCACTTATGTTGTTTACTTGAGGATCACGTCTCGCTTATTAGCATATACCCACTACGTGCGTGCATGCCTGTCTGTAGAAGTGATCGATTTTCCTTATGTGCTCCTCCGTTTGGTAGAGGACTTCTTAAATGGCAGCGGCCACACCCATGCCTCGGTGGTTGTGCACGGTTCGAGCCCTTGCCTCTAACATCAAATAAATGTGGTGTGGCTGCAGCATCACATCAGTTGACAGAGGTGCACTCCATGGGTGATGCATAATTAGAGTTGATCTTAGCTTCCTAAATGCGACCAACATCGATGCTAAAATTAGAGTTGATTGTTGTGAGCAACATCACTCTTGCCCTTGTGATCATTGTGTCGTGGGTGGTTGGCATTAGACTAGTGTTAACAAAGTTAAGCCACTAATGCGTGCTGCATTTAGGAATAATGCAAATTGCAGCGCTCTTCTTTTTGTCGATTTTCCACATTGCCCCAAGTATGCCTATCTTCTCGATGAAATATTTCATCTACTTCTTTCACGGTAATGTGATCATCGTATTCTACTATCCATTTGGTAGGTCTTCAAATTGGAATGCCTTGTTCCAAGCTTTAGCACTTCAGTCGATCATGATTTCGCTCACCCTTGCCTTTGAATTTCCCCTTCTCATTGAGATTGTGATACAACTCTCGCACCATTTGACGTGAGTTGTAATGCTGGAGTTATTTAGGAAGTTCGGTAACCCCATCCACTGAAAACCTTATCCATGCGAGAAGAGCTTGGCTATTAATACTGCGTAGTGCTCCTTGGCCTTGGTAAAAACCAATTTAATTAAGGGTATGGATGATTCATGGTTGTAGGAGATTTTTTATCCTTCGCGTAAGAGGCAATCTTTCTTTTTCAGCGTAGCTGAAAAAGAAAGATTGCCTCTTACGGTACAACAACTAATGCGGTCTGCAAAAACTACTTCGAAAAATAAAATTTCTTTGTACATTTATTTGTACGACAATTAATGCGGTCTGCAAAAATGATACGATCCCGGGCCCGCTGAAGGTTTACTCGAGGCGGAACAAGACATTACGGAATTAGTTAATTATTATTTATATTTAATATTCTTTAATTGTAATTCATTTGTATTGGGCTTGTGGGCCTTATTAGAGTTATTACTAAATTAGGTCAACTTCTAGGTTTACTATATATAGGATAGGATAGGTGAGAATGGAATTCATTCAAACAGTTGTCGTCTTTGTCATTGGCTCTTTGAGAGATCCTCTCGAGAGATTATCGTAGTTTAATAATATTTTGTGGTAGATTCTATCATTTTGGTATCAGAGCCATTTGCTGATCCGGGAATGGTGACTACTAAGATGGAAACAAGGATGCAAGAGTGTGAGGAAGGAGCGGCCGACTTGGAGAGGAAGCTGCAGGAGACGAATACGAAGATGGAATTGATGGAGGAGCGTTTGGGAAAGAAGATAGATTCCCAGGATTTGAAGTTCGAGTCGATAACCCAGAATTTGGAACTAATAATGGAATCGATCCGGGCTGACAAAGGGAAGGGAGTGGTGACCGAGGAATCGGAGGAAGGGCCGGGCGATGCTGCTGCAGGTGGGGAGGTGGCGGCGGGAGCGACGTCAGGGAGAGGCGGCGCGGTCTGGCAAGGAGGGGGCTCGAGAGCGGGCCGGGAGCGCAGAGGGGCGCGGGGGCGCGGAGGCGCACTGTGGCGCGGAAGGGCGCGGGGGCGCGAAGGGAAGCGCTGGAGCGTGGGTCGAGGCACGGGAGAAGGGTTCGCCAACGTGGGGGAGTGGGGTCCCGAGGGTGTGCGCGCGGGTGGCGCGGGCTGTAGCGATGAACGCGGGCAGAGTGGCGCGGGCTAGGACGCTGAACGCTGCCAGGAGGGCGTCGATCGGGGAGAAACGGCTCGCGCGCGGGCTGGTGTCGGGCTGGGCTAGGGCGGGGTGCGCGGGCCAGGGGGTGTCGGGCTTGGTCGATTCGGGCAGGCTGGACCGGGTCGACCTGGGCTCGTTGGGTTGGACCAAGGAGACGGGTTTCTCGGGCCTGGTGATGGGGGCGATGTATCGGGAACGAAGTTCGATAGAAGAAGAAACGGGATTTCTGAGGAGAGGAGGGTGTGCAATGGCTACAAAAGGCCGTTAGCGCATGACGGTTGGAATGATCGCGGGCGGAATACAGGGCCTCGAGATAGGGAGTGCGAGGATTGGGGAGAGAGACAGGATCAATTTGAAAGGGGCGGGCCGGGGACCGGCGGTAGGGACGGACCAATGTTCGATAGGAGGTTACAGAAGTTAGAGATGCCGGTGTTCAAGGGTCTGACGGATGAGGATCCGGACGGGTGGTTGTGTCGGGTCGAGAGGTATTTTTTGGTTAATCGCTTGACAGGGAATGAACGGGTCGACGCGGCCGCCTTATGCATGGAAGGAGAGGCATTAGAATGGTTGCAGTATGAGGAGGACCGAGCCCCAATTGCCTCATGGGAAGAGTTTCGGGAATTATTGTTGCATCGTTTCCAAACAACGATCAATGACAACAAATATGCAAACCTTATGAGTTTACAACAGGTGGGAACTGTGAAAGAATATAGGCGCCTGTTTGAGAAGTATGCAAAGGGAATACGCGATATTAGTGCGAGTGCGTTGGAGGGAAAATGGGAAAGCGGATTGAAGGAAGAAATCAGAAGTGAGATGAGGAAGCTGCGACCCGTGGGTATTCAGGATAAGAAATTCATGGCTCAAGTAATTGAGGATGACCTTGCTTTTCGAGCTCAAGCGAAAGGGGTAGGGTCTTCATCAGTAGTTAAGCCATCCACTAGCAGCATGGGAATCGGGGCTACGAGCACGAGAACGACAGGAAGTACCAATCTGAGAACTATAGCCCTAACTTCCCAGAGACCGGTGACCACAAGTACACCGTCCACATTACCCTATAAACGTTTGACAGATAGTGAGATTCGGGTCCGCAAAGATAAAGGATTGTGTTTCCGTTGTGACGAGAAATTTGTGCCAGGGCACCGTTGTAAGAAGAATGAGCTTCAGGCTCTAGAGATACTCGTTGTAGGGGATGTGATTACCGAGGGGGAAGTTTCTGAAAATGACAGTGATGGGGATATCAGTGACACGGAGGATGTGAGGGACTTAGCAGCGCTGTCATTAAATTCGATGGCGGGGTTAAGTTCACCAAAAACGTTGAAAGTCACAGGATCTATTCAAGGTCTTCAGGTAGTGGTTCTTATCGACAGTGGAGCCACCCATAATTTTATATCTGATGTGATCGTGGCTAAGTTGAAACTTTCGGTGGAACCATCGCATGATTATGGTATTATGCTGGGAACAGGCAAGTCAGTAAGGACAGCAGGAATTTGCAAAAATGTGGAACTGCACTTGGCGGATCTTAAAGTAGTTAACGATTTCCTACCCTTACCCCTCGGAAGTGCTGATGTGATCCTGGGGGTAGCTTGGTTGGAGACTTTGGGAAAGATTGAAGTCAATTTCTGCTCCTTGTAGATGCGATTTGTGTTGGGCTCATGGGAAGCCAAATTACAGGGGGATCCACGCCTGGTTAAGGCGCAAGTGTCTTTGAAATCTATGATGAAATCGTTACGACCCGAGGATCAGGGGCTGTTAGTGGAATTGAATATGGTTGAGACCACAGGTGTCGAGGCTGTTCAGACGAACAATCTTCCCGACTTAACTCAGGTACCTAGTGAACTGCATTCCTTAATTAAATCGTGCTCACCCGTGTTTGAGTCATTGACAGGGTTACCACCACCGAGGAACAGGGATCATTCCATCGAATTGATGGCGGGAACGGATTCCGTGAATGTGCGTCCGTACCGATATCCGCAATACCAGAAAAATGAGATTGAAAAATTGGTGCGAGAAATGTTACTGGCAGGGATAATCCGGCCCAAAGACGCAGCGCGCGTTTGAGTCCTGTCTTTGCTAGTAAGGAAGAATGATGGTAGTTGGCGATTTTGTGTTGATTACAGGGCTCTGAATCATGTCACAGTGCCAGATAAGTATCTCATTCCCTTGGTGGATGAGCTTCTGGATGAACTTCATGGAGCGACGATCTTTTCCAAAATTGATTTGAAGGCCGGTTACCATCAGATTCGCGTTAAACCTACTGATGTGCACAAAACAGCGTTCAGAAACCATGAGGGCCATTATGAGTTCGTTGTCATGCCTTTCGGGTTGAGAAATGCTCCAGCCACCTTCCAGTCAGTTATGAACGACATTTTGCGCCCGTATCTACGTAAGTTTGTGTTGGTTTTCTTTGATGATATTCTCATTTACAGTATGACCATTGGGGAGCATAGGAAGCACCTGGCTCGGGTTTTTGAGGTTTTGATAGAACATGCGTTTGTTGCCAACGCCAAGAAATGCCAGTTTGGGTTACACCGTATCGAGTATCTGGGGCATTTCATATCTGCTGAAGGCGTGTCTGCTGACCCGGCAAAGATTGAAGCAATGGTCGGATGGTCGAGTCCCAGGAATATTAAAGACTTAAGGGGATTCCTAGGTCTCACAAGATACTATCGACGATTCGTAGCTAATTATGGATCAATGGATTTTCCTTTGACGCAGTTGCTGAATAAGGGAAAATTTGAGTGGGGGCCAGCTGCAGAGGACTGTTTCCAGAGAATGAAACATGCCATGAGCAGTGTTCCAGTCCTCCGGTTATCGGATTTCAGCCAGGTATTTGTGGTCGAAACCGACGCTTCAGGAATTGGAGTGGGTGCGGTGTTAATGCAGCAAGGCCAACCATTGGCATATTTTAGTAGGGCTTTGCCGATCACTCATCGCGTTAAGCCTGTCTATGAGCGTGAGTTAATGGCCATTGTGTTCGCCGTTCAGCGATGGAGGGCGTACCTATTGGGACACCATTTTATTGTACGCACTGACCAGAAAAGCCTTAAATTTTTACTAGAGCAGCGTGTGGTGGATGGTGATTATCAGCGATGGATTGCTAAACTTATGGGGTATGATTTCAGCATTGAGTACAAGAAGGGTCTTGAGAATCGAGCAGCTGACACTCTTTCCCTGATGCCTCTATCTTGTGAGTTGGGGATGCTGAGTTTCGTGGCCGGTGTTAACACAGCTGTGTTTACGCAGCAGATTAAAGAAGACGCGAAATTACTGCCTATTTTTACGACTCTGAAAGCAGGTGAGGCGGGTCCACCCGGGAATTCAGTTGTGGGCGATGTTTTGCTTTACCAGGGCAGGTTAGTGTTACCGCCGACATCACCGACGATTCCTCTATTATTGTTAGAATTCCATGGGGGGGCTGTCGGTGGACATTTTGGAGTCTTAAAAACATATCAGCGTCTTGCTAAGGAAGTTTATTGGCAAGGGATGAAGGCTCGTGACCGCGCTTTTGTGGCGGAGTGTTCGATCTGTGTGCAGGCCAAACACCTGTCGTTATCCCCAGCAGGTTATTCTGTAAACCATACTGATTCCGAGCGAATTTGGGAGGACATCTCCATGGACTTTGTTGAGGGTTTGCCGCGTTCGGAGGGTTTCGACACTATTTTAGTAGTGGTTGACAGATTGTCTAAATATGCACATTTCATTCCCCTACGCCACCCTTTCACTTCTTTATCCGTGTCTAAGGTTTTTATAAAGGAGGTGGTTCGCTTACATGGGATACCGAAAAGCATTGTGTCTGACCGTGATAAAATCTTCACTAGCTTACTGTGGGAGGAAATGTTTAAGGCTTCGGGGACGAAACTTCGCCACAGTACTACATACCATCCCCAAACGGATGGCCAAACCGAGGTTGTAAATCGCTGTTTGGAGTCTTACCTACGATGTTTTGTGATGACTCAACCTAAGGCATGGTATAAATGGTTGTCTTGGGCTGAATTTAGCTTTAACACATCTTTTCACTCGTCCACGGGCATGACGCCCTTTGCGATCGTTTACTGTCGCCCTCCGCCATCGATTTTGGGATATGATTTCGGAGCTAGTCCAGTGGCGGCAGTGGACTCGTTGATGTTAGAAAGAGATCGAATCTTGGATTCTTTGAAGGCTAATTTGTCGCGTGCACAACAGTCAATGTCGGATCGCGCAAATGCCAATCGCCGAGATGTGAAGTTTGTTGTTGATGACTTGGTTTATATTAAACTCAGGCCTTACCGTCAATCTTCTCTGGCACGGTTTAAACACCCCAAGTTAGCACCCCGATTTATTGGTCCGTATTGTGTTTTGGCACTGGTTGGGCCAGTGGCATATCGGCTAGAGTTGCCTCCATCAGTGAAGATTCATCCGGTTTTTCATGTGTCCGTCCGGCGAAAGGCGGTGGGTTCTTCGATGTTAGTTACAGCTCGCCGTCCATGGTGACGGAAGATTTGTGTGTCGTGGTTTGCCCTAAGGTCAGTGTTGGGCATACGGGAGGACCCGCTGAAGGGGGCTCGCGCCAAGTTTTGATCCGAAAGGGAGGGTTCCACCCAGGGCGATGCTACGTGGGAGTCCGCCAAATGATCTAGAGCTACGCTTTCGACTTTCACCTTGAGGACAAGGTGGCCCTTTGGGGGGGAAGTATTGATACGATCCCGGGCCCGCTGAAGGTTTACTCGAGGCAGAACAAGACATTACGAAATTAGTTATTTATTATTTATATTTAATATTCTTTAATTGTAATTCATTTGTATTGGGCTTGTGGGCCTTATTAGAGTTATTACTAAATTAGGTCAACTTCTAGGTTTACTATATATAGGATAGGATAGGTGACTATGGAATTCATTCAAACAGTTGTCGTTTTTGTCATTGGCTCTTTGAGAGATCCTCTCGAGAGATTATCGTAGTTTAATAATATTTTGTGGTAGATTCTATCAAAAAACTACTTCGAATGGCTACTTTTTTTACCATTTTGCCATTTTATCGGTAGCGGGTCTTTGCATGCCATTTTTCCTGCATTTCTTAACACAAGGTTTCGCCCGTAATACCATTTCTGATGCTACTCACTTTGGGCATGAATGCTACATGCGTTTCAACTAAGTAGACGTTTTAGACTTTCCACAAAATAATAATAATAAATAATAAAATAAAATATCAAACCTAAGCAAACAGAAATGCAATAAAAGTAAAACACTTCTTTAGTAAGTGATGGGAAGAATTAAAGCTTGTAATGCTCAGAGCAACATTGTACCTACTTCCCATGCTCCAAGAATTACATTCTTTCCTTCAATCAAGGTTCGAGGATGTCCTTCGGGGGACATTCTTACCCCAACAATTTGATACGCATTAGCCATTCACTCTGTACACACTATTACCTTTCATGTGCTTATGACTGACTGCATGTAACACTTGTTTTAGTAAAAAGAAAAAAAATATATATATGCTTCCATAAGAAGCTTGTCATTTAAATAGAAAAATGAATTAATAAAAATAATAATGGAAAGAGAAAGAAAAGAAATACTAATATAATAAAAGTTTAAAAAAAAAAAAAAAAAAAAAGGTGTGACTTTATTGAAGCCACACATCTTAGATATTTGTTTATAAAATTGTAAAAAAAAAAAAAAAAAAAAAGAAGGGAGGCAACCCTCTTGAGAAAGGGGAAAAGGAAAAAGGAAGCTTGAAGAAGGATCTTGGAGAAAGTTCTTGGTTTGATTTGCTATTTTGGGTAAGTTTCTTCTTTTTTGTCAAAATTAGCATAAAATGGTGAAAATTCTCATTTGAATTTCTTTGTGAGCTTTCTCTTTTAGTTTGAAAAGATGATGGGTTTCAAGCTTCATTTCATACATATATATTTAATCAGAAAGAAAAGACATATGTTGTGGTAAAGAAGGGAGGAAGAAGATGAATAGTAAAAATTAGAGAGAAGTTGAAGTCATTTCAATATGGGTATATGTTTGGGTTTCAAGATTTAATTCATATATATATATATATATATATAATAAGAAAGAAAAGACATATGTTGTGGTAAAGAAGGGAGGAAAAAGATGAATAGTAAAAATTAGAGAGAAGTTGAAGTGATTTTAATATGGGTATATGCTTGGGTTTCAAAATTTATTTAACATGCATATATATATGTTAATGAGTAACTTAGATGAGAGAAAATTTAAGCTTAATATATTTTAAAAGGATTACGCTCCAATTAGTTGTTGATGTTATTTAAATTATAATTTTTAGGACAAACAAAGATTGGAACGGCTTATAACCCAAAATTTCTTTGTCAATAGTATAGTGAGTAATTCATTCTTATTATCAAGTACTTTTTTTTTCTTCTAAATTTAAATAGTGAACTTCCATAAACATAGCATCATGAATGGTTAAAGTAATTAGTGTGAGTGTAAAAGAGAGTTTATTATGATCTTTTTCTAAGAAAATATTTTGGGTTACTTAAGCGTTTCTTATAATTTTCCATTATAGAGACAAATTCTCAATTTTATACATCTTTTGAGACTTATAATGGTCACATGCTAGTTGAGAAACTCTTCAGATTCATGGAATGATAAATTAGAGACTTCTATAAGAATTCAAGAGTTGCACGTGTTATATGTAAAGTAGTTGAAATTGCTACAACTCTGTATCCTTGTCGACAGAGATTGCTCTGCTGTGCATATTGAGACTACTCTACGCCAGTACGACAGAGATTGCTCTGTTGTGCGTATTGAGACTATTCTACGCCAGTACGACAGAGATTGCTCTATTGTGCTTATGGAGACTACTCTACGCCAGTACTACAAAGATTGCTCTACTGTGCGTATCGAGACTACTCTACGCCAGTACAATAGAGATTGCTCTTTTGTGCGTATTGAGACTACTCTACGCCAGTATGACAGAGATTTGGGCCCAAGCTTAGGGATAAATTTACCAACATGAGATGTGTTAATTCATTCTATTGTGGATATGAAATGTTTACTGACCGCATTTTTGTCGTTCATTTGAGCATAGAGATGATTTCAGGATGATAATGTTGTATTGACTTCTTCCTTTAACTTTGGAATGAAACTTTCTTGTAAGCTATTTTATCATGTATCTTATTACTCACTGGGTTTATTAGCTCACTATTTTCCTTCCTTAAAATTTCCACCAGGTAGCGATTGAGTTCTCACAAGCTTGCTGAAGTCGACCCTACCACCAGACTTGGATAGTTTGCATAGCATTTTGTATGTGCATAGTTTTGGGTGCATACATATGTGTATGTCTTTTTTTTTTGTTATTGTTCGTGGTGGCTAGTACCGTTGCAAGACTTGATACTATTTTGGGTTTGTAATTCTAAGCATGCATGTTATTAAACCAATAGATTGTAAGTGCTCATAAACATTTGAAATGGTGGCTGGAGCTTGAATGCATTATTTTGAGACTATATATATATTCCTTTTTAGTTTAGTATCGTCCAATTTTTAGAGGAAACTCTGTCGAAATGTTCAGAAATTTTGATTTCAGAAAAGAAAAAAATTAGCTAATCACCTTTTGTTAAAATTGTTCAGGTTACAACAAAAAGTTCTTGACAATAAATTCCTTGGTTTAGTGGGGATCTATTGTCGACATATAGCGTCCTAGGTTAGTAGGGTATATTTGGGGCGAGGTGTGTCACTGCATGTGCCTCCTCATCTAACATGTTTTCCCAGTTACCCTCCACAGCGTCCTTAACAACTGCATCTGCAACGCTGAAGAGCGAACATTTCTTCTTATGTCCGTAGGGTATTTCATTGTGCCATAGATGTTAAACTGGATTTGCGGGTCATTCATTCTTAACCAAAAGTCATGTCTATAGGGACTGAAGAATGAAAATTATTTCGTGATTATGTTAGAGTCAAGTTGCATAAAGTAAACGAAATATTTTTACAAGATTTTGTTGTATATAAAATAAATTGCTGAAGTAAATGTTGAAGAAAAATAATAAGTAATGAAAACAGAAGTAAAGTTTGAATGACTAAGAACAACAAGGCTGAATTCAGGTAAACATGTCATGTAAATGCTTGCATAATCTTGCAACTTGTTAATGGTGAGAAGCAATTTATTTCTACATATGTCTAAAGTCTGCTTCTACAACTCTCTCATCAAAAGATTTTTTTTTTTATATACAATCAAAAGGTTATTAATTTGTCGCATTAAGTACTCCCTTAAGCATTGAGATCAAGCATTAGAACTCGATAATTATCTGGTCATATATTTCAAGTAAATTTCAAATGTTTCGATATCCAATAAATTAATTTTCAATAGACAAACAATTTCTGTATAGAAATAAAATTCAATATATAATTTTAACTAATGTTGTTCATATTCTAAATTTCAAAATAATAAAGTTAAGTATGGAACTGCATTTCACAACTTGATATCTATTTTAAAATTACAAGTAACGTACTTATATGAGAATAAAAAATAAAAATAAAAATAACTCATATGTGAATTTTATATAACTATTTCTGAAACCTAAAACATATACTAAAAGGCAACCATCGAGAATAGTTGCTCAACAGTATTAGTGTACATTCAATGACCAAGAAGATATGGGTTCGAATTCCCACTCTTAATTATTGTAATCTAAGAAAAAAAACATATACTAAGAAAAACAAAAAGAAAAATGGATTGTTGAGTGCATATAATCATCCAAAAAAAACAGTCATGAACTAATGAAATTATCATATATATGTAGCATCCAAAGAAGTCTCTCCATCTAACTTTGTTTGTGTGTACGTATTTTGAAAGTTTGGCTACGAGAGAAGTAGCCGTCTATCTTATAAATTGTTGACCCTCAAATTTATATATATATTTTTCAAAAGTTGTAGCCTTCGAAAATAGTCGAATTTCTAGTAGTCATAATGCTTGAAAAATTGAGAAGGAATCTTTCTACACAAACAAGTATAATACATACTCATCCCATGCATTTTTTTTCTTTGTACACAGATGTCACTAAAGTACATATTTATGGCTTCTATATGCATACATATGAATAATTTACATTCTTTCTCAGCCATAAAACTATTGCTTTGAAGCTCTTTTCAATCCCAAGCTCACTTTTAGAAGTAACCTGCAAAATGACAAGTTTGTGGAAAACCACATCCTTCTTCTTCCTCTTCTATAACAAGGGTTTCTATATGCATAGATTTGGTAATATATATATATATATATATAATTTCAAACTGGAACTGCCTCCCATGGTTTAGACAATGAGGTTGCTGGTGAGTTCAGTTGTTGCTTTGCCTTCTGCTCTCCAAATGTAATATAACAACAATTAGTGATGAGATGCTTTTGTTTATGTTTCTAATCAACAACATTAGGAGTGGAATATTCGAACTTGTAACTTAAATTATACAATATACTAATAGAGTAATGTTCTGGTTGGCATGTAGGATGTTTAGTTTAAAAAGGGTGTAATACGAGGATTTTCCAAGTAGTCATTCAGCTTAATATTAATCTTGTCCTAACACATTTACCTAGGATCCGGAGCACTAGTGCTAGTATTTTCCCACCCATGTAAGATTTTTAATTTGATTGCTCATATTTGTAAAATAGAGAATAAGTTATAGACATATTTGTGGTTGTTTCTTATTTTCTAATAATTCATCCTTTATATATATATATATATGGTGTGGTGATTCAATAAAAACCCTAAATCAATTAGGAAAAAAAATCTAATTTAGGCTAGAAATCAATTTGTCTTGGTTTCAAAAGATTTTCAACTGAACTAAAAAAATAAAAATTATAACCAATAAGGTAACTAATTGAAACAAATAAGGTAACTAAATATTGGGGTTTACACTTACAAGAGATTATCAACTGAACTAAAAAAAAATTATAACCAATAAGATCACTAATAAATACAATAAATAAGGTAACTAAATATTGTCATAATCACTCTAATTAAAGTATCAAAAGGGTTAGTAGCCTAGTGATTTCATTGCACGGTAATTATGAGAGAAATAGTGCTCTATGTAAGGCCTGTTGGTCTCCTTCCCCCAATTTGTCCTTAAAAAAATAAAAAATCACTCTAATTAAGTAAAAAAAAAATCACTCATAAGCTCATATCAAGTAATTAGCTAGCTGTTACTTTTTTCTTTGATTTGATTGCTCATTTAGCTTAGTAATTAGGTAGATATAATGATTGATTACGAACCTCGTTGGTTTCTGTATTGTGCCAGGCTTTGTCCATTTCCTCACAGACAATGTCAATTGTGGGTCGACCTTTGCTTGATTTGGCAACACAAAGAACAGCAACTTGTAAAATTGCTTCAAAGTCTGCTCTATTTACGTCTTCTTTTATTCTTGGATCTTCGAAATCACTCAAGGCTCTTAGCCCCATATTTACATCTTTAGCCTGCAATCAAATCTCCCAACAATTATTACCTCATACTTGGAATATATATTTTCTTCACTAAGGAATTACTTAGATGCAATCACATTATGGTTTTGTATTGTTTTTTCCTTTTTTTTGATGACTAAGTCGGAGCTTTATTCCCCTAATATCCAGAGGATCATTTACGTGTTGAAACACAAGCTTTCAAACAAGTGTACCACCCCTTAGATAATACTATTGTTTTTTAATGGTTAATAATTAAAATGTCAAGTACTTAGTTAACATTTAGTTTTGGGTTTTTCATTTTTAAAAGCTAAGCCGAATTTCTCACTTTTTTATTTTAGAATTTGCGAAAACTATGTATTTGTAACAATTAACCCAATAAAATTTTTATTTGAGCAATCAACTCTCTTAAAATTTGATTAGTGTTGCAATTAATTTCGCTAAATTTGAAGAATTTTTACACATGCAGTAAGAGTAGATTTGTCATTTTTTATCTTTTTTTTTATTAATAAAGAATACACTTTTGTTTGATTAAAAAAAATAATAAAAAAAAGTTCATTCTGTTTTACTTCATTTCCGTTTCAAAACCTATCCAAACAAAAAGAAAAGCGTTCATCACCACATTTAATCTTGATTTGAGGTGAAATCAAAATTCAAATCAAGATTAAATAGGGTGATGGATAAATCTCCGCCACGGCGGTCGGCATCGGCAATCGGTACAAAATTCTGTGTTTGATTTTTGAACTTTCATTGTTTTTGTGATGGCCTGGAGTTGTTAATGACAATTCAAATGTGATTGTTCTAGTTGTTGATTTATCAAGAAAAATGTTCAAGTTTTTGTGTTCTCTGTAATGGGTTTGATTATCACCACATTGCTCGGTTTGATATCACCATGAAATATGACAGGCGAATCACAAACCCAAATGAAGCAATTCCAAAGCTCTAGCAACATCTAAATGCAAATCAAGTTAATGGTAACTATTATCAATTTTTAAGAGAAAGGGTTGGTTCAATTTAAAAGTTTAGAGGTTTAATTATTACAAAGACAAACCTTAACTAAATGGTTTGTACAATTTTAGTTTAAACCGGGTACGGGGACCACAAACTAAGAGAACTACGGTTTTTAAATAATATAAGATTTAAATACTGGGATCTAATTTATGTAAGGTTGAATTGGATCGAATATTTAAGCCTCGTTTGTCATTTCATTTTTTTATTTTTCATTTCTAGTTTTTCATTTTTGGTTTTTTGATTTAAAAAATAAGAACTGTATATATTTGATAACTCATTTTAGTATTAGGTTTTTAAAAATTAAAACCCAAAAAATATGTTAGAAAACTGTTTTTTGTTTTCAAGTATCATATTTGTTTTTTGTTTTCAAGTATCATATTTTGTTTTGATTTTTTTAGTTTTTTACCATTTATTCTCATTCTTTTCATACTTTTTTAAAAACAAAAATAAAAACTTATTTTTAAAAGATATTTTTTTTAGTTTTTAGAATTTTTTTAATATTTTGAAAACAAAACCAAAATTGGTTATTAAAACGAATCTATTTTGAAAAAAGTAAAAAATAAAAACAAAAAAAAAATGGTTATCGAACGGAGTTGTAGTTTATCCTAATTTCTCTGCTATAGTCTTTGTCTCTTCAATAAATCAATATAATTAATAGCTGAATTCCAAAGCTAAAAACATTTCAAAAGTTATTTTTTAGTTTCCAAAATGTAATTTGTTTTTGTTTTTTTTTGAAAATATATGTACAAAAGTAGATAATATATAGTTGTATTAAAGAGAGTTGATTTTAAAAATCAAGGAAACTTGAGAAATGAGGATATATAAAATGAAATTGCATGCATGGTAGTGTACCTTTCTTGTTAATTGATCTCTTGCATCAAGATCCAAATCAATGACCTTTTGACCAGATAAAATTTGAAGAGCCACAATGCCAAAACTATAAATGTCACTTGCACAAGTAAGCTTGGCATTGCTCATGTATTCAGGATCCATATACCCAATGGTTCCTCTAACCTCTGTGAACACTTTTGTCTCATCCATTCCCAACATCCTTGCTAACCCAAAATCTGATAGCTTTGCATTCAACTCCTTTGTCAAAAGTATGTTTGTTAGCTGAAAATAAAATACTAATGTTAATTTTTAAAAATAGAGTAAAAAAAATACTAATTAATTTTAAAAAATAGAGATTACTGTGATGTATATGAGATTAAAATGTTACCTTGATATCTCTATGGACAAAGCATCTCTCTGCTTGTTGATGGAGATACCTCAGTGCAAGGGCACACTGTCTCAAGATCATTACTCTTTTTTCCCATGGTAGCACTTTATCTTTTCCTAAAAAAAATACCATAATACATATTTTCATGATTCATTTTTTAAGCCAACATAGCAATTGCTCAGCGGCACGAGTATGCTTAATGACCAGAGGTCATGGGTTTGAACCCCCCACCCCCAATTGTTATAATCTCAAAAAATATATATATATATATATTCATTTTTAAAAAATTTACCAACTTATGTAGGATTAATCATTTTACTGTGCCAACAGTGCAGCCGAAACATGAGATAACTTTTTGCTACAACATCCTTTTGGACACACAAGCCCCTATGTTTAACTTCCAAAAAGTTATAGAACATGTTGATTTATTGTGTTATCTTATATAAAACGGCTTATGGGTTAATCCTTTTTATATAACACTTTCATTTTATCCATGAAGAATTTTTCGCTTCCTCGTTGGTAATCTATTTTGAGATAGAACCTCTTGTGTGTTGAAAAAATAAATAAAGTAGTAATATTGTCATACAGACGGTGATGATTAATGTAGTATATAAGAAATAATTATTGGTTGTAAATTCCATTTGTTAAATTTTAAGTATTTTAGTGTGTTTTATATATTAGAAAAAGTTTAAAGATCTTTTAACAATTTGACATACATCGGTCAAAAGTAAAAGGAAGTCATTTATTAGAGATGGAACACATTGTTTCCACATATTATTTTGGGAGTGGGACACCTTTTTCACAATCTATTTTCTGAATAGAAAACCACCCTAAAAAAAAGATTGATTCGATCGATAAGTCCAGATATCATCCCTTGGCAATTTTAGCTAATAAAAATTTAGCATTGAAAAATAGCAAAGATTTTAGCGAATATAAATTTGGACTTGGAAAACAAAGAGTTATATTATCTGGTATTATTCAGGCTATGGATTCACCAGGTAAGTTTCCTATCTACAATTCTTGAATCGGTTATATTTATGTATGATTGATATTTTGGTTGATTTAATCGCTTCCATATTTAACTTTTGATTTACAGAAAAATCATGTTAAGTCTTATATCTGGTAAACTGTGTAATTCCCAAAATTGACTATTCAATGAGTGAGAGCCTTGTATAGTGTGGGAGTTTGTTTTGGGAGGATTTGTTGAAATGCAAACAAGTAATAGTCCCACGTTGATTAGAAAATGGATAGATCATGAGTAGAACAATCATCTTCATTGATATGAGACATTGTAGATGAAACAAAAAACAAAACTAGATATGTCGAGGATCATTGTCCGTAACAATGACTTAATCATCGAATATTCATAATAAAAATCATATGACAAAGACAAATAAAAATAAATGTAAAAAAAAAAAAGAATAGAAAGAGAGAAAGAAATGCTTACTCATGAGATGTTGGGCAAGGTTGCCTTCCTCACAATATTCATACACAAGATATTGCTCTCCATTCTCAATGCAGCATCCCAAGAGGCACACCAAATGGGGATGCCTAACCTTAGACAGCCCATCAACTTCATTAATGAATGAATCTGATGTGTTGCTCTGAAATATCTTCTTGACGGCCACGACCTGCCCGCTCGGCATTATCCCCTTGAACACCTGCCCGGCGCTGCCCCGCCCGAGGTTCGTCCTCTTGCTCCCGAAGTCGATTGCCTTGATGATCTCGTCTTTTGTGAACAGATATAGTCCTGAAAACCTCCACCAGTCATTCCAGGTGCCTGGCTTTCTCTTCTTATTCATCTTTTTGCTCACATGCTTTACGAGCAGGACGATGACTAGTAGAACAACCACGCCCGATATAGCCGACAGTAAAGCCTCTGCTACTGAATCTGTCAATGAATAAATCATAGCAAATTATTTGAAGGACTATAACAATGAGATTATTATTAATTCGGAAAATTATATATGTCCTATTTCATGTATTGTTTGCTAATAATTTACCTTTGATTTTGAAGTAGCCAGAACCTGCTCCAAGCCAAACAAAAGAAACAGGATTAGAAGCTTTGAGCCTATAAAATTATTGAAATTAAAGTATGCCTGCCTTTGTAGGTATCAAAACGTAAACAAATACTTAGATATTAACAAAAGTTGTTCAGACTCATATATTTTATCCTTTTTTCCAAACCAAAACCACTTTAAAATTTTGAGTAAATACAAAACAAACAAATTAAAAACTTTTTTGAAATGATTATACAAAACCTCTTTCCATAAGATGTGACTCGAGAACAATTAAGAAACCAATTTGTGGAAAATTTGATAAAATATATGAACGATTTCACTAAAAGAACTTCAATTTATAAATATACAAAAACTTTATACCTTATTAATCCAAGATTTTTTTTTAATCATGTTAGTCATAAGAAATTAAAAGATTAGTATGGTCATATATTTACTAAAACGTTGAGAACAAATATAATAGAATTAGCATTTGGCTTGCATATAAAAATTTTAAAAAACAACTAACTAACTAACTAATTTCCTTCTACATGTGCCTTCCACAAAAAAAAAATAATAATAAACTTGAGGCAAGAAATAAACTTCCTTAATCAACCATATTAGAAATGTTCAAAAGAATCGTAGACAGAATAATTCGAACTACCAAACTTAAATGGTAAAAATAAAATTGAATTATAATTTTATTTTGAATGAGTTGTAGGATTACTTTTTAATTTTGGTTGGATTGAGTTTGTTCTAGAATTGATAATTAATGAATAAAGAATAATATATAACTGTTTGGCTTATTCAACCCAACCTAACTAGACCAACAGACCAATAGCTCAACAGTATCAGTGTACACCCAACAACCTAAAGGTTAAAGGTTCAAATCTCTCATCCTCACATGGTTGTAATCTCAAAAAAAAAATCCAATCTAATTAGAATTAAGTTAATAAATAACATGCACTAATAAGATGTATAATCTATGGTCAAATAAAACCGTATCTTTTTTTTTTTTTATCAATGGAGTTGTTTTATAAATAAAAATAAAAATTTAAGGCAACAATAAAAATATAGGATTGGATTAGATTACTCGAGTTGAAAGATTGATAACAAATCAAACTTTTGCAAACCAAGAGGAAGATGATGTACTTACTTAATTTGTCCGAAGCAGGCAAGCACTGAAAAATGTCATCAAAATCAGACGAATTACCGATCCTCCCAAACGCAACGGCCACAACAGCAGCAAACCCAATAGCTGCATTCTCATCCTCCCCCTTAGTCCCAAACTGACCCACCAACGCCGCTCTCAGTGCCGCGATTGCCGCCACACAGCGACCGCACACCCCGTCAAATTCTCCATCAGATTCAAAGCCAGTGCAGTCGGTAAGAGCGGCCTCGTACGGGGAGCTGCGGAGGAGCGTGGGCAGGAAGAGGAGGGAGGAGAAGCGTGTGCCGCCTGCATAGAGGTTCCCGAGGCCGCAGGCTTTGAGGGAGACTGAGGGCTGGCGGGCGAAGGGGCCGGTGCAGTTGGCCCACTCCGGCTCTGGGATGAACAAGGTTGGCGTGGTCGGGTCGAGGCTTAGGGCTAGGGCCTTCGCGGCAGCGGTCACGGCGTTTCGGCAGCACCGGGTTGTGTAGATAAAGTCCCATAGATATATTCTTTCGTCGTCCTCGCTTCTGCATATGCCTGTTGGCTCGTATGGGTATCTTTTGAAGTCCAGCATGCAGTTGCCTGTTCAATAAATGAATTTCAATATTTAACCTAATTGAAAAGAAATTAACAATTTTTCAAAATTATTTCATTCATACCAAAATATGAAATATATTAGATAAGAAGACATTTCATCACAAAATTAATCAATAATGAATGGAAAGATGTTGAAAACAGTTCAATTTTTTAATGTGAGACAAAAAGATACAAAGTGAATATCCTCAACACAAAATGTTTAATTTAATTGAAATCTATCGATTTCAAATTTATTTTATTAACTTATCCATTTTATTTTATTGAAGTTTATTCATTTCAGTCATAGAATTTTTTTCTCTTTCCCTACTGATCAAAACTCTCTTTATTTAAATCCTGACCATAAGATTGGAGAAAATAAAACAAATGACCTAAAAATTATAAAGTCTGTTTCAATACTCAACTCTATTAAATACTACACTTTTTCTTTTCTAATCTTTGATTGCCTAGATAAATTTATGCATATCTAGATGTCCTACATGACTCTAACATTTAAATATCAAAAAAATCTTAAGAAATAAATTTAATTCAAAAAAATAATAATAAATTCATTAATATAATGAAATTTAAAATTAATCTAATTATCATTTAGTTAACAATATGCTATGTAAGTAATGAATTTATTATTGCTAAAACTAAAAAAAAGTATTAAAATAGGGTAAAAAAAATTTAACAATCATAATCATAGGTATTAGTTATTATACAGTATTATTATATGATATCAATAATAATAATATTATATTAATACAATACTAATAATATATAATATTGTATTAGTAATAGATAATAATATATTAATAATAAAATAATTTGGTATAATAAGTATTAATGATACCGTATTTTTTATTAATAGATACAAATATTTTCAAATTTTTCTATAAAATATGTTGTAAAATTGGACTTTGAGCAAAATTTCTCTTTAAAATATTTGACTTTAAAACATGAGATCAGAATAGAAACTACCCATACATATATTGCAATTTTTATATTTTGTTCAAATCATACGCTTAACACTTATCCCAAATTTGAAACTCATCAAGTTTAAGGGCAAAAGTTGATTATAAGGTTCATAAGTCCAAATCCAAAAATAAAAACTTGACGATAAAAGATAAAGAGAAAAGAGATTCTTACTCGAATCATCTGGCGAATATTGTAAAAATGAATGAATCGAAGAAACTTGAAGAAATACGATCGTAACGATGACTAAGCCATCTTTCAAACAAGGGAAATACCTAACTCTCATTTTTCAAATATTATCAAACTTTAGCACATTAAAAATATCAACCGATTTACAGAAAAATAAATTTTTTATTATTATTTTCTAAGCTTTTTTTTTCAAGAAATGAGGACGAGAACTATTATTTATAAAGCATAGAGAACTCTAGTTATTATCGAGCAATTAAAATTAGCATATTAGTCATATTCCTAATTTTGTCTTTTAACTTGAAAGCTGGCCATTAATGGTCTTGAAAATATCACTCTTTTTTATGAGATAAAAAATGCTACGTAAATATCAATCTCAAGTAATTTTAATTTTATACTTTACAATTTGACAAAAACTCTATTTTTCGGCATTGTTATGCTCGTTTTAGCTACCAAAGAATATGGTACAATTCCATGGTATTCCATTTATTTACCTCAATATTATAAAATGAGATCGGTTTAACTAATGTATGTCAGCCTCGTTATGGCTAAAGAGGCAAACCCTTCTTAGTGGGGTATGTGGTACCAATGGTGTCACAAATTTTTTCTTTTAACACTACAATTTTTAGAAAAAGGAAAAATTTGTGGCACCAAATGGTGTCACATACCGATTAAGAAGGGCTTGCCTCCTTAACCATAAGGAGGCAAGTTTTTCTCTTTTATAACCATTTCAATTACTTATTATTACTTCATAGTTTTTATTGCTTTGATATCTATACTATGTTTTTTCTTTAAAAAAAATCAAAACTTGAAAGTTAACAAAAAAAGAACAATCTAAATACTTATTTTGGATTTTGAAATTTTTAATTTGGATGTATATATTTTTTTAAAGGAAGATAAAACCAAATATAAAAATTTAAGTAAATAGTTTAAACTCCAAAAACAGTAAATTAAGTCTCGTTTGGTAATCATTTGGTTTTTTTTTTTTGAAATTTACTCAAATTCCGTACCATGTGTTCCATCTTTTCTAATATATATCCATCATTCCTTAAGAAAAATATATATGTGTTAACCAAATTTCAAAAACAAAACCAAACTTTTGAAATCTACTTTTCTTTGTTTTCAAATTATGGTTTGGTTTCTAAGAATATAGGTAGCATATAGATATTAAAGTAAGAAAATTCATATGGTTAGATAATTGTTGTAGGCTTAAATTTTTATCCGTGGCCTTAATTATCGTCTGGTTTTGCATTACTGTTTGTTCTGTTTGGATTTGTTAATCCTTGAATTCTTTTTTAGACAAAAGATTATATATATGTTTATTGAAAAATTATTATAGTTTTTGCCATATTTTGTCATCAAATATTAAGCCACCCCATAAAGATGGACTTTATGTTTCATCCGTCAGCCAAAATTAGCCTAAACTGTTAGTTGTTTTTGACGTTGGTTATGATTAAAAGTTTATTAATTAAACAGTAATTTAGTTTTGTATCATCTCTTCCAGCTGCATTATTTTCTATAAAGTCTCATTGTATTGAGCACCATTTAATATGATTGAACTTTGAATTTGAGATCAATTTCTTGTTAAATGTTCATCACTAGCCTAATAAAGTTTAGCCCACCTAGAATAGAAGCTCATTATCTAGAAGTTTCTTGGTAGATTGTAGAAATGTTTAGAATTTTAGATTTAAGTAGACATTTAAAGAATGTTCTAGAAAGTGCAAGATATATCTAGATGTGTTGTGTTTCTTAGGAACTCTCTAGAGAAATGGGGGAGAAATATCTCGATATTCTTAGGAACAATCTAGACAAATGTGTGATCCACATTGTCTAGCCCACACTATAAATACTCCTCCACCCCACCATATTTTGTATCCAAGAAAAAGCAAGTGTTGTAGTTGATAGGCAAATTTTGGTCACAGTACCAACAATATATAATCAATCTAAATTTCCAGCAACTCAGATAAAAATATATATTCAAGCCTTTTCCAAGATCCAATTCGTTCTCCAAATTAAAATACGGAATCAACAATTTGGAAACGATATGCTTAAAAAAATATAGATAAAGGAATCTAAATTAATAAGCAACAATAACGATCATAAAAGTTTAGGGAAGAGAAATTGACACCAATTTATACTGGTTCACCCAATGATGGCTACTTCCAGTTCTCTGCTACCAATTGCAGGTTCCACTAAATTGATGAGAGAAACTACAAGAGTATTACAAACACTCTTCAATGGAGAATAAACACCCTCTTACAAAATATACCCAAGAAGAAAAGAAATTCTCAAAATTTGCCTTCTCTAATTTTCCTCTCTTCTATTCTGTACAATTTTGTAACACAAGAAAAACACACACACACAAGGCTCTTTGCCTTTCCTTTTTTTTTTTTTTAATTTTCGTTGCCACACTCACACACACAAACTGCTATGCAGTTATTTTCTTTTTTTTTTAAATTAAAACAAACCACAACGTGATTGCTTTTTGTAACTAATTAAAAAGCAAATATGGGAATTTAGTTGTTTGGACTCCACTAACTCAACAATCTCCCACTTGGAGACAACACAATCAACATGTCTCCCCTACAATGGTAGCGACTCCTCTCTACTCATGGAGAAGTCCAACTGAAGTTGCACACAACTTCAGTTTATCAACAGGAACGGTTTTGGTAAACATATCAGCTGGATTCTGACTTCCTGGAATCTTTTCAAGCACTAAGAGTCCATCTTCCAAAGTCGATCCGATAAAATGGTATCTAACATGTATGTGTTTCGGTTCTCGAATGAAACACTGGATTCTTTGCTAAATGAATAGCACTCATGATCATCACAATGCAAAGTTCCTTTTCCCAACTTAAAGCCAAGTTCACTCAGAAACGACTGAAGCCATATCATCTCTTTACTTGCTTGATGAATCGCAACATACTCAACCACGTAGTAGAAAGAGCTACTATCTTCTTCAATCTCGATACCCAGCTAATCGCGATATACAAAAAGTAAAAACATACCCGTAGTACTTTTCCCGCCATCATCGTGTCACCCCATATCTGCATCAACATAACCTGCAGCTTTAAAATCGCTTTTCTTAAAATGCAAAGCATAATCGATTGTTCCTCTCAAATATCCGAAAATCCACTTCATCGCATCCCAATCTTTGTTTTCTGGATTACTCATATATCTCGCTAACAACTCCCACTTTGCATGTGCAATGTCCGGTCTTGTGCAAACCATAGCATACATCAAAGCTACCTATAGTGGGAAGCATATGGCACTCTAGCCATATAATCTCGGTCTTGCTCAGTGAGTGGGTGAGTGCTCCTTAGATAATTTAAAATGACAAGCTAAAGGAGTACTCACCGGTTTTTGCATTTTCCATGTGAAATCTGCTCAACACTTTTTCCACATACTCTTTTTGTGACAAAGGTCAAAATACCATCTTTTCTTTCAATCCTCATTCCTAAGATTTGTTTGGCAGCTCCCAAATCTTTCATGTCAAACTCTTGAGATAATTCAAGTTTTATCTTAAGAATTTCCTGTTCATTCGCACCTGCTATCAACATGTCATCAACATATAGCAGTAAAATAACATATGAGTTACCTTGAGTTCTAATGTAGCAACAATGATCTGCCTGACATCTCTGAAATCTATTGTTGCACATAAAACTGTCAAACTTCTTATACCATTGTCTGGGTGCCTGTTTGAGACCATACAAGCTTCTCTGAAGTTTGCAAACCATTTTCTCTTGTCCCCTGGTCGTGAAACCTTGTGGTTGTACCATGTAAATCTCTTCCTCCAAGTCCCCATGAAGAAATGCAGTTTTTACATCCATCTGTTCCAGGAACAGATCTTCTTCTGCCACTATTGACAATACAGTTCTAATAGTAGTTAACTTAACTACAGGAGAAAATATTTCATTAAAGTCAATACCTTCCTTCTGCTGAAAGCCTTTGACTACAAGCCTTGCTTTGTACCTCTTGCTGCCATCGGGTTCTTGCTTGATTCTATAAACCCATTTGTTCTGCAAAGCTTTCTTACCTCTAGGTAACTCAGCTAGTTGCCATGTTTGATTTGTCAGAAGCGAATCCATCTCATCCTTCATGGCTAACTCCCACTTGACAGAATCATCTACTTGAACCGCTTCATCATAATATTCGGGTTCACCTCTGTCAGTCAACAATATGTAATTTAGACTAGGGGAATACCGCTGTGGTGGTCTGATAGTTCTACTAGACCTTCTAGCTCTTTGAAGGTGGCGTGCTCGTAACTTCTTCATGTTCCACAATCTGCTCATCGTTCCAACAAGCCGATCCTTCATTTCCACAACCTTGCTTCCTCGAGAGTAATCGCATTTCGATCTTCTATACCATTGTTCTCTCTCAACATCAGGGAGACTTACATACTGAGTCTTCTCATCTGTCTCTGAATCAACTATTCTGTTTTTGTACAAAATTGTCTCATTGAAGATCACATCTTTGCTTCTGACTATCTTCTTGTTTTGGTCATTCCAAAACTTGTAGCCCATCTCAGCTCCACCATATCCAATAAAGTAACACTTTTTGGACTTAGCATCAAGTTTACTCCTTTCTGCAAAGATCAATGTGAATGTAGGACACACAACCAAAAACCTTTAGATGAGAAAGGTTTACACTGCTTCCCCACTCCGGACTTCTTGAGGCAACTTGAAGTCTAATGGTATGGTCGGGCTCCTATTGATCAGATAGGTTGCCGTGTTGATTGCCTCAGCCCAGAACGTCTTAGGCAATCCAGCATGTAACCTCATGCTCTTGGCACGCTCATTTAGCGTCCTGTTCATTCTTTCTGCCACACCATTCAGTTGCGGTGTCCCCGGTATAGTTTTTACCATCACAATTCCATTGTCTTGCACAATACTTTTTAAATTCCCCACTAACATATTCGCCGCCATTATCTGATCTCAAGTTCTTGACTTTCGACTGTCTCATTCTCAACCATGGCCTTCCATGTTTTGAAAATGCAGAAAAAACATCAGATTTATGTTTGAGAAAATAAGTCCATACCTTCCTACTTGAGTCATCAATGAAGGTCACATAATATCTGGAACCACCAAGCGAAGATACTTCTGAAGGACCCCACACATCACTGTGAACTAACTCCAACCTCGTTGGTTTTAGCTTTGCCCCTGTCTTTGAGAAACTGACCCTTTTCTGCTTCCCAAATACACAACCCTCACATAACTTGTGTTCAACTACCTTCATCCACAGAACTTCCTGTAGAATGAAGAATTTTCATTCCTTTTTCACTCATATGTCCCAATCTGTTGTGCCATAAATCGGTTTCACTAGAACAATCTACAACAAAGAACCATATCTTTGTCATTGTTGTTGACATACAAAGTCCCTGACTTGCTTCCTCGAGCAATTACCATGGCACCTTTTGTAACCTTCCAGTTTCCTTGGCCAAAGGATATCTCATATCCATCATTGTCTAACTGCCCCACAGAAATCAAATTTTTCATCATACTCTGAACATGACGTACCTTGCAAATGTTCCAAGTTGAACCATTTTCCATTTTCAATTTCACGTCACCGATCCCAATGATGTCTAAAGGCTCTCCATCCGCTAGATACACCTTTCCATGATTTCCTGCAACATAGTTTTCAAGAATTTCACGCTGACCTGTAGTATGAAATGATGCACCTGAATCTATAACCCATGTATCATGAGCACATTCAACTGCCAAAACTAGAGCATCTTGTTCTTCATTAGCAACAACGTTTGCACCAGCTTCTTTCCCATCTGCTTTCTTTAGGGCCTTACAGTCTCTTCTCGGATGTCCATTTTTACCACAGTCCAACGATCAAATTTTCTATTCTTTGACTTGCTTCGTTGTGTTTTCGATTTACCTCGATTCCTTTGACTTCTATTATTGTTTCTACCTCTATCCACATTTAATGCGGAACTGGAAGAAGAAGCAAAACTCAATCATTCCTGCGAATGCATTGCGCAATAGCGAGCAGAATCTCGAACTAGTGAAAGCTCTAATTTCTCTTTTCCACATGAATTTGAAACAATGACTTTCATAGTTTCCCAACTATCGTAAAGATCTCAACAACAAAATTGCATTAACTTCATCTGAAAAATCTAAATCAACGGCATTTAACTTATTCATCAATAAATCAAATTCGTTGATATGAGCAAAGTGATGATGATGTACCTTCACTCATTTTCAAATTGAAAAATCTAGTGGCAAGATACACCTTGTTGTTTACCGAGGGTTTTTCATACATATTGGACAAAGCGGTCATCAGTTCCTCCGTGGTAGTCGCCTTCGCAACACTACTTTGCACATTCTTTGTCAAAGTTAAACGAATAGTCCCTAACACTTTCCTGTCCAATTTTTTCCATTCGGCTTCTCCCATGTCATCGGGTTTTCCTTCCAATGGTAAACTCAAATCCTTGGAACATAAATAATCCAATATTTGACATTTCCAAAAGCTAAAATCCGATCCATTAAATATTACTAATTTCTCATCTCCTCCAGCCATCGTTCTTCAACTTGGCTCTGATACCACTTGATAGGCAAATTTTGGTCACAGTACCAACAATATATAATCAATCTAAATTTCCAGCAACTCAGATAAAAATATATATTCAAGCCTTTTCCAAGATCCAATTCGTTCTCCAAATTAAAATACGGAATCAACAATTTGGAAACGATATGCTTAAAAAAATATAGATAAAGGAATCTAAATTAATAAGCAACAATAACGATCATAAAAGTTTAGGGAAGAGAAATTGACACCAATTTATCTTTGGTTCACCCAATGATGGCTACTTCGGTTCTCTCTGCTACCAATTGCAGGTTCCACTAAATTGATGAGAGAAACTACAAGAGTATTACAAACACTCTTCAATGGAGAATAAACACCCTCTTACAAAATATACCCAAGAAGAAAAGAAATTCTCAAAATTTGCCTTCTCTAATTTTCCTCTCTTCTATTCTGTACAATTTTGTAACACAGTAAAACTACACACACAAGGCTACTGCCTTTCCTTTTTTTTTTTAATTTTCGTTGCCACACTCACACACACAAACTGCTATGCAGTTATTTTCTTTTCTTTTAAATTAAAACAAACCACAACGTGATTGCTTTTTGTAACTAATTAAAAAGAAAATATGGGAATTTAGTTGTTTGGACTCCACTAACTCAACATGTAGTATCCTACAAAGTGTCTTCAAAGAGTCCTTGTGTGAGTTTGTAGTGTGTCCTAAACACTTGTCTTCTATTCTCTTCTAAAGTGGTCATAATAAAAAGTGTCGGTGTTTTCCACGTAAGAGTTGTGTTCAACATTTCTATGTCACGTTTCGATATTTTCATGGTATCATAAGAGCTATAGTTTAACAACAATGTGTCTTTGTGTTTAGCACACTCACCGCTCACGTGCAATGGTGTTTCATCTTCGGGAGGGCAAAATTCTTTGATTATGAACTCTGGGCGTCGACTCCCACCCACTCTTCTTCCCTTCAATTTCCGTATGTACCACACCCAGCCGCTGCCGCCGCCACACATCGTGCACGTCACCACCACATGCCGCCATTGCCACACACATCCCACGCCGCGTGCAACCGTCGACCACGCCAGCAGCCGTTGTCGTCCGCCTGTCACTGCTGTCAATAGTGTCTGCACCGTTTCAGGTTCGTCCTTTCCATATTTCGACTAAGCTCTTACCTATGATTGTTGATCTTTGGCCATTATGTTCATTATTGAATGTTTAACCCTTTGACTGTGTGACCAGCCACATCAACTTTGACTATTTGACCAGGATTGTTGACCAGATTTGACCATTGAGTAGATTTGACCCCTTAAATAATTTTGATATCCTAAGTTCGTTTTGGGCAATTTAAGGTGCCAATTCTATCTGATTTCATGTTATAGGCTCCGAAAATCGGAAAAGTTTAGGAGAGGCATTCTAGGTTTGAATTTGTAGAGCCTTTGGACCTAGCTAAGGTAAGGGATTGTTGATGTTTTGATTTTGATATTTCGATAGGTTGATATGGTATAAGTATAACACCTGAGTAGTGATTAATGATGCATGTGTTAATTATGTAATTCACCTATGTTGTTAAGGAGTAAGTGCTCATTGTTATTATTTGAGAGGTTTAGTGTCCATTATTATTATTTTACGGGGTTTTGTGCCCATTATTATTATTTGAGGGGTTTAGTGCCCATTATTATTACTTGAGGGGATTAGTGCCATTATTATTGCTGAGTGGTTTGTGCCCACTATTGTTGAGAGGTTTTATGCCCAGTGTTGTTATATTAAATTGAGTCTATTTTTCTTATATATGCTTACATGTCATATACGGGTATCTTTACTGAGCTTAAAACTCATTCTTTCTTCTGTGGACTTCCACAAATACTCATGTGTTGTAATAGGGTAGCTGATTGGAGCTGAGAGACCATGAGATGGCATTGTCTTTATTGATTGAGTCTTACTTTAAATTCTTTAAACTTTCTTTCCTGCAAGAACTAGATTTTTAGGCATGTTACCTGTTTTTGCTAAGGATTTATATGTTTTATGATTTTGTCTAGGGTACTCCGGTTTTTTTACTTAATTGAATTTGAAACTTGAGTTATATAATTTCAATAAATGGATGCTATTATGCATGCCCCGTGTCATTTTTTTAATGCATACATTAGAGTAGAGACCAAGATTGAGACCCAAGATTAGGGCGGGTCTTTACAGTTCAAAAGTTATTATATATTCATTTGAGAAATCACAAAGAGAACAAAAATTCCATAAGAAAAGGAAAGGGAATTAGGCACAACCTTTATGGATTTGAGATGAAGCTTGTGATTTTGCTCTAGTTTTGGCAAGAATCACTTCAATGTTGCAAGTTTTGAATGCAAGAGCCCTTGCAATGTTAAACCCCCCCACAAAAACCTTCAAGAAATTTCCTTCTTATTCTTACCTTAGTTAGAAAAACCCATAAGGATCAAGATGCCTTCACTCCAATTGATCAGCGGCCTAGTGGGGACGGATAAATTTCTCTCCCCTCTCTCCTTTTTTACAAAAAAAAAAGATTTTGTGCTCTCAAACCCATTATTTTTCTCAAAAGCAACCTAGCTTAATGTTGCCTCTCAATCTTTACTAAATGTTAAACTTTTTGTAAAGCTAAGAATCTCTCAAATGATAAATGCCTAAATTCTCCAAGTAATGCTTAAAATGAATTTAGATGCAAACCACTTTATTTATAATGAGTGAGGTGAGTGCACATGGATTAAATGGAAGTGTCCACACCTAAATTGATTCCCCAATTAGCTTTAACAACCCACATATTATTAGTTATTTGATATGTATTAATAGTTATCCTTAATGTATTTAGTGATGTTTAATTAAATGAAATCCCTAATTAAAGTCTAGGGCACATTTAACAATATTTGAGCACACCTTAACTCAAACCACGAATCCTTCCGAATTATACCTAAGAAACCAAGAGGCCCAATTGTAGATCACTGAGGCAACTACTTCGGAAGCACTCCCAAACAAGAGTACATAGATGTTCAATCACGAGAACATTCAAAAGCACTCCCACCAATGCACACAATAGGCGGCTAAACCACGAATTTTCATTATAAGAAATACTTCCCTCCTTATTCAGAAGGAGGGCTCCCTACTGGTGTCACAAAATTTTTACTTTTTGCTTTTTACTTTTTCCTTAAAATTGATTAAAAATAAATTTTGTGGCACCAAATGGTGCCACATATACCCTTAAGGAGGGAAGTATTTATCTTTTCATTATAACTATTTCATATCCCATATTGAGGCTCACTAATTTTTGTTTCATACTCGAGGTTTCTTCTGATATGGCTAAGGCAAAGGTATCACTCTAATAGGTATGATATTGTCCACTTTGAGCTTACACCCTTGTGGTTTTGTTTTTAGTCATCACTGATAACTCTGAATAATAGAGTTATTTAAGCCTCTAGGCTATCACATTTCATCATTTTTAATAAGAATAAACACATTTTATAGTAGAAATTTTGCTAGAGGTTACAAATATTTGTATGAATTCTACATGACTGGTACAATGTGCAATAATGTCTAACTAGGATTAATTACTACTCAAGTAAAGAACCCAATCTAGTTAATGCAATATCTATTTTGCAGAATAAGGAACGGTTTGCATCGTGCTAAAGAAAGAATGCTCAAAAGAAACACGCTGGAAGAATTACAAATGGTAATATTTTCGATATGGAAACTATTGCGAGAATATAGGAAGATCATCTTATTCGCCATAAAATCAAATAACAAGTTTAAAGATTCTTTTGAAGATCATACTTGGACTACAAGGAACAACAGACACCTATAAATAGGCGAAGAATCGATGACCAAGGTGTGTTGGTTCTACGAGGGTTTACCATTGATGAATTGCGAGGTTGTCGAGGGTTTGATTGAACCCTCGGCCATATTTGTTATCTGTAAGACTTAGCAAGCTAGTACCATAGTGTCTGTTGGTGTTCAGAATTCGCAAGTGACACCAGCGTCGGCATTTCAGCAGCCCGGTTTACTAGGTTATTTACTGTTTTTGTAGATAGGATTTTATTGCTTTACTTACATCGTTCTTAGGAGTAGGTTGTAATGCATACTTGGTTTGAGATTATGAATGGTTGTCTTTAGAATTGATCATCTTGTTTGCATTCTCATGCATATTCTTAATTAAAAATGCATCACTGAGAGAAGTATAGATTAATAATCAATTAAATTAAGTTTAGGATAAAGGAAGATGCATTAATATTTACGGTAATTCCTGTTCATTAGTAGTGTTCAATTAACAATCCACCTATAACCCACTTTGCACTCACCTTGAGAGAGGGTGCGACAAGGGATTAACTCAACTATAGTCGTTAGGCGATGCTTAGTCTTCAGCATCATTATAGTAGATTTAGAGATAACCTCCACAGTAGTTTCATGCACATTACTCGATTGAATCGCAAACTCACGAGGCAATGTAATGTTTATTATTGAATCGCAAACCACAGTAGTTGCTTTTTAATTACTTTGATATTTTCAAATTTAAAATCTAAAAACCCAACTCAAATTGAATTGTTTATTATTTTGTACCAACTCTTAAGATAATACTTATTAATTATCAATTCCCTGTGGAGAATGATAAAACAAATACTTATCACTTGTTGCGCATCGCATCAATCACCCAAAAGGTCTCATACCTGTTTGTCATTTCTTATAAACCTATGATCTACCCATCATCTAACCAATCTGGGATTACTACATTGTTTGTATTCCCAACAATGGTCAATGCATTTTGATAACCATTTCGTTTTTTTTTTTTTTTTACTTTTTTAAAAAACAGGTTTGTTTGATAACCAATTTTAGTTTTTATTTTTAAAATTTTAAAAATATTTTTAAAATATTAAAGAAATTTTTAAAACTAAAAACAGTAGCTTTTAAAAACAAGTTTTTGTTTTTGTTTAAAAAAAAGTAGGAAAAGAACAAGAATTAATAGTAAAAAACTAAAAAAATCCAAACAAAATGCGATATTTGAAAACAAAAAACAGTTATCAAACATATTATTGGTTTTTCATTTTTAAAAACATAAAATTATCAAACATATACAATTTTTATTTTTTAAAATAAAAAATCAAAAACAAAAAATGAAAAACTACAAACAAAAAAAACAAAATGGTTATCAAATGAGGCTATAGTAATTCAAAGTAATTTTATTTATACTCCACAATGAGTAAATGGATAAATAGGATCCCTCAATTCATTGAAATAGAATAGCACACATAGTCTAATACACACAATATTTTACCATGGGCAAATAGATAGGAGAAGGCCCATTTTATTTAGTTAAAATCAAGAACTTAATCCTTTTACACAAACTGCTTCTGAAGAGCTTCAATGATCTTCTCGTCGACTTGGAAAGCTTTGGCGAGAACATCGATAGAGATTGGAGGATTCGAGCCGAACACCGCATTAGCAATGGTAATAACACCAGGGTTTTGGCTGCTGAGTCCAGCAAACGCGAGAGCTGGGCCATGTCCAACGTTAAATTGGAAATGAATGAGTCCAATGGGAAACACAAACACATCTCCTTTGTGAAGAACCTTAGAGAAGAGTTTGTTGTCGGGATTGGATGTGACAAAGCCAACCAAGAGAGTGCCTTCCAAAACCACAAGAATTTCATTGCCTCGCGGGTGGGTGTGGGGTGGGTTCAGCCCGTATGGAGCGTAGTCGAGTCGAGCCAAAGAGATGCCGAGCGTGTTGAGCCCGGGAAGTTCGTCAACGTTAACTAGAGTGACATTTATGCCTTGTATGTTACTTGTGTTTCCAGGAATGTTGAGTCCTCGAAATAAGAAGTCTTCGGCTTTCACCAGCTTTGGGTCCTTGCAGAACTTCCCATTAACGAATACTGTACAATTCATAAAGGTTTTAAGTATTAATTTTGTTTTCGGTTTTATTACCTTTTTTTTTTTATGGGAATTTTGAATGTATATTACAAAAGGGTTAAAATATTTCATGAATAGCACAATAATGAAAATATTTGCACACATAGCAAAAAATGTAAATTGATAGATTCAATTAGGGTTTAGAATCAATTACTAATAAAATTGATACACTTCCATCACTAGAGAATGATAGATTCTACTAAAGTTTTGGATCAAAAATATAAATAGAGATTTTTTTAGAAAATAGGCAGAATTTGCTATAAATGAATTATTTTTAAAAAGTTACTATAATTGTAAAATGTGGTCAAAAGGTTGCTATACATTGTAAATTCCCTATTTTTATTGAGAATTATTTTTTGTTTTTGTTAAAATAAAAAATGGGAAAGAGTTTTGAAATTTACATGATGACCTTTTATATTTATATGGTTTTTGGTTTTGGAAAATTGTAGTTTTTGTTTTCATCGATTCTTAGCAGCCAAATTTAAAAAATATTGACAAACTCTTAAATATATGTGTATAAAATGTAAAACATACTATACATAATGAAACCAAAAAAAGTTCACAAGTGTGAAAGTAGTATAGATTTTAACTTTCAAAAACTAAAATAAAAACTAAAACTTATTGAATAATATTTTATTTTTTGAAAAGTAAACTTATAAATACTTTTTTTATTGGATAACTATTTATATTTTACCCATGTTTTAAAAAACTATGCCATCTTTTGAAAATAAAAAACTGTCATAACAAATATGTTTAGTTTTGAAAATTTGACTAATAATTAAAATGTTATCTTAAATCAACTTGTGACTTGATTTTTCTTTATAAAAATTTGTTTTAAAAAAAACCTTAGAAAAGTATACAAAAACTAAAAAAGTATGAGATATTTATTTGAAAACAAAGAGACAACTTTAAGAATATATGTAATTAAAGAAAATCAACAATGCACACGAAAGAAAACCTAAAACTTAAAGTTGAAAATTCTTGGTTATAATGTTTTTATTTTTAGTTTCTTCCTGCAAACATGAGAAACACATTTCCATAAAGATCATATAAAGATAAATAAATTTCATATATTCACTTACAAAGCATACAATTAGTTGAAAATGAAATTAAATAAATGTGTATGAGAGAAAAATGAAGAATTAATTACCAGCAGACTTGTAAAGATTGGGTTCATTAATTGCTACACAAAAGTCTTGAAGAGGACTGGGATCATAACCCCAAGCAAATATTGCTGCATGCAAAACCAAGAGAAAAACAGCTGAAGAAGAAAACCCAACCATTTTCATTTTTGTAATTTTTTATATCTAACAATGTTTATTTGTGTGAATATTTGCATTGATTGAAGTCTCTATTTATAGAGCTAAGTAATGAAAATGGTCAGGTTTTGTTTAGTGGTAGTAGTTGATCAAAGAAAAACTAGGTAACAAAGTTGCTTTTTTTGTTTTGTATTTCTTTTTTAAATTTGGTTTTTAATGTTTGGAAATAGGTGCTTTCATAATATATGTGACATCTAGAAGAAAATGAGTGAGATCAAAGTAAAGAGTTTATGAGTGAGAACAAAGTTATAAAGAGGTACATACAATTTCCATTCCTATTATTCAAGAATTTTTAATTTTAGGTGTCTTTGAGTTGTTTTTTCACTTATTTTCTTCCCAAAGGTAAATCTATGTCTAAAACTATGACAATCCCATCATCAATATATTAAAATTTAAAATTAGTTTAGATATCATTTTAGTTGTTTTTTTTTTTTTTTAGTACACTGTTTTGTCATCTCAAAACTTAAAATTGAGCATAGAAATATTAAAAGTAAAACATGTTTATTTTTTAAACAAGACTAAATAGAAATTTAATCCAAATAGAAATTGAGCATACTATTGAAATATCATTGTAATTTTGCTAAATACAAGAAAGTTAGATATTTTTGGCATTATTTTCTATTTTTTCATACCTATCTAAACAATTTTTACATACTCATTTTCCCTCTATATAATACACACATATATATAGATATATAAAAACGTACAAGGTTGAATTATATATAGTTTCTAAGTTAAATATCATCTGATCTATATTAACTTGAATTTCGTTTTTGGTCGTGAGTTTCTCGTGTCTAATTTCAATTTGTGTAAAGTAAATAAATAAATAAACACAAAACACAAAAATTAATGCTATGTTCAATAATTTAGTTTTTTGTTTTATTTTTTGAATTAAAGTTTTTTTTTTAAACAAGGATAATCACATCTGTTTTTTAGTCAAGTATCGGGAGACATTAAAGAAATGGAGACACGAGAAGTGTCTACAAATTAATGTCACAGGTGATTTTCGACATAGGACCTTGAGAGAAACACACCTTTAAAATCCAAGTTTTCAATCACTTACACCTCTCCTTGGGGACAAATTTAAGTTTATATTTATTCCACTTTCCTACTCCACATCTTTTCTTTAGAAAGTTTTCAAATTTTAGTTTAGTTCTTGAAAACATAGGTAAGTTGTAGATATTAAAATAAAGAAGAAAAAAAATCCTCTGGTAGAATAATTTTTGTACATAGACTTAAATTTCAAAAAAAAAAATAGAAACAAAATGGTTTTAAAATGGGCCTAATTTTTTTTTATTGCTTTTTCTTCAAAATATTACTCTCATTTTATAAATTTTATAAAATATGTTGCATTTTGTGATGTTTGCATTAAAATTATTAATATTATCAAACCTTTTTTGTATTGATATTCATTTCAAAATTTTCAAAGAGGCCAATTTTATTATTTGTTTTTTTTTTTTGAAGTAAATAAATTAAAATTAAATATTTAAAAATTTATAGAATAAAATAAAACAAAACTAAAAATGTTTGACCTAGTTTGTATTTTGTAACAACCACTTTCAATCTCACCTTTTCCGAGGGCTTTGATACACTTCCGTAATAAAAACTATACTATATTTTTTTTTAATAATATAATAAGGAATCAGTTCCAACTAATCTTGTAGTTGATTATTATTTTTATTATTATTTGGAAATTTGTACTCCTAGCATAATTTTAAAAATAATTTCATTCATAACACATTTTGTTCAAAATTATTATTCTAACATTATTAAACTTTTATCCATTTAACTAATAGACTTAAGACTTCTATCAGTTGAAATGATAAACTTCTATCAATTCAACTAATAGATTTTTACTTCTATTAATTCAATCGATTTTGAGTAATTGAATAGTACAAACCGATAGATTTCAATCGATTTTAAGAATTATACATGTAATTTTTTTTTTTAATATACATGCAAAATTCCCTTATGATTTTGATATTTATGATAATTGGACTGAACTCAGCACCTTAAACACCTCAAAACTTTAATTAACCACTTGAACCATTTTATGATTGTTAACTAATCTTGTAGTTGATCGAATATACCTTAGCATAATGATGACAGATCTCTTTTTATTGTGATTAAAACTAGTCTATGGATTGTTTGAAAATCTTGCTTTATATTTGTCTACGTTGATTAGAGGGCAGAAATTTCTTTCTTTCTGCAGCAGGTAGGGAAATATTAGACTATGAAATTTGGCAATCTTGACCAGATCCCTTCTAAGCATCAATTTACATAGTTGTATTTGGGAGATGGACAACAAATCCTATGTAAATGAGTACTTTAGCCAATTATTAATTTTCAGTATCAAACTCGTGACTATGATGTTGAAATAGACTCTCTCGTCAAAAAAATTTATTGGAAATTAATTCTGATGAAGAAGGTGGAAGTCATAAAGTTGAACTCTTTTCCCTTTTGGTTCCTCCAAGACTCATCAATCCTTCCTCCATAGATTCTTTCAATTTTGTGTTTTTAGGAGATTTTTAGCCATTCAATTAATGCCTAAGACACCTCTAACATATTACAATATTAAATAAATAAACTAAAGGATCAATTAATCATAATTTAGAAAATTCAAAGACCAAAAACTTTTTTTTCTTTTCTATTTTTTTTATAAATTAAGATTTATTATACACGGCCATGAAAATTTATTGACTAAATTTACAGATAAACCATTTTAAAGTCAAAGTATATTTAAGAACCAGTATCATTGTAATATTATGTATTCAAAAGGGAATTTGCGTGGTATAGCAACTTTTTTACTACCGTTTATAATTATAGTACATTTTTAAAAATAATTCTTTTATAGCAAATTCTGCCATTTTAAAAAAAAAAATTATTTGCCTTTTTTATAGAAGACTTTGATAGAATCTATCATTCTCTAGTGATGGAAGTCTATCAATTTTATTAGTGATTGGATTAACTACTATACGCATCAAATTTGCTTTAAAATGAAAGTATGCCTTATTCCATTGTCTTAAATTACTAGTTATATATAAAAAAATTCAATTTCCAATGTTTTAAATACAATGGGTACCTTCAAATTTAGAACTAGCGTTACACGTTGCAAGGTTTTGGTGAAGCACAACCAACAATTAAAATAAATCTATCGTGCACTGACAGTACAGTTTATCTTGTTTAATGTTAATTCATTTCAACTCCACGGTCACAAGTTCGAGCTTGAAAATAGATATTTGACTCTCATATTATTTGAGATCAGTACTTTGTTGGTCCCTTTCCCCCAATTTATACTAAAAAAAATAATAAAATAATTAAAACAAATGTGAAAACCAACCACTAGTAATTAAAACGAAATAGTGAAGAATTTGTTAACTTTAAGCAAAGGGCGAAATTCAAAAGAAAAAAAGTTATCAAGCAATTTTCCTAATACTCCACATCCTAAAATATCAAATTACTCAAATATACGAAGAAACAATTTTAAGGCTAATCTTTTTTTAGAAAATTTCACTGTTCATTCATTTCTAACTTAGACTTAGCTACTATTCATTCATAAATTTCCTTTGTTTTTGTATCATTGTCAAATACAATAGAGATATTCATTTCTACCTAAAAATATTACCTTTTTTCTTTCTTCTTTCTCTGTTAAAAGAAGGAATAGGGGATTTATAACAAATCTCATATACAAATTTTGTTTTTGGAAAAGATACGAATATATTAGCATATGCAAGAAGCATACAAACAAAATTACAAGAAAGCCCTCCAATTAATAATTATGGAAGAGGCGTTGTAGTCTTTAAAAAGAGATGATTTATCACACCATTTGGTAGCATTGACAATAATATCATCCCAAATTTCCATACCTGATTTAACTTTGTGTTTCTCGTTGAAAATGCGGCCATTTCGCTCCAACCAAATCCACCAACAATAGCCACCTATGATATTAGCAAGCAAAAGCCTCTTTTTAGATTTGCATTTCCTGTTAACCGTGTGTAATAAAAGGTGTTGCAGAGTTCGACTAGGATCCTCAAATTCAGCATCATCAATAATTGAAAGGAGGCCAGGAGCCAAAAAAGAACATCTCATGAACAAATGATGGCTGGTTTCGATCTCATTATTACACATCACACACCAACTTGGGGACAAGCAGTTCGTAGGATTTCTTCTTTGCATGACTTCAGCTGTGTTGACTCCAGAATGGAATAAGGCCCAAAGATGCATTTTAATTTTCTTTGGGATCGTTGTGACCGAATGTTGCATTTAAAGTAGAAGCGAGAGTTGCAATGACAGGCAAGAGAGAGTTTTTCATGGAGTATACTGTGTAATTGGGGCTATCATCCAATGTCCATTCAATATAGTCTTCCAATCCCACATTAAGGGGAGTCGGCCAATTGCAAGAAATATTTTTCCATAAATCAATTTCTCTGTTCATCAAGTTTCTATGAGGATAGAAATGCCAAGAGTTCTCTTGTTGATCCCAAGCTTCAGCAATAGATATATTTTTCCTAGAACTTAGAGCATAGAATCTAGGATAAGAGATAAAAAGGGGGTCATCAAGCGCCCAAACGTTGTGCCAAAAGCTCGTGTTCCTCCCATTGCGAATTCGCCATCGCATTTTCTCTAATACCATATTGGCCATTTGCAGGATAGAGTTCCAAGGAGCCTTATTGCTACTCCACCGACCTTTAATAGGGAGACCAATATTGTTTTTAACATTATATTTTGCAGCAATAATGAGTTTCCACAAGCTTTCAATGCGGTCAAAGAATCTCCAAATCCATTTGCCTAGAAGGGCCAAGTTAAAGTTAATGATTTTTCCAATGCCCAAACCTCCTTGTTCTTTAGGTAGTGAAGCAATATCCCATCGCACTGCATGGGAACCCCCATTTTATCCACTCCTCCCATAAAAACTTCTCATTAATCTTTCAACCTTCTTATAAAAGGTAGTAGGGCTTTTAAAGATAGATAAATAGTATGTTGGCAAGTTGGTTAGAACGGATTGCACAAGAGTTAATCGACCTCCCTTCGATAAATATTGATATTGCCAGTTACCAAATTTTCTTTGAACCTTCTCAATGATTGGGTTCCAAAAAGAGATATGTCGCGGGTCATCACCCAATGGAAGCCCCAAATACGTAATGGGTAAAGGAGAATACTTGATTCCCCATAAATACGCCAATTCCTTAGCCTTATCAATATTAACATTGATTCTGATAATGTTGATTTTTGTAAATTTATCGTCGTGGCCCGATGAGGCTTCAAAGATCCTTATAATGGTTAACAAATTTTGCAATTGAGACCTATCAGCAGTAGATAATAGAAGAATATCGTCTGCAAAAGTATATGATTGACTTGAAGGCCGTTACTTTTAAAAACGCAACCCCTGAATAAGTCCTTTACCTTGAGCGTCATCAAGAAGGCGAGTAAGGTAATCCATAGCCAATACAAAGAGAAATGGTGATAGGGGATCGCCTTGCCTAATGCCTCTGCTGGTAGCGATCCTCCCTCTAGGCCTGCCATTAATAATAACTGATACAGCAGTCGAAGAAAGACAACCATGAATCCAATAAATCCACTTTTTGTGGAATCCTTTCAGTTTCAAAATTGCTAAAATAAAATTGCGATTAATTTTGTCAAAGGCCTTCTCCACATCGAGTTTTATAACAATTCCTTCTTGTTTAGAGCATCTCAAATAGTCAACAATCTCATTCGCCATAAGAGAAGCATCAGTGATTTGGCGACCAGCTATGAAGGCACATTGGTTATGAGCAACAGTTTCAGGAAGCACTTTTTTAAGCCTCTCAGCCAATACTTTGGCTAAGATCTTGTACATACTTGTAGTCAAACTGATCGGTCTAAATTCAGTAACTTTAGTTGGCTTGGGAGCTTTGGGGATTAAAGCTATGTACGTTTCATTGACTGCATTGTTTACGATGCTTGTTCGAAAAAAATCATGGAACATGTCCATTATGTTAGGCTGCAGCATGTTCCAAAACTTTTTACAAAATCTCATATACAAATTTTACCCCACAAATATGCATATTTACCTAAAAGCTTAGAAAATAATGGCCAAGGAAATAAGAAATATGTGAATTCTTGGATTGAGGTTGCTCTATCTTCTATCATTTGCCCACAAAAACATTCAACTACTCCGTCCTCAGAACCAATTGAAGAAGAAAACTTCGAGAATTATCACGATGATTAATTGTTGAATAAACTTAATGCTAATTTTAATGTGTTGTTTAATTGTTGTTAGTGGGATTTTTTTATTTAGGAGTTAGCGAGCTCTTAAATGTGGTTAGTGGGTCTTAAATTAGGAATTAATAGAAAATGGTTACTTGTAATTAAATGTCAAAATGGTTACAAATTTATGGCTATAGAGTCTCGTAGAATAAGTTTGTAATTGACTATAAATAGATAATTTATTCCATTGAGAAATATATAGAGCAAAAGAGAGTAATAGAGTAAGAAAGCAAGTAGAGAAATAAAAAAGAAGTGTTTTTAGAGAATCTCTCGAGTGCTTTGTCTCTTAATCATGAACCGGAAAAGCTTGCACGATCGTGTTATTTGTGTTTTATTTGTTTTATTTGTGATTCGAGTTTCTACAAATTGATATCAGAGCGACATCGATCTAGATTTTACAAATTCATCGTCATCGTTTTTTCATTTAACTTCAACTTTTCTTTCTCAAACTTACGACCTCATAGTTGAAAATACATATCAATTATTGTTGGACTAAGCTCTCTTTTCTACGAGATCTCAACCTTTTGTTTTTCAAAAATGATACAGTATAAAGGTGTACGTAAGAAACATACTCAACATATCAAGAAATTACATGAATGCTTTTTAGTTTGAATTTCTGACATAAATGTTCGAACATAGAACCTTGTTCATTATATTATGAAGAAGGTCCTCTTTTCGAATTTCTATAATATTTTTTCTCCATAACTAATATTGATTTTTGTTAAATAATAATGCAGAGTTGTATATGTATGGGTCTAAGTTTCAATATTGTACAATTGAGTAAACGAGCGTCGCTACCGATTGATTCTTTAGTTCAATTTTTATACAGAGAGGAACAAATTCTATTGATGAGTGACTAAAAACAGACTAAAGCAAAGCAATAAATAATGAGACAAATTCAGAAGAAAGTGCATCTTAGGGACTAGATTTTACAAATTTGATCAACAATTTAACTAAAAAGAATATCTAATAAATTACCATACAATCATTATTCCATAAGTTAAAGAGAAAAAACATGTAATCATTGATCCTATCAAGACAAAACAATGTGGGATTCTCAGTAATTTTGATCATTTAAATATCCTTACAAACATTCTTAAAATATATTTGATTTTGATCATGTTTTAAGAATTCCATGATACAATTTAGATCTTGACTCTAAAACAAGCATATGATTTTAAGACGTTTTTAATTTAAGAAATCTACATGAAATAAATGAAAGTTTTTTTTTATTTTAGGAAAAGCTAAATAGAAGTTAAAGTGTAAGATTTGTATATCTCTCCTGATTAAAAATAAAAAAAATAAAAAAATAAAAAAAGGTCTGTAAAGGCTTATGTGAAGCTTAAACTTGCCGACAAAAATGGAGAGCACGAGTGTGTGTTCCCACGATCAAGAGAGTTTTTTTTAGAAGTGCATGATTAAGAGAGTTCGTCGTAAAAGGTTGTCTATCATTAAAGATCCATGTTTCTTTTAATATAACCAGTGATGGTTGGTTGTTTGTCATTAAAAACATTGTTACGAAAACGGCAATCAACAAGCAAATCAAAGATAAAGAAAACGTAAGAAAAAAAAACACATAAAGTTACGTCGTTCACTAACATTGTGTTAGCTAGTATATGGACAGAGAGGGGGTGAATTTTATTAAGGAGAAGCGAATGACAGAATGATCATCATAATCGGCTTGGTTTAAATGGAGTTTATATATGCACTCTCATTAAACCGTTTTACAGATAAAAGGCTCAAATGAAAGCGCTTTACAAATGCGGAAACAAAAACATAATGCATAAATGCGTTCACGCATGCAAAAATGTGTTTACGAATAGGGGGTGCTGACCAGGCAGCGAGATCCCCGACTAACTAATCGCAAGGCATTCAGTCGTTCAAGGCATATCTCAACAAATCTCCACCTTGACTTGATTTCTCCTTCAAATGCAACGAGAGTATACCAGATGTATGCCAAATGCATACCAAACTCAGATGTATTCCAAATTCAAATGTATATAACAGATTCAAATGAATACCAAAATAGATGTATACCAGGCCTACAACAAAACTCAAATGCTTCTCTCTGTCTCAGATGGTCTCCTAGGGACCTTCACAACTATAGAAATTTAGCAAGTCCAAACAATATTAGAACTTGTCATGTGTCACTGCCTTAGTGAACATATCAGCAGGATTATCAGCAGTGCCCACTTTCAGAACCTTTATCCTTTTCTCATTTCTCATAAAATCGTACCTCACATTTATGTGCTTAATTCTTTCATGGTAAATCTGGTCCTTGGCAAAACGTATAGCACTCAGACTATCGCAGTACACTACTACTCGATCATGATGAAGACCAAAATCACTGACTAGTCCTTTCAACCATATTCCTTCTTTAGCAGCTTCTGTCAAAGCTATATACTCTGCTTCAGTTGTAGGCAAAGTAACTGTAGGCTCAAGTGTAGTCTTCCAACTCACAACAGAACCACCTAGAGTGAAAACATAACCAGTCATTGATCTTTTACTGTCAACATCCCTAACATAGTCAAAGTCAGAATAACTCGTCACTAAACACTATGTCTCATTCCCATAAATAATACCAATATCAACAGTACTTCTAAGATAACGAATTATCCTCTTTACACGTTTCCAGTGTTCTTTTCTAGGTTGGCCTATATACCTACTGACAACACTAACAACATAGGCGAGGTCATATCTAGTGCAAATCATAGCATACATTAAGCTACCAATTGCACTAGCATAAGGAAAATGGGACAGGTATTCCTTCTCGGCTTTAAATTGGGGTGCAAATTCTGAGTATCACCGAATATTAGCAACACTTTGGGTATCTATAGGCTTTGTTGTCAACATGCCAAATCTTGACAAAATCTAATGAATGTTACCCTTCTGTGAGTAGAAGAGTTTCTTCTTTTCTCTTTCTCCACAAATCTCCATACCTAAGATTTTCTGAGCAACACCCATATCTTTCATCTGAAACTCAGCACTCAGCCGATGTTTCAACTTCTGAATATCAAACTTCAACTTTGGATCTATAAGTATATCATCCACATACATAACCAAATAAATTATCGAACCGTCTTTGCACTTGTCGTGATACACACACTAATCATATAGACTATTGTTGTAGCCGAGCTCAATCATATAGTTTTCAAACTTCTTGTACCACTACCTTGGAGATTGTTTTAGTCCATACAAGGACTTCTTCACCTTGCAAACGTAGTCTTCTTTTTCAAGACACTAGAACCTCTCTAGTTATGTCATATAAATCTCTTCATCCAACTCTCCATGCAGAAAAGTTGTCTTCACATCTAGTTGCTTAAGTTCTAAATTCTAATGTGCCACCATAGCTAGTAGCACCCTAATAGAAGTCTGCCTGACTACTAGTGAGAATATCTCATTATAGTCAACACGTTCTCTCTAAGTGAACCCTCTTGCAACTACACAAGCTTTATACTTTATTCCCGTTGTAAGCGAGATTCTTTCCTTTTTTTTCTTATAAACCCACTTTCAAGTCACAATCTTCCTTTCCTTTGGTCGTTTAACTAACTCCCAAGTCTGATTCTTATCCAAAGACTTCATTTCATCACCCATTGCAGGAAGACACTTCTCTGACTCACTACATGAAACAACTTCTTTATAGGTAGACGGTCCACAAGAATCCACCTCTTCAGCGACCTACAGTGCATAAGCACCATATTCTCAAAAAACGAGTTTATATATAATGAGAAGTGAATTACATAATGAACATCATAATCGACTGAGGTTTAAATCGATTTTATATATGCATCTCACTGAATCTTATTATATAAATGCCCCAAATGCGAGCTGTGGAAACAAAAATAGAATGCAGAATGCATGCGGAAAGGAGTTTACAAATTAGAGGCATTGACCGGGCAGCGATACCCCCGACTAACTAATTGCAGGTCATTCAATCGTTCACAACAAATCTCTACCTTGACTTAAACTCTCCTTCATATGCAACAGATTGTACCAGCAGTATACCAGATGTATGTCGAATACATACTAGACTCAGATGTATTCCAGATTCATATGTATAAAAGATTCAGATGAATACCAAAACAAATGTATATCAGATGTACAACAGAACTCAGATGTTTCTCTCTGCCTCAGATGGTCCCCTAAAGACCTCAACAACTATAAACATTCAGCAAGTCCAATGGTTTAGGAAGGCTTATGTGAGGTTTAACCCGACTTTAAAGGGTTTATATATATCATTGTTATTTATCTAATTTATTTTTCCTATGCAATCTTTATCGACTTAAACCTGCAAAGTTTGACAGTGACAAGATTGTAGCAAACCCAAGTATATAAGTAAAGTCAACCAAATATAATATACATCTTTGTTTTATATATCTTGTTACACAATAAAATTATAATATACACATCTTTGTTTTATATATCTTGTTACATAATAAAATTTTGAGGCTTGGCTAAAGCTAAAATTGAAAACAATGATCTAATCTAGTTCGTCTATTTCGAACTTTAGCTAATGCATTAGAAGCTAGTGTTTTTAGTTTATATAGTGAAAATTTAAACTTCTAACATTTTGATCATATTCTAACCCGTTTTCTTACATTAAAACTTAATTCATGGATCTTAATTGCATTTTTTTGTATTAAAAAAATGGACAATCAAACTTTTAATTGTTAAAGTCTTTTTATAATGATTATTGACATAATTTTCGTGGTCGATATATAATATTTAACTAATCTTCAAAATCAAACGTAGTTTGATACACATTCCAATAAGTGTAGGAATGCAAATAAAGTATCCTACATTACTTAGATGAGAAATCATGGGTATATAAGTGATGACAACCATCTCCATTGACATGAGACATTTTGGGAGATGCTCAATGACAAAGCCATGAAGGTCTAGGCCAAAAGTGGACAATATCATATCAATGTAGAGATTCAGGTAGGGTTATCATTCTTATCAGTTGGTAAGGATAAACTACAAACCTAAAGCTCTCACTATTCATCACCCAAGGATTCAACCCTCCCCTTGAACAAAGATTTTTATATCCGACAAACTCCTCTTCTCCTGATAGCACACCGCTAGTCAATTTGTCTAGCTCACCTCCAAACCAAACTCCTCTTCTCCTAAGTGTACACCGCACTACGAATTTTCGTCTCCAGGCTCCAAACATCTTTATTCTACACCAGGATGATTTATCGACATGGTTATACTTGGGGCACGGCTCTGACACCAATTGATAAGGATGACAACCCTACCTGAATCTCCATATTGATATTGTCTACTTTGGGCCTAGACACTCATGACTTTGTTTTTGGGCATCTCCCAAAAGGTCTCATATCAATGGAGATGGTTTTCATCACTTATATACTCATGATCTTCACCTCATCTAACCTATGTAGGATACTTTGTTTGCATCCCAACAATAAGTACCTAACTAGAATAATAACTCAAGGTATAAGGGTCTGATTAAAAGTTCATGGCTTCCATTAATTATTGTAGAACTTTAAAATGGGTGTTAAAAGATTTGTCAGCTAAGACCATGAAAGATTTGTCAGCTAAGACCATGAAAGGCTTGACAATTCAAGATGGATCTAAGGCACATTTGGATAGTCTTATTCTCATAGGTGTGGGTGAAATTTGACTCTTGTTAGTTATTAATTTTCTTAATGATATTTCTCAAGATGTTACTGAACTCGGCAATTTATAGCTATCATTTGCGATATAGGATAGGGTTTCTTTGTTTAGGGTCATATCTTTTTCTTTTTATGATAGGGCTCTAGCAATCAAGTAGTTGATCTGTTTGCTAAGCTTTAGGATTCCTTCGTTGTTGTATTTCTTACTTTCCTACGGACTAATTATTCTATATAAGTGATAAAAAAAATGACCAAAATGTTAGCATTTTGAATCTACACCACAAATTGTTGACTTAAAAAAAAGTTCTTGGTGATAAGAATAGGCAGATGTATCAATAACTTCGTAATTAAGTTTCAATATCTTTAAGTACCATCATACAGCTCATCTTAATGTCATATAAAATAGAAAGTTTTTTTTTTTTTTTTGAGTTACAAAAGAAAGAAAAACGGTTAGATTTTTTTGTTTAGTTCCTGAACTTTCAAGTCCGAATTTTTAGAAACATATTTTGTAAATTCCGAAACAACTCATAAAAGAAATATATAAAGAGAGAGAAAAAGGGAGAGCCAAAAAAACATTTAGAAAGACCATATTTGTTCCAACATATTCTATAGTTTAACAAACGTTCAAATGACAACACAAAAAAAAAAATACAAACATCACAAACAAAAGGTTAACAAACCTTTATCGAAGCATTATTCAAAAACATAGTTTAAGTTTCTTCCTAAGCTTTAAACTGCTGCTGGAGAGCGTCAATAGCTCCCTCGTCAACTTGAAACGCCTTCATGAGAACATCGATAGAGATTGGGGGATTCGAACTAAAAACCGCATTAGCAATAGTAATAACACCAGGGTTTTGGCTGCTGAGTCCAGAAAACGCAAGAGCTGGGCCATGTCCAACGTTAAATTGGAAGTGAATGAGCCCAATTGGAAACACAAACACATCTCCTTTGTGTAGCACTTTGGTGAAGAGTTTGTTGTTTGGATTTGATGTGACAAAGCCAACTAAGAGAGTGCCTTCCAAAACAACAAGAATTTCAGTGCCTCGTGGGTGAATGTGGGGTGGATTTAGGCCAGATGGAGCGTAGTCGAGTCGAGCCAACGAGATGCCAAGAGTGTTGAGTGACGTTTGAACCTTGTCTGTTATTTGTGTTTCCGGCAACGTTGAGACCTCGAAAAAGGAAGTCTTCAGCTTTCACGAGCTTCGGGTCCTTGCAGAACTTCCCATTTACAAATACTACATTCAACCAAGAAAAAAGATAAAAAGATAAATGGTATGTTTCAAATAACTCGTGCATAATTTGGAGTTTTTTTTTTATTATTATCAAACAACATTTGGAGAAGGTGGATTTAAACTTTGTAACCTCAAGACACTAGGTTATACAAGATGCGGCTTGAAAATGTTTTTTGTTGGCTAATTTAGAGTGTGTTTAGTAATGGTTTAATAGTGATTTGATGAACGCTTGAGAGATGAATTATCTTAATTTATATGATAAAATATAAAACATATAACAAATAGAATGACTTTCAAATTTATAATGGAACTTAAGAACAGTCTTATGTTGGTCTAATAGTCAAGAGAGTCTTGAAAAACTATACATAATAGTCACCTACTTATGAATTAATTTTTCCTTGACATTCAAATATTATAAGATTAAGTAACTGTCATAAGAACAGTTGAAATTCACTTAAATTTGGTTCAAACACTAGTACATGTATATTAAACAAATGAAAATAAACATTAAAGTGCAACCAAACAAGTTTGTTAGGTTAAAATGTCATTTTTTTTCTCTATATAATTAATTTAGGTTTGATCTAAACTTTCAAAATGTGCAATTTTAATTCATGCATTGTTAACAAAATTTTAAATTGATAATTCAATAATAATAAGTAAGAACTAAAAGTGGAGAAAGCTAACATAGACTAATTTCTCTTACAAAAAAATTAAGAAGCATCCAAGTATACCGACCAATTTTAAGCTGTTTGGAATACACAAACGAAAATTAGATATTTAAAAGTATAGAGATTAAAATCGAACAAATAAATCGACCCAATTTTTTTTTTTTTTTTTTTTTTGAGAGGACCCAAATAATATTTTTAATCAATGTGTGTTTTACTTCTGAAACTATAACATATAATATGGCATTGTTCTGGAAAATATATCTTTTTTTTAAGTGTCAACCCCGAAGTTAATATTACTTTTGAGATTAAGAAATAACAAGTTTTTTCTAGTTTTCCAAACAATTGAGATTAGCCTAAGAAATATTTTCTGACAAAAGAAAAATAAATAAATAAATAACGTACCAGCTGATTTGGATTGATCGATTGCAACACAGAAGTCTTGGAGAGGACTTGGATCATAAGCAGAGGCGAGCATTGTTGCTTGCAAAACCAAAAGAAAAACAACTGAAAGAACACCAACTCTTTGCATTTTTTTTTTTTTTTGGGAGTGGGGTTTAGAAAAGTTTCTATTTTTTAAATTGATAATGAAAAGCTTATGTAATGAATTGTGTTATATATTTATAGTAATGAATAAAATGAAGGATTCGATTTGTCTGGTTTTTATTTGGAAGTAGATCAAAAGCTAAGAAAATCAAATCTTCCAGCTGACCCACTAAATTGAATAATCTTCCAACCATGAACATTTCTTCAGCCATGATAAGTATTAATTATTCATATTTATTATGTCAATTTTCCTTCTAATTAAATAGGCTATTGTGCTTGATTGTAAAAAATATACTTTAATTTTAATGATATGGTGAATTGTTAGATATTTATGAAATTGCCTTAAAATCAAATTTTATTGAATTCATAAATTGATAAATAAATAAATAAAGGTCAAAGATGAAATAGAAAATGAATTTGGCCACTGAATTTTCTAAATTAATTAAGGAAAATGAACTAGAAAACCAAAATAAAAAGAATTGAGAGTTGGGCTCATATTTAAGCCCAAGTAAAACTTCAATATTTTTAACCTCGTTTTCTTACCTATAAATGGCAGGCATGGATGACAATTTTGGGGGGCCGCAAAACGTGAGTAGGGAGGGAGGAAAGCAGCCCCATACGTAATTGGAAAAAAGAGAAGGAAAAAGATTAATTTCCGGCAAATAGTTTGTTTTCAATTTCTTTAGTTTATTTTTTTTCTTATGTATTAGTTTTACTTCCAGTTCAAGGTTAGTTTTAATTCAATTGTAGTTTTGTGAGGTTTAGGACTTAATTGATATTTTCTTACAATTCAAAGATTATTTGTTTCTTGTTTTAATTCTTGATTGATTCTTAGTAAATTGAATTGACGACTTAATTTATTATTGATTGATCTATGCTAAACATGATTTTGTGTTAAGCAATTGTTTCAAATGATTGATAATTGTAGCAAAGGGTTGGCTCATGTGTGTGTGATTGTGGCTTTTCCAAATTACATAGCTTGCATGATAGGCCCTAGGAAAACAAATAAACAAAATTAATTAATTTGTAGTCGTCTCGATTAGTTAATTTTGGTTTAGTCGTTCTCATAAATTTTAATGCTATTATTTAATTGATATGGAACGCTATCAGAGTCAATAAAGTAGGAGAACAATTATCTATTGTGGCTTTTCCAAGTAGGTAGACTAATTCTTTGAACTTAAGAAAATTAAATTTTTTTTTTGTAGCCTATGATCAAAATTATAATTGGATTAAACTAAACCTTTGAATTGGAAGTTTTCGTAAATTATTTATTTTATTTATTTTTATTGCTTTAATTAGAATTTTATTCAAACACCAAAACCTTGAGAAATTAATTCATAGCTTCTTTGGGATTCAACCTGGTTCCACTATTTCTACAAGTTAGGGTTAGTAATCAGTATTTATTTTGGTGGGCTTCAACAACCAGGCCAAGCCACTTCAATCAATTAATCATTAATTTGAAATAAATTTTACTAATTAATTTTTACTTAACCAAAATTCCATTTTCAATGGAATTTATGTCTTTTTCTTTTCTTTAAAACAATTATGGGTTAGGGCCTTGCGACTTTTGGTCGAGAGTATCATGTCAATTATGGTTAGGCTAATCTTGCTATTATGACCAATGAAATGAATTTAATTAAAGTTAATACACAAAGCTTTAAGTGTTTTTAATTCAAAGCCACATGCTTTTTTTATAGTGTTTGGAGCACACAATTTCTGTCTTTTTAATGTGGGACAACTATTTCTAATATTTTTTAAAAATGTCAACAAGTTTCATCTTGTCAAGATATTTGAAGAGTCCATATCTTTAATCAGTTGCAATATTATCTTTATTGACAATCATAGTCTTAGCTTTTGAGAATCATAACCTACTTCGTCATAAAAGTAGACCACTTAAAATTTTACATTTCAAAAAATATTTCTTCCCCACAGGTCAATAAAATCTGTGAAATTTATGGCGCGATTTTCACCTACTTGTCTTACCAAAAATACTTCAACTATCAACATAATTTCTACAACACACCTATCATATTTCACAAAATCAATGTCCGTGTGAAAATCTACCGAACCGCTAATATTACGTCATCTATCATGTCAAAGCACACGTACTAAAAAGATGATTTCTATCTTTTCTTTAGAGAAAGTCATTAGAAACCATGTTGACATCCGATCTAGAGCCTTATGACGAACTTGCTCTGTTATGACCATTCTTTTTCATGTGACCAAACTATCTTCGTTCCCAAAAATCTTTCTTTTCTTCTATTGATTACTTGACTTCTTAAAACTTTTAATGGAACTATGGGTGTTCATACATTCCCCAAAAACTAATCTAACCGACCAAACTGACCAAAATAGGGTCAGTCGGTTTTCAAGACGCTGGAATTGAGATCTCATTCAAAGAGAAAGATATAAAATGCTAACCGAAAAAATTTCTATTGGTCAATTTAATCGATCAGTTCACCAAAAATTTCTTTTATAAAATATTGATATTTTCATATAATTAAGTATATTCTTTATTAAATTATTGAAAAAAGTAACTTAAATTTAACTGTGTTTCAAAAAATTATTCCACATGCTCATTTTTAAAAATTAATTCTCAAATTTTCATTACAAAATTTTATGATGAATATATTTTTTTAATAAAAAAATAAGAAAACAATAATATTAATTAACCAAATTTAACTGACTTTACCAATCAAACTGACCGATCTATGTCAATTTCATTTTTAATGAAATCGATAGGTCAGTTTGGTGTCAATTTTCACCGAAAACCGACACCAACTGATCAATGAACACCCCTATTACCGCCTACCCTACAACATTTGGATGTCTCCCGCAAGTGGCTGGTTTATTATTGGAAAGGGAATTTTAAATAAGCATGTCTCTTAAAAACTTGAAAATGGCTGCTAAGAGTTAATATGGTTACAAGGAATTTCGTACTACTAATCACAGCTTAGAATCAAGAATGATTGTGGAGTAATTTGTTTGAAGTAAAATTGACTTCCCAAGCAATCTTTCTAAAAAACCATCAGTTACAACTGCAAGTGGCTATGGCCCAGATATGTTTGATCAAATAATGAGATGATAAAGGAAAGGAAGGCAAGGGTAGGACATATATATCAATCATATTAGTTTCCTCCCTCATCAAATAAACACCACCACCACCACCTTGATACATTTTGTGTTGTGTCTCAGCCAATGTAGGGTGGGTGGTGAATTTGTGCAAAGATGGGGGATGAAACTTAGGGGCAGCAGTGCCTTCTAGAGGAGATCATCAAGTTGAGTTTGCAAAACATGTATGGGAGTCATATTGATTGCTTCAGAAGAGTACTCTGCCTTCACCAGATTCTGTACTTGTACATGAGCTTCCACAATGTTCACTCTGCAACAATCCAGAGTCAAGTCTTGCTTAGTGTAAGCCCAAACAAAAGTCACTATTCTTTTTACAAGTCCTACATACAATTACCTTCTAAAAGAATTCATTCAACAACAGGGATGAGATATTGTTGATATAAAAGACATGGTGTTCAATTGCTTATAATAAAACTTGGCCAGTCCCCATCTTAGGCCATGCGCACTAATACGCGTATTGGACACGGCAGGAAGGGACTGAACCAACCAAGCATGAAGTGATGATATCTCATACTCGGATCGAGTTCACTGCATAAAAAAAGTTCGAAAATAAAGAATGTGCCCTTTACCGGCTAAACCCTAGACCTTCCTCCTAAAACCTTTGAAATATTTGTACATAACCCAAAAAAAATACTCCAGTACTATGGTTGATCTTCCTCCCCCATTTGGAGTGTTTTTCGAGCTTTGAGCTAAGGAACTTGTACGTGTTCTTATTGATATCCACCATACCAACCAACCCAAACCTTAGGATTGATTCTCAAAGGATTTAAGTGTTCTAATCGTAAGCTTAAGGTCCTAGGTTTGAAGTGTTCTTATTTCAATATTCTATGACCTCATAATCGTTACTCCACTCCAGAACAAACTGCAACTGTTACATAGCTCATAAAAGATGGAACTTTGAGGAAGGGAAGAAAAATCATCTAAAATTAGGTTGACCCAATATCCAGAGATCGTTGTCGAGCTTCACATTTGGTTTCAAATTCAGACGAAACAAGTGTTATTTCTTATAAAGTCTACCTGCTCCATGGCCAAAGTACAACATAATTACAAGAATTCAAAATTTATCAGCTTACTTTATAGGATTGAAAAGAATCATCCTTGTCGTAGGATTCTGCAGATAAAGTTTCATTTTTGCCATAACCACAGGCAGCTGTTCATGAATGGCAGTATTAACCTGTTCAACAAGTAAATAAATTCGATCAGAGAGGCTAAACGGCAACAAATATTTCAAGTCATTTTTATTTTATTTCTGCACTCTAATTTTGCTCCCCTACTTGGGTGCTTGTAATCTTGAGTTTCCATACTCTTTTCATTCACTTAGGAACAAGGAAAACATTCGATAGAACCCGATAATGACATCTTTATATCACTTGATCCGTCCTACAACCCAAACCTAGTTCTAAGATACATTTTGATCTAAGACAAGATCAATTCCAACCTCTTAGATACTGAAATATGTAGAAAATGGAGAGACCAATTCTTTGGATTTTTTAAAGAGATTCTTTCTTTCATACTACTGATTTTTTCCTCATTCTTTAAGTTATACAACATACCTTTTCAACTAGTTCGGCCACCTTATCTGGAGTGGCGAATGCCTGATCCTTTAGTGGTTTCTCTAAGGATGATTCTAACTTTTGGTTCTGATTGCCTGAAGATAAAGCCACTTTAACAGCAGTAACCTAAAAAGAATAAACTAACATTAAAAGTCATATATTTGATATCATCAAGAAGAAATGAACTCGTTTTAGAGTCTTAGAGTCTTTATTACAAGACGATTGGAGTTTTGATTGATAAAATGATTCTTTAGACTTTTAGGCTTTAATATTAAAGCAGCTAAACATCTAAAAAAATTCGTAGAAGATTACATAAATTAACTATGATTACTTAAGAAATGGAAAGTTTTGTAATGTCTGAGTCGGGAATTCCCCTTCTAGAGTGTTCTAGAAAGTCGGAGAATTACAAAAATAAAATTTTGTTCTTCCTAGCCTATTAATATTCATAACGACCATAACCAAACTCAGAGGTCCATCCTAACCCAGTAGATAGGTACGTTTCATCATTCAGAAAAAATGACTAACTTTGGTCACGAATGAGAGCATTGGATCCACAACAAGCTTGGTGACAGACATGATAAATTCTTCACAAGTCGCTTTCAAGTTCTTCTCCAGATCCTGCACAGTAAATAAATAATAATAGTTCATAGCATGAAAAATTAAGCAAACAGTCCTACATCTAAGCTATGTGGCTCCATTCATATGATGCCACCAAGCTTGATTACATATGATGCCACTATATTTGCTATATATATATATATATATATATATATATATATATATCTTAATTTTAAACTTCCAATCAGTTGAAAATATGATATAATATTATTTGATACAAAAGAATGAATCAGTAAAAAAATGATGATAATAACAATTAATAAAAATAACATAATTGAGAAATTTCTTTGTTTAATTATTTGTGTTCTTGTGTTGTGGAACAATTTTGTTTTCTTTGAATAAGTTCTTCCTTGTGGATTTTAGCAATTATTTGAAGAAAAATTGTGTTGTTGTCAAAGATAGGAAACCGAATAGTGTTTATGGAATTTCAATTTACTTTTTATTTTAAAAAAATAAAATAAAGCCATATTAACACCAAAATCAATTTATTATAATTTAATATTTGTCTAGACATCATCCTAGTCAACATTCCGCCAAGTTTTTAACGGTTTCGTTATTTCAAGGACCAAAATTGAGTATTATTGAAATGTCAAGGGTAAAAGTGTTTGATTTTGAAACATAGGGACTAAATTGAAATCTCACTCCAAACCTAAGGAATAAGAAGGTAGTTTTCCCAAGTATATATCATAAAATCAAAAGTAACATCAATGTGTCAAAAGAATTGGTAAAAAAGTATTTTAAGGAAAAATAAAGAATTCTAAAACAGAGAAGGAAAAACTATAAAAAAAAATGGGGATTTTGCATGTATATTAAATGAAACAAAATAATTTCATGTATAGCACAATTCCCAAACTTATTCATTTGTGGCACAAAATGATTGAAGTCTATCAATTTATATTGTTCAATTACTCAAAATCGATAGAAGTCTATCAGTTGAACCGATAGAAGTCTAATTAGGGGTGTTCAACAAAAAACCGACACGACCGACTGAAACCGACCAATTTACATTTTTCTTTTTCCTCCCATCCATGGCCACTGCTGCTTCTTTTTTCATCTTTCCTCTCCTTCCTTTCTCATCTTCCTCTTCCTCTTCCTCTTCCTCTTCTCTTCTCTTTTCTCTCGTCCTCCTCTCTCTCCTTCATCAGGTTTACTCAAAAAAAATCTAAAATGCATAGACACGGTTCCATCTAGAACAAACCAGAGTAAGAAAATAGGGTACCACGAATGAAGACAACAGTGGGCAACAATGCCGGTGGATAGTCACACGCCCAACTTTCCTCGGCTATAGTAACGGAAAACCGATGGTCGGTACATAATTTCTACCAAACCCAAAATTCAAGAGTTAAAATATTGAATTAGATCAAAACTTAGAGACCTAAATGTTGAACACTTTAAGACTGAACGCATATTTGTTCTTTAATATAATCATACTTTAAACATATATTTTTTTATAGGAAACAATACAAGGGCCCAAATAAACCAATCCCCTGCAATCCTTGATATATCTCTACCTACTCATTTTAATACTTGCACCAACTTTCTTTACAAACGAAACATCCCTAATCCTTCCTTGATTTTTTCCCTCAACCCAACAGCAATGGGAACACAAGGTCGCTAGTAAGATTTAGTTAGCATATTGAATGTTACGTTCTACATGTGAGAAAAAAAAATCGCCAAAACTTACCTTCTTAGCATCAATTTGACTCTCTAAAACTCGGGGGGATAATGTCCTTGCCAATGAAGTTGATTTCGTCCAATCAAAAAGAGAAGCTTGACCTCTAAGAATCCTTCTAAGATGCTCCTGTATCCACATTTGACAATTTACATCAGCAACAAAGTTACATCTCAAAAGAAAATTAACAAACCAATACTTACAAAACTGTGAATTCAAACCACAAGCTATAGAATAGATAAAAGCTAACAACTGCAGAAGCCAAACAATACTTAAGTTCCTATTGAGACAGCATCAAGTCCAACCAGAGTACCAAAAGTGGATTTCTAAGATGGTTTTGAGGTTCAATACCAACCTGGTCCTGAGAACAAGGGTGCAGATACCTTAACACAACTTACTCTTATCACCCGGTGTGCGCAATTGACCATGCCTATGTAGAGATATCCACGGAGCATAGCTAGGCTAGGAGAGGATGGCTTTATCGTCCCCATCCTCGCCACTCACTTTAATCCCCATCCCCATAAAATTCCCCATTAAATTTTGTGGGGAATTCATGGGGATCGGGTTCCCCGCAAGGAATTATTTCCAATTTTTCTTCTTTTTTTTCCTTTTTCTTAATCACATTTTTTACCTACTTTTTAAATCTTAATTCAATAAAAGTTAGATGAATTTTCAATTAATTAATTATGTAAGAAAAATATTCATCCAAATAAATATTCCTTAAAATTTTATGTATATAAATGTATTAAAAAATAAAATAATAGAAAATATAAATGGGGAGGGGAACAGGGATGGGGAATACATTCCTCGCCCCCAACCCTGTTTAGCTCATGATGAATTTTTCGTCCTCACCCACTCCCCCATTTCCCGAGGTGGGGCAGGTTTTGGATATCACAGTGATACGAGAAGAGGTTGCTAAAGATCCTGGGTTGTCAGGGATAATAGAAAAGTTGCAAGAGGATCTCGAGTATGTTCATGTACTCAGTGTTTTAACAGGCGCGCCTGGGCGCAAGTCGCACCTTTAGCGCCTCGCTTGAGAAAAGCGAGGTGCGGTTAATTAGGCGCTCGCCTTGTGGGCTTTTGTGTTTTCTTAGGGTTTTTTAGGGTTTATACCTCAATTTTTTTTGTTTTAGAGTCCCTATAAGCTTTTGGCTTCGGGGGCGTTGCCCCCGAGCCCCCATCGGGGGTCACGTTGCGCCCCCGAACCCCCAAAACCGGGCGCTTCGCCCTTGGACCCCGACTCGTTGACCGGGCAGCGAGACCCCTGTACTAGTCATTCGAAGCGCGACATAACTGATTCAAGACATTCAATGCCTTAAATAACTTAATTTTTTAACTCACAATGACAACATTCGCATAAAATGAAAGGTTAATAGTTGAATCTTATGTATGTTTTATATAGATTCTTTGTTAAACTTCATTTCTATTTATGAATGAAGGTTAATAGTTAAATGTAATGTATGTTTTATATATTATTCTTGGTTAAAACTTCATTTATATCTATGGAAATGTTTTTATTGTGTATACACACACACACACATATATATATATATTTTGTGTTTTTTTTATATAGTGCGTCTTAGGTAAAAAAGTCCTCGCCTTTTGGTGCGCCTTGCGCCTCAGGCTCCAGAGGGTCATTGCGCCTTAGTGCGCCTTGCGCTTTTTAAAACACTGCATGTACTCGTGGGAGGATTAACACTTATTCCAACAAAGTTATTGGAATAGAAAATTTTGATTTAAAAGAATAAAATCTTGAGCATTTTATCCTTTGCATTAATTGATGAAATTTGTCTTTTTTTCAAAAAAGAATGAGAACTAAGAACGTATCGAAAAAGAAGCAAGACAATTTTGAAAAATGAGAAGACCTTAGATCATCTTTGGGATGATATTAGTGTTCTTATCTATTGGACGTCTCTCTTTTATCACGGTGTTGTCGATATCTCCGATCTCTAATAAAATAATATATATTACTGCCACTTTTGTTATTTCTTTATATTTCATAATAACATGTCTGTATTTACTATTTACTATAATATTATTTGTAGAAGAAAATTGTCCTTATTGTAAATTTTTCTTTTTAGTAAACAAGGGTTTCTTTTCTTCTATTTAAGAAACGTCCATATTGTTTTGCATAATTACTAATGCAAGAGAGAAATATTCTTTTTTTTAACGAATCGGAGCAACGAAGGGCTGAATCTCAAGAGAGAAATATTATGTACAAGGTCTCTTATGGGCTTTCTAATGGTACGATGAGATTGAAGTCATACACCCAAAAAACTTCCTCAAATTAATGAAAAGAAAATAAGCAGCTAGGGCGTTTTATGAAATTGAGGATGAAGAAATGAGTTTTTATTAGATAATATGGGGTTCCACCTCAAAACCAATTGGTAGCAAGAGGAGTCGCCCATATATCATTTAAAGATGTGAAGACTCCTCACTTTTCCGATGTGGGATAAATGCCACAAAGTGAGCATCTCCAACATGCCCCTCAAGATGGTGTCATATAGGGAATCATCTTGAATTAGATCTAAATTTGTGGACTGAAATACCTACTTTGGCTTACTCGCTTGGGTTAGATCCAAAATTTTAGGATCAAATACCTACTTTGGCTTACTCGCTTGGGTTGGATCCAAAATTTTAGGATCAAATACCCACTTAAGTTTTACCTTCTTGGGTGGGGTCCAAATCACCCGTTCATATTTTTAAGTATTTGGGTTGGATCAGAATTTGAGGGACCAATAACCCACTTTGAGCTCTAATACCATATTAGATAATATCCCTGCTTCAAAACCAATTGGTAGAAGGGGAGTAAGCCCATATATCATTAAAGATATCAAAGACTCTTCACTCTTTCCAACGTGGGACAAAGACCACAAGGTGAATATCTACAACCGTTTTCATCAAGGAGAATGGTCATCAAACGTAGAGGAAAAGTTTAACACAAAGTTACCAACCAGGACATGAGAGAAATCAAGTTCCTTGTGGGTTGCTGAAAACTCTACATCAAAACTAGCAATCTGAAAAAAGAAATAAAAGAAGTGAATATCTTTTTGGATAGGAAATAATTTCATTATAAATGGCCAGTTACAAGAAGTGAATACCAAGTAAATATCTTCTGTACTTGGAATTTAATCAAGGAGAAAAAGAGGGTAGGGGTAGGAGATACCTGCTCCCTTAGAATGAGAAAGTGCTTTATCAAGAAAAGTTGCCCATCCATAGGTCCCGATCTTTTTGCAATAAGTTTACTTGCTTTCTGGGGTAGATAAAAAGAAGCGCATTATGAAAAAAAAAGGCACAAAGTTTGCTAGAGAACTTAGGCACTAAAGTGTAACAGCCGTCAAATCAGATAATAACAAACGAGGATCAAATCTCTTTTGAAGTACAATTTAAATATCTAATGAGTAATTTGACCTTTGAAAAAAAGTTAGTTGGTAAGGTCTTACTTGGATAGATGTAGAACAAACTTCTACAGCTTCCTGGAAAAAATCACAAAAACAGTAAATCAAACCCGTCAGATAAGCAATTAGAACTATCAGAATACCATAAGAAGCAAGACCGATTACCCAAGTACCTGGGCTAAACCAGTGAATACTGCTGGTTCTAGGCAACGATACAACTTTGAAAGGTATGATAAAGTTTTCTCCAGAGGAGGATACCAAGCGTTAGGTGCACCTTGATTCATGCCAACCTACAATAGGGTTGTGCCAGTATTTTATTATTATAGGGGGTATATAAAAATGAAGCCGAACTTTTGATTGAAAAGTAAAAGTGAGAGAACTATCAAAACCAATTTCTATCTAATTCCCTCTTAATGCACTAAGAAAAAAAAAACAACATTTCATTTTTCAATTAGCACATGCAAACAATCAGGTACAAGGACAAAAAGATGACAAAAAGGACCGAGTAGGGCATACAAGGCAAGGCACGCCTTGATCCAGTTTTGCCAAACTAGACCAAAGCCTTTGACCTCCAAGATTTGCTCAATAAAGCCCCAATTGACTATAACAAAGGTATTTCTTATGTCAAGTGAGATGAAAATCTTGGAGGACGTATGATGCTGCTCTGTTAAACTTGAGGGGTCTTCTTGATTAAAACAGCAAACCAATGCACAAACCAGCGTAGGTGAAAATGGGTCAAAAAGACCTCAGACCATTTGAGGTGTTTTTCAAAAAAAAGTAACCACTTCGCTCTTGATCAAGAAAAGGTGGAATTATAATATGCGTCATCGTATTAAATTTTTTATATAATGTAATATGACGAAGCATAATAGAATTTATGAAGTATTGATTGCATAACAGCATTAAATCCAGAAGAGAGATGAGGTATTTGAACCAGCATAAACACCAACAAGCATTCAACACAAGTATACGAGAGAGAGGTTCAAATATAGGGTAAGAAGATTACAGAAGTACTTTCTGACATATCCACAGCAGTTTTCTCAAGCTTTTCTGGATACTCCAAGTCTTTATCGGAAGGAAAATAATTTGCTATCTACATAAGAAAGTAATAAAGAATTATTTTTAAGTGTTTATTTTTCATTTTACGCTTAAAGAATATTAGCTATGCTTTATTGTATATAATTCTTTTTTTAGGAGAAAGGTACGAAAGGAAAGTGAAGTACCCACAATCACAAGAGTAAAAAGTGCATAAAAAACGTTTTAACAAAAGCCTTACAATTATAACATTTTAAACTAAAGGTGTATTACTTGAACTGCTACTCATATAACATTAGTGGTGGAATGTAACAGCGTCAAGTTCTAGTTTTATACTTCTATTCATTCCTTTTTTATTTGAAACAAGGTAATCACCCGCAGTGTTTTAAAAGGCGCGCCTAGGCTCAAGTCCCACCTTTTACGCCTCAATTGTCCCAGGCCAGGCGCGTATAATAAGGCGCACGCCTTACGTGAAGCCCCAGGCGCCAAAAGGTGCGCGCCTCGTGGGCTTTTTAATTTTCCTTTGCGTTTTTTGTATTTCAAATCCCCGTACTAGGTCATTCGAAGCGCATGAAGGTTGATAGTTGAATGTTATGTATGTTTTTATATATTATTCTTGGTTAAAACTTAATTTATGTCCATGCAAAGTGTTTTTATTGTGTATAGACACATATATATAAATTTTTTGTGTTTTTTTATATAGTGCGCCTTAAGTAAAAAAGCTCTCGCCTTTTGGTGCGCCTTGCGCCTCAGGCTCCAGAGGGCCATTGCGCCTTGCGCTTTTTAAAACACTAATCACCCGTTCTTAGGCCAGGCACCGGAGACATCGAAGGAGTAATGTCATAGATGAGTCTCGAACCTGGGACCTTAAAGGGAGCATACCTTCAAAACTCAAGTCTTCAACCACTGCACCACCCCTTGGGGACATACTTTTATTCATTCTTAAAATGAAGTTTACAGAACAAGGAAGCCAGGGGCATTATATAAAGGATGGCCTTCTGCAAATGGGCTTTGATTACCATGGTTAATTATAATCAGTCTCTATTCATTTAGTCCCCTCGTATTTTCTTTTTATATGACTTCTGCCAACTACACTTTACATAATATTTTCCTCAACTAAGCTGCTTTCTTTTAGTCCCCTTGTATTTTCCTTTTATTTATGTCTTTTTATCAAGTTCTCATTGTTTTTCAATTTCGACATTTTCTTTGTTACTCTCCCTTGGAGTTTGCATCCAATTCTTTCACTCAATGAAAAGCTTGTTTCTTGTTTAAAAAAACAAATGGTTATCAGATAGAGCCTTATATAACACCATTAGGTACAACATACAAAAGAATAAATGAAAATACTATGATTACAATTACCTCATCACGAATGTGTGTTCGGGCACGAAATGTTAGCCGTTCATGAACATCAGCAAGGATCCTTTGAAGTGTAGGACATAATCCAACTAATGACTCTCCATGTTGAGTGAGTTGTTCTCCCAGAACTTCAACTTTAAGAATATCCACTAGTTCACACAAAAAGTCCAAACTTGTTTCATGAACAAGTCTAGGACGCAATGTATCATAGAGGTACGTGGATCTGCACACACAGTTATAGACATCCAACATGTTAATATTAAAAAATAAATAAATAATGTTTTGGAAATGGAGACAAACTTTTCATTAAGAAAATGAAAAGAGGCAAAGCTCTTAAGATATAAAGCCTGCAAAGGGAGAACAAGAGGAAAAAAGCCAAAAGCAACATAACAAAATACAGCTTAAAAGAAAGAAGAAAACCGATAGAATGAGATAGTAGTCGAAGGCTTTGGCAAGAAGACTTCTGAATTAGGCACAATGTCTTGAATGAGATGGGAATTAAAGGCTTTGGCAAGAGAACTTTAGGAGGATGCCTTGATCTTTGCTTGCTCAAATGTGAAGCTCCATGGAAGATGAGATAAAAAATCCATTGATTTCTTTCCTAGAAAATTTCATAAAGAAGGGCTTTAACTGCATTGATCCAGAGATGCCGAGCTCTTTTTTATTTATTCTTGGCCAAATAATAAGACTAGAAACATTGGGGATCAAGTATCCCAGGAGAAAGCCCAACCCAATTGATCTTGAAGATGTCAAAAAACTTAAACCAGCAAGCTCTCAAATGTTCGCAAAGAAAGCGAAAGTGGACTGAAAATTTCAAGTCTTCAAAGCATAATGGGCAAACCGAGGGAGACAAGGCCGCTTTTGGCAGCTTTTTCTACAATGTATCAGCCGAGTTAAGACTTCCAAAAAGAAGAACCCAGGCAAAAAGTCCAATCTCCTTAAAGCTCGTTGGTTTCCATAAACTTTTGAAGAAGGGAGTGTGAATAGGCTCTAAAATGTCAAGGACTTTCACCAAAGATTTTATTGAAAATTAGCCGCCAGATTCTAGAGACCAAATCTTTCTATCCTCTCCAAAAGCTAAAACAAAAAGAGAGACGGTATTGAGAAGCTCTGCAAAATCTCTTGATTCGTCTTCTAAGACCAACCCTCTAAACGAGAAACTCCAGGAACAAGTGGATAAGTCTAAAAAAGAGGCTATAGAACCCGCACTCTTGTTGGATGCACTCTTCTCATATAGCAAAGAGTCTTCTCATATAGCAAGGAGTCTTCTCATATAGCAAAGAGTCTTGAGAAGACTTCCTTAAGAGGCAAGTTAGAGACCCAAATGTCCTACAAAGAGATTTTTCTACCATTACCAAGCTGAATTTTTGCAAAGTGCTTATGATTCTTCCAAGCTTTTCACCTTCCCCTTCTCTAGCAATCTATTCACCTCACTCTTCTTTCCTCCACTGGAAATCAAAAGTTGTCGTTTCAAAAAAAATTTGTCGTTGCAATGTTCTTGGAGATCTCTTTTGTGTTTGCCCGAGGAACTCTCTTCTTTAGTTAGAAGACACTAGATTTGGCAAATCCATCCCAATCTCCACTCCTCTCCTCAAATGGATGGAGAACTACCTAGTTATATATCATATGTTTGATCTTTAGGGTTTTGTTGCTATATATCTTATGTTTCCACCTATCAATATCATGCCATGGACCTCTCGCTAAATTGATACATCTTGCTCCTGACTTATATACTCAAGCTCAGCTACCCGATATTCTGTACTAACTAACTTTGTTCTCATTCATCCCTCTCTAGAGAAAATTTCTAGAGTTTCTCAATAGCCCTCGTAACCTTTCTTGGAGCAAGAAAGAGCAATAGGTAGTATGTAGGAATATTAGTATGAGTAGCTTGTATGTGGGTCAAACGACCACCTTATGACACGTGTGCGGTGCCCCAATTCTATAGCCTTTCACAAACAAGAGAGTCATTGTTTTTGGATTTCCATATAATGTAATCCAAATAGGTGGATGGCCAAGTTGAATCCAAAGGGGCTGCTAGTCTAGTTACTTCATCCTGTTACATACCAATAGTTAGGAAGCTGAAGATGCTTCAAAAATCTACACTACTTTGATAAAATTGGCCAATGAATCAGCCCTATAGCTAGAAAAAAGAAGTGCCATTAGCAAGCCATAAGTGGGAGATAGAAAATACTTATCCACTTTTCTTAAGGGTGAAACCTTCTATGAGAGCCTTGTTTTCGGCCAATAACAGTCATATCTTAAAACAGTCCATGATTAAGATAAAAGAAAAATGGGATTATAGCCCCCATGTCTAATCTTATAGAAGCTCTAATCTTCCACATTCCCCTATGATTGAGAAGTTTATTTTTTTATTTTTTATGACAGAGAGTCAGAGCTGCACTCCTCTGATACCTGGAGCACCACTGGCCCTTCCTTGGGCTAGAAATAGAATAATGGGATACATCAAAGGAGTGGAGAGAAAATTGGGACGTGCCTACAAATTAATGTTACAAGCAGGTCCCAAACCTGGGACCTCAAGGGGAGCATACCCTCAAAACTCAAGCCTTCAACCAATTGCGCCACCCTTCGGGGATGATGACTGAGAAGTTGGCAATTGATAAACAACTATGAATCCATTTCCTCCATACCAAGCAAAGAATTCTCAGTCTCCCATGTCAAAGGCCTTTTCTATGTCTAACTATAATATGATTCCTTGCCAACTTTTTCCTTTTCCTTTTCCTTTTCTCAATGAGTTCACATTGCATCAAGAATTTTGTCTTTTAGCCATAAAAGTCGATAGATAAGTAGTGTAGTATAAGGCAACATTGATTTCAACCTTTCTAAAGGACTCTAACAATAATTTTATATAAGCACGTGGTAAGACTGATGGGTCTGTAGTCGGTAACTTTCTTTGTTGCAACCATCTTTAAGATAAGATAGATATAGGTCTCATTTAAACGCAAGTTGATGATTCCATTTCTAAAAAAAATCATTGAACCTTCAAATCATCTTTAATAGTGTTCCAAGAAATTGTAAAAAAATATGTTGTGGATCTGTCGAATCTTGGAGTTTTGTTGCTTCCCAATTCCTTCAAAGCTTTAAGTATCTCAATCTCTGTAAAACGAAACTCTGATGTTTTTTGTTCTATGGAGACAAGACTCATCTTTTTTCATAATCTTAATAAAAACTTGTCCCTTTTTCCCCCCCAAAAAAACGACCAGTGAAGTTAGTCATTAGTCTGAAGGAAGTATATTCTTGCATTTTTTGTGATATTGTTGCTACAGAACCTCCCATTTTTAGTGAATGATGGCCTTTACAGGAAGGAGTTTTCAAATCTCATTGATGTTTCCTATTGCATTGCTCAAATCCTTCATTTAGTTGTACTTATTTTGTCCTCAATTTCATAGCAACAAATATGTTGTGAATCTGTCGGATCCTGGAGTTTTGTTGCTTCCCAATTCCTTCAAAGCTTTAAGTATCTCAATCTTTGTAAAGCAAACTTCCAATGCTTTTTGTTCTATGGAAACAAGACTCGTCTTTTTTCATAATCTTAATAAAAGCTTGTCCCTTTTTCCAAAAAAAAAACAACCATTGAAGTTAGTCATTAGTCTGAAGGAAGTATATTCTTGCATTTTTTGTGATAGTGTTGCTATGGATCTTCCCTTTTTTAGTGAATGACGATCTTTATAGAAGGAGTTTTCAAATCTCATTGATGTTTCCTTTTCAAATATGGGGGATGGATGTCAATTTCTAACTTTCCTCTAGACTATTGGACTCGAAGTTCTTTTGAAGCAATTGGTATGTACTTTGGTAGATTGGAGGAGATCAGCATGGAAACCATAAATCTTATCGATGTCTCAGAAGCTCGTATTAAAGTTAAGTGAGATTGCCTTTTGCGAAAGGCAATCTCTTTATTAAGGATTTCTCCAATCCCCTCGACATCTCAAGAATGGATGATGTTTTGAATGATTTGGGGCTTATTCTAGATGATACTAATGATGATTTTGTTAAGACATCTATCCTTGTTAACCAGCCTACCACATTGCGGGAACCAAACCTTCCTCTTTGTCTTTGCTCTCAGAGAGAAATCTTTGCCCATGCTTCTCTGCAACAAAATGAAATTTATGTTTTCGATCCAGAGACCTTTGTTGCTTCCAACTCTCAACCCCCACCATTGATGAATTCGAGCAAGAGCTAGCGATCTTTGTATTGGTGCAATTAAATGTAAAAATGAAGCTTTGCTCGCCAAATAGGGTTGGAAATTTATTCATGAACCTGAGGCTTTATGGAGAAAAGTTGTCTCTAGCACCCATGTTTTGGCTCCTTTAGAGTGGTTCATGCCCGGAAAATATGATTCTAGCCTAAGAAGTTCATGGCATAGCATTTTCAAAATCTGGAAAAAAAAATATGAGCATTTTTCGGTCTTAAAGGTGGGTAATGGGGAAAGTATGTCCTTCTGGAATGATAAATGGGTACTGGACTCTCCTCTAACGGAGTCTTTTCCTCGGCTATTTATAGTATCAAATAGTAAGGATGGCTCGGTTGCATCTTTTTGGGACTCCATCACTTACTCTTGTAACTTCTCCTTTAGGAGGTTGCTATTTGATGAAGAGGTAAATGATTTCGAGAGTTTACTTCTTGTATTATCACCCTTATCTCCAACTATGTCAAAGAAAGATGTCAAGTTTTGGTCCCTTGAGAACAGTGCTATCTTCTCTGTGAAATCCCTGGTTAAGTCAAATCTTCAATATATCCCCATGAATCTTTTCAAGAGCTTATGGAAGTCAAAAAGGCCCAAGAAAAATAAATATACTCTCTTGGATTCTCCTTCGTGATTCCATCAATACATCCAAAGTTCTATAGCGAAAACAATGCCATGCTAATGCCCCTTCATTTGCCATCTATGTTGGTCTTCATCAGAATATACAGACATCTGTTGTTTTTCTGCAGCTTTTCGAGTTCATGTTAGGCTAAATTGTTTGGCATTTTTAGCGTTGCTTAGGTCTTCTCTAATGACTCCAGAGCAGTGTTTTAAAAAGCGCAAGGCGCACAAAGGCGCAAGGCCTCCCGTGGAGTCTGAGGCGCAAGGCGCAAAAAAGGCGCGGGCTTTATTTTACGAGGCGCACCATATATAGAAAAGTGTAAAAAAGTATATATATTTACCACCAATCATATATTAATATCTTTCCATATACATTTACCATAAAATAATATTAAATTATAAATCTATCTAATATTTTCAAGAGAACAATTTAGATAATCTAATTTATAATAGAGAAATAAATAATTAAATATTAAATAAATATAAGCATATTATCTATTTCAAAGATAGTATGATAAATAAAATACATAAAACATTTAATAATAAAAATTTGTCCAACAGAAATCAATAAGGATAAAATAAAAAAGAAGCAATGTACTATTTTGAGATATCTCTAAAGCATCTTAAACTACATGATAGACATAATGCCAAATTAAAACTCAACAAATAAAAATATTATGGATTATGGAAAAGCAATAAATTTGTACTATTTTGAAGACTCTCAAAAGTCATCTCGAGCCACGTGATGGACAACTAAAAAATAAAATTACAATTACCTTAATTATTTTTACTTGTTTTTTCCAATTCTCAATGTACAAACTTACAATTACCTTAATTATTTTTACTTGTTTTTCCCAATTCTCAATGTACTTGACCTTTCATTTTTCCTCTCTCTTTTCTTCATTTTCTTTCCTTTAACAACAGTGTCTTTTCATTTACAACAAATATTTTTTCTTCTTCCTTTCACTCTAGGAAGCACGGACACTTCTATTTTGACAAAGTATTTGTGTCGTACTCGTGTCCGACACCAATACTTCCGGACACTCGTCGGACACGTGTCCGACACTCAAAATTCCGTGTCCTCTTTTATTATTATTATTTTCAATTTCGGACACTTAACGGACACACCATGGACACTTCACGGACACCCCAATTAAGACTTATTTGTTTCCAATGATGGATGGCATGACAACGGGAAGTGTTGGTGGAGGCCGTCGATGACGATGTCTATCAAAGATAGATGGACTAAAATGGAAAAAGGAAAAACTAGAGAGAAAATAGAATGTAGGGAAGGAAAATGAGATAAAAACTAAAATATATAGAAATGATTATGGGTAGGCTTATAACTAACTAAAATATTTGGATTTCATCTTTTAATAGTATACTATAAAAAATAATAATAAATCACGTATCCTCGACGTATCCGTATCCTGCATTTTTAAATAATGGCGTGTCTACGTATTCGTGTCGTGTCGTATCCGTATCTTGTGTCCGTGTCCATGCTTCTTAGCTTTCACTAATACAAAGTTTTCTTATGTTTTTTTTCTTCTCATGGACTTTTCTTCTTCTCCAAACACATCACAGGTTAGCCATTTTCTTCCCTAGGTGTTTTATGTTTTTTTTTTCAATCTCAAGATGGTAGAACGAAAAAATAAAAGAAAAAAAAATAAAGCCCTCAAGGCGCGCGCCCGAGGGCCTCATACGAAAGGCACGTAGAGCGCGCGCCTAATGATGCGCGCTGCGCTTTGCGCCTTTTAAAACACTGCTCCAGAGCAAATAGTTTGAGCCTTATTGGCTCGCATCTTGCTAAGAAAGGTCGTATGCTTTGGGTTAATGTTGTTAAGGCTTTTATCTATGAGCTATGGTGGGGAAAAATCAGAGAATCTTTCAAGATGTGCACCTTCCTTGGTTTTCAAGATTTGAATCTTCAAGGTTCAAAGTTTCCCCATGGTGGGCTCAGTCCAATGATTTTGCCTGCTTTCATTCTCAAAATATTATCACTGATGGAGTGTTTCTTTATTTGTTTTCTCTCTTCTAGTTTGACTAGTGTTATCTGCTTTTGTTCTTTGTTTTGTTTTTTTTTCTGGTCATTTTTGGACTCATCTTTAATTTAATTTTCTGTCTGGTTGTAAAATCTTTGTTTTTGCTTCTTTTCTCTTAGTTTTTGTTTTTGTTTTTTTTTTAATTGTTCTTTGCTCTTAGTTTTTGTTTCTTAAAGAGCTTCGCCTCTTTTCATTCACTTAATGAAAAGCTTGCCGCCTGTTCCAAAAACAAAGTTTAACACACATGGAAGGGCAAATTAAAACCCAGAACCTCTTACTTTGATACACATGTCCCTTACACAATTGAAATATCAATGATTAGATTTAGAATTACAAGACAGTTCACTTACAATGGATCTATTAAAGGTGCCAAACTCGAAACATTGTCTGCAGAAGATGGAAAAAAATGATCAAAGAGCTGGTGCTCGAGCTGACACACCTACAATTGGTAGTAATAAGAAAACATGTGAAATCGGTGCTTAATCCAAAGAAGTTGATCTATTTACATTTTTAAAATATTACTTAAAGATGAAATGATTGAAGTTTTAAAAAACTTAGAAAGTATAGTCCGTCTAGCTCTATTTTTCTCTTAAACATCTTATTGCATTAGGGGGTACATGAGTTGAGTTCAGGGAAATGTTTGGACCAACCCAAAAATTCGGGTTAGTCACTTTTCCAACCCAACCCAACCATTGTATTTTCGGGTAGTGTTGGGTTGGGTCATCAGGTTCATCAAATATAGTACAAAGATAAATATTGTTTACCAAATTAGTTATACATTGTACATGTCATAAATAAAAAACAATCTCTAACCATTGTCATATCAATGTAATAAAATGGATATAAATATTAAATATGCAAAATATCGAATCAAAAGTCACTCACCATTATTCTTACATTCATGGTTCATATAGAAAATCTAAAATGTAGAACATAACAACAAATACATTGACTTCCATAAAGCAAATAGATAATTAAAACGACAAAAATAGATGACATAATTCGACTTCCATCGAACAAATATATAATTAAAATCAAAAAAAATAAATGACATAATTTGACTATATATTTATATCATGATATAAATATTCTAAAGACTTAAAAATAATATAAAGAATATTGAAAAATAAAGTCTAAATATAATAATTAAATATATAAATATACGCATACATAATTACGTTATAGGTAAAAAAAATAAAACTTAATAATCAATTCGAGTTAGTCAAGTGAGCTCGAGTTAATTAATAATCAATTCGAGTTAGCCAAGTTAGCTCGAGTTAATTATAGGTCAAGTTATGTTATAGGTAAAAAAAAATAAAACTTGATAACCAATTCGAGTTAGTCAAGTTAGCTCGAGTTAATTATAGGTCAACCCATGACCCAACCCAAAGCAACCCATAAAAAATTTATTAATTTGAACCCAACCCAACGCAACCCATAAAAATTTTATTAATTTGAACCCAACCCAAAAATGAGTTTAACATAACCCATCAAATTGTGTTAGGTTGATTCGGGTAGTCGGGTTATTTGAACACTCCTATTAAGCATGTTTATCAGAGGAAGGGGCAGAAAGAGAATGGGAAAGGAAAGTTAGTTATGTGGTAGCTTTTTTAGAATGAGGGCAGGCCACACTTGAGTGGGTCCATAAAATATTTTCTGTTACAAGATAGATGTAAAAATTCAAACACATCTCCAAGGACTCCACAGCATATTAAGGCAATGGTAATCTGAATAATGACTTTTACTATATTAGCACGGAGCATCTCAACTTTAAGTATCAATAAAATGGCCCCTCTTCGGCTTAAGATAATCTAAAAACTTCTAATTCTTCCCTCATTGAATCTTAGCCTTGCCACTAAAAACTGACTTGATCGAGTTTTTGAATTCAACAAAATTTGGGACTCGAACTCATAACCAGCTGTTTACTATTTGATACATGATACTACTCCTTTTGGAAACTGCCTTGATCGAGTTTGCAAGTTCTTTGTTTTCATTACCGGACTTTTTATGTTCCATTGTAAATATTCTTAGTAGTCTTTACATGTTTTATTGCCGTGCTTCTGCACTCCTTTTTGGGGTTTAAATCTTACTCTATTTTCATTACATCAATAAATTTTGTTTCTTGTTCAAAAAGGAATTGCTCACCTGTGTAAGAAACCATTAGAAATAACCAACTAACTGTACAAGAGGAAACCTAACTTTTATGTATTTAATACCAATTAAAAGCTTAAAAAAATTAAATTAAATTTTAAAAAATACCTGCATCAAATATGCACATCCAGATCTAGTCAATGATGGGAGAGCCTCTTTCTTAGCGAACTCAGATATCCGTTGATGCACTATATTTTTTATCTAAATATATTCAATGTGAAAATAATAAGGTACACATCACCATCTATCCACAGTGTACAGTGATGATGAATAACTAAATAATGAGCTCACCAGGGAGAGTCGTTGCTCACAGTACAGTCTATGGCATTCTGCAAGGATCTCAATATATTCCTTCCTTGTTGATCTGCTCTCAATTTCTTCCAGCACAGGTTTGAGCTACACAACTACGATATTTAATCGTGTATACTAAAAGAAGTCGTCCAGCTATAATGTTTGCAAGCAGTGTAGTGCCGAAGGTGAGGGATTTAATTTCGAGGAGCACCATGTATAAAAAAATATTTAAAATATATATTTCCTTAAATATTTTCTCCTATTCCTCAATTTAAGTAGAATACTCATGTAATTTTATTGAATTTCCACTCTAAAGAAATCACTCTTTCAATTGTAATTTAGGGACACGGGACAGTAAATAATATTGTTAACTTCAAAGTAAAAATCAAAGTCAAAACTGTAAAAAAAAATACCAAGTCTAACAAAAACGTTGAACTGATGATTTTTTTTTCCTTTGTTTCAAAATTAATACATTAAACAAAGTTTATAAAAATACATTTAATAGAAAAAAAACTGAAGAAAGCAAGAACCGGATGTTTAAAAATAGTAATATAGTTTAATATTTGAAAGAATGTGAAAAATCTCTTGCGCACACTCAAAAATTAAAATATTTTAATAACATTTATTTCTTTTCCAGATTCCAAGATATCCAACTTTTAATAATCTCTTTTTTCATCTATTTTTTAACTTTTTAGACTCTTCCCATGGTTGTCGAAGCTTCACAGTCGTTTTGGGAGGGCGAACGAAATTTAAAAGAAAAAAAGAAAAATTGAAGCCCACCCCTTAGGAAGCACGCTGTGCCTTCTTGAGGCGAAGCCCCAAGGCTGCGCCCCATGCCTTTGTTCGCCTGGGGTGCCTTCTAAAATATTGTTTGCAAGGGTTTCTAAATTTTTAGTCCATGCGGACGGTTGACATCTTGTTTTAGAACTTAGAACTATATATGCAAAAATAATTAGGGAAATATAGATTGACAGAATATTTCATAGCAAATATAAATAGGATCATTACCTCATCTGCAACTGCCTCAAATCGCACATAAATAAATGAAGCTTCTACACCCTCGGAAACAACAGTATTACTGCTGCTGCTACGCATAGCTGCCTGAACCTGGTAAAGAAAACATCCGAATTCACGAGATATTTTGTTTCTGGTTTAAAAAAAAGAAAATCTATTAAGTTGGAACATGGATTGTGTCTGATCAGGTATGTATGAATCAGATATGTGCTTATAGATAATCAGTGGACAAGACTTATTTTTATTCACCTGAGAAGAAGCACTTTTGAGAACAGAAACAACATGAAAACGAATCATACCAAGTGCCCGAGACTGTAAAAAGATAAATTATAGAGTTAACAAGATGTACACGGCTATCACTTTCCAAAACAAATGTGAACAGCTGACAAGTAAACTAATATAATAGTGTCAGCTAAGAATTAAAAATAAAGTTTTCTTTCCTTACTTTTACAAGTGGATAGTAAATATTATTTGCCAGGGAGCTCAATTTGCATGGGGTTAAAAGAGCAAAACAAGTGCAACTTTTTTACCTCTCGTTGTCCATTTTTTTCATCCCATCATTAATACTCTTTGCTTTTGTTATTTATCAAGTTGCACAAGCAGAGTCAAGTAATTGTTACATATCTAACCCTGGTCTCTAATTCCTAGTAATCATCCTAGTGAATTATGGGAAGGGAAAAACAACATCAAAACAATCTACATTAAAACACCTGGAGTTGTCGAAATTTGAGCAAATAAACGCTGGATTCAGCATATTGGGGATTACTTTCAGCAAATCTGAAGAAAACAAAAAAAAAACTTCAAATGGTCACACTATTAACTTAAGTAAAGCAAGGATCTTTATTTAATAAGAAACAAAGATGTAATAATTACAAAAGAAGGCAGAGCCTAAGGGGAGAGGGGTGAGGCCCCCTCCGCACTATACAAGCAAAGCCTCCCAGCAATGAATGACAATATAAGTAAAGGAAATATCTCATTTGAGCACTTACAATATGCAATCATCGAGTCTTTTCAGCATGGGAAGAAAGTTTTCATTTCCAACACTCATGTTTGGAGAATAGAAGATGGTTGTAATCTGGAAACGATTAGCAAACGTGAAGAAAGAACTAAGGAATAATCTAAAATACATTATCCACAGTAAAGAATGGAAATTTATTCAAATGTTGCTTGATTTGTAGTACACAAGCTATTGTTGCAAACACAATTATTTTGTTGAAAAAAGAAACAAACTTTTCATTAAAAGGCACTTGTCGAGCAAAGTCCTGATGAGAAACGGGTTTTCTTCACACTCCACCAACTCTCACAAAATTGGGATGCATCTTCCTCTCCCATTTCCCTTTATGTCAGTTTCGTTGGAGTTTCCTCCATATGCGTCTTCTTCTTCACACTCAAGGCGCGTGTCTGGCACGCCCAAGGGCCACATACAGTAAGCATGTAAAGCGCACTCCTTATGATGCACGTTGAGCCTTCCTCAGGCAAAGCGCCAAGGCCATGCCTTGAGCCTTTGTGCGCCTTTTACAACACTACCCGAGGGCTGAGAGTTTGAGTTTTATTATTTACCGTGTTATTTTATTGTAAAAAAAGGCTCAGAACCTGGTCTAAAATCTTGCAACACTTTCATCTTGTCAATGAAAATGTTTTCATTTCCTTTAAAAAAAATAAGTGGTAAATACCATAGGCTACTAATTTTCAAGGATAACCAATAAGACCAAATAGATCACCAATAGGTAAGATTTTTTTTTTTTTTTTTTTTGATAGGAACGTAACAATTTCATTGATGTGAGATAAGTACAAAAGGTATGGGGCACTATAAGAAACAATGCCAATCAATTGGGCCCTTATTAGGTAAGAAAATTGGGCCCTTATTAGCATATAGGGCATTGATTACCACATTAGAATTGAAGATCTTCGAAAGAAAAGTGAGGATGTCATACCAATCAATGTGAGTAAAGAGTTTGGTCACAATCCGTAAATGCTCAAAATCAAGCTGCAGGACCTCAAAGTTTCTTTTCACCCAATAAGAGATATTGAAATGGCCCTAGTTGGGTTTGTCAATGGAAAGAGTACTAAGAGAAGCTATTGGTTATTTATTCATAACTGGGTTTAGAGAATTTTTTGTAGGAGAGGTGGGGTGAGAAGAAGGGTTATTCATAATGAAACATTGGTTATAAGGAGTGACTTAATTAATCAAATGAGAAAATTAAAAGACTTCACTCCTACCTTCCTACCTTCATTGAGTACAATCTAGAAAAAATGTGGAAACTCCTCGATTAAACCAAAACAACAACAACGTTGAATCAAAACTTCCCAATTCGAGACAATGTCTTGGATGTAATAACCAATGACAAAGGTGATACCGTGATAAGGAGCACCAAGATGAGGCCTTGAGCTTTGATTGATCAAAATGTGCCTTCCAAGAGTGATGAGAGTTCTGAAAAATCCTTAAGCTTCTTTCCCACAATAATTCATATAAAGATGGATTTCACTTAATTTTTCCACAAAAGGTGAGCTCTTTTAGGTAGCTTTGGATATGCAAGCCTTCCAAAAGCTTCATAATTCAACAGTATACAAGGTATTTAGCATTATCATTGGCTTTTCAAGGGCCTATAGATAGATGAAGACCCGAAGTACCAGCCATAATCGAACAGGGGGTGTGGGAATATTTCACCCCATCTAGTTTTTCTTGCCAGAATTTTCTGTAGAGTCTGTCGGACTTCTCGCTAAAAATATGTGATCTCTTTTCTCATGACTCTAGATTCTTCTACATAATGGCTCCTCTATCTCTAGGAGGGGTCGTGCATCTTTGCTAAAGTGGGTAAGTCTTATCACTCCAATGAGAAGGAATTCTACACTTTAATCTAATGTGAAGCTTCTAGGATTGAGGAAATGCCCTACACCAGAACAAAACTTGGCTTGTCACCATCGGAATCCACAAGGCAATTAAGTGTCAATACCTCTGAGCCATTGAGTATGAAGGTTCTACTTTTTGTTGAATGCGTCCTCCATCAAATCTCTGCTGTGTAAGGCTTCACTTGAAGAAGGCTTCCTACACCAGGCTTTATCGTTGAGGTACAAACCCTTTAGTCTTATGCAACCATCCAACCTCTCTAATGAAAGTACGTTCTTTCTTTTCTTCAACAAAAAGAATGAGAAAGAGGGGGGAAAATGATTTGTCACGACTAAATTGTTGGGAAAGAATTTTCAAGTGTAGTTTGAGAATCTGAACAAGAGTACAACATTCTGATACGAACTCGGGGTCGTTGAAAGTTTACTCAAGGCGAACCAAGAAGTGACGGATCTCTTTTATTGCTTTATTAAATATAATTATGTTTTGTTATTTAAGTTGTATTGGGCTTTTGGGCCTTAATAGGGATTATTTACTAAATTAGGTTAAATACTAGGTTTACTATAAATAGGTCATGTTAGGCCTCTAGGAATTCATTCAAACAGTTGTTGTCTTTGTATTTGGCTCTTTGAGAGATCCTCTCGAGAGATTATCATAGTTTCTTAATAATAATAGTAGTAGATTCTATCATTTTGGTATCAGAGCCATTTGCCGATCCGGGAATGGTGAGTACTAAGATGGAAACCAGGATGCAAGAGTGTGAGGAAAACGGCAGTGCAGAGATGCTAAAAAAGCAAAGAGTTCGAGGTTCATTGGCGGCTATGGGGAGTCGGATGGATCAGAATTTGGACAGTTGAATCTCAACATACGTAAGCTTTTAGAACGCAAACCGAACTGGCTGAATCCCGAACCAGCTGTCGCGGATAAAGGGAAAGGGGTTGCGCCAGAACCGGAAGGGGAGAGCGGTGTGCGGGCGTCGGCGGCGGAGGAGCTGAGCGGCGTGGTCGGTGCACGGCCGGCTGGCATCGATCAAGGTGGGGGCGTTGGCGAACGGGTGTGCGCGAGAGGCGCGACGGCGCGGGCTCGGCTGCGGCACGAAGGGCGCGGGCCAGGCGGCGCGGCGCGGCGCGCGAAGGGGCGGCGGTCCCGGGTGCGGCCGAGCGGGCTGGGAGGACCGAGCGCGAGCGAACGGGAGTGGGGCGCGAGGGCCGGCGCGGTTCTGGGCGCGGGTTTGGGCGCGTGAGCGGGGTGGTCGGGGCCGGTGGGCGAGTGGGCGAGAGCCCTAGCGGGTGAGCGGGGTTGGTCGGGGATGCGACCGAGGTGCGGAGAGTGGGGCGCGGGCTCGGGCGCAGTGGGGGGTGAGTGGAGCGCGGCCCGTGGTGGTGAGCGGGCGGGGCGCGGTCGAGGCGAGGCGGCGACCGTGGTGCTGGGCGGGCGGTCGGGTCGGGCCGGGGTGGAATCACCGGCCGGGTCCGCGAGTGGACCGAGAGAAACTTTTCGTGGCTTGACCGATGGGGACAATTATATGAGTTCGGAATTCGAGCGAAGGGGAGATGGCCGGTTCGATGGCAGGGGGAATGTTTTTTCGGAGGAGAGGAAGGTGCGCATAGGCTATGAAAGGCCGATTGCGCATGACGGTTGGAACGAGCGGGAGGATTGGAGGGACAGCAAGAACGGGGTGACCGAGGGGACCAGGCGCGCGCGATGGGATGGACCAACTGTTGATAGACGGTTACTGAAATTGGAAATGCCGGTGTTTAAGGGTCTTATTGATGAGGACCGGACGGTGGCTCTGCTCGCCGAGTAGAAAGGTATTTCGGGGTAAATAGGTTGACGGCCATGAAAGGGTCGATGCACGACCACAATGTATGGAAGGGGAGGCATTGGAATGGCTACAGTATGAAGAGGATCGAGCTCCGATTGCTTCGTGGGAGGAGTTTCGAGAATTGCTATTGCATCGTTTCCAACCAACGATCAATGACAATAAATATGCCAATTTGATGAGTCTGCAACAAGTGGGAACAATTAAGGAATATCGCGGTTGTTTGAGAAATATGCAAAGGGTATGCGCGATATCGGTCACGAGTGCCTTGGAAGGGAAATGGGAGAGTGGTCTAAAGCGCGTAAATACGGCGAAATGAGAAAACTCGAGACCACTGGAATCCGTGATAAGAAATTCATGGCATAGGTAATCGAAGATGACTTGGCTTTTCGAAATCAAGCCAAAGGAGTCAGCACGACGTCAACGGTTAGACCAAGCCTGAGTTCGGGTACTATGGGTACAAGAGTAGCAGGGAGTACGAACCTAAAAACCATCCCACCTGCCTCAGTCTATTCTAGCCGATCAACACCGTCGAACAACCCCACCCCCGCCATCCCGTATAAACGTTTAACAGATAGTGAGATCCGCATTCGTAAAGACAAAGGGCTATGTTTTAGGTGTGATGAGAAGTTCATACCGGGGCATCGATGTAAGAAAAAGGAACTGCAAGCTCTGGAGATTCTTGTTGTACGTGATGCAGTAGAAACACGAGAAAATGAGGAAAATGATGATTCCCAAGAATGTGCGTTCGAAGATGCTTTTGTTGAGGAAATGGTGGATACACCGAATATGGCAGCCTTTCATTTGCACTCCATGGCTTGGACTAAGCTCTCCAAAAACTCTGAAGGTGACAGGCTCGATACGGGGACATGAAGTAGTAGAATTAATCGATAGTGGGGCTACGCATAACTTCATATCCGAGGACATGGTTGCTAAGTTGAAATTACCGGTAGAACCATCTGATGATTATGGCATTATGTTGGGGACTGGGGATTCTGTGAGAACTGCTAGCATTTGTAAGAATGTGGAACTTCAGTTGACCAAGATGAGAATAGTAAATGATTTCTTGCCCTTACCGTTGGGTAGTGCGGATGTGATTTTGGGCGTTGTGTGGCTTGCCACACTGGGAAAAATTGAATTTGACTATCGCGCGCTTAAAATGAAATTCAAGATGGGGTCAGGGCAGGTCGAATTGCAGGGCGAGCCACGGCTGGTCAAGGCCCAGGTTTCATTGAAATCTATGATGAAATCCTTACGTCCCGAAGAGCAGGGGTTTCTGGTCGAGCTGAATATGATTGAAACCCCGATACCGTCTCGTGAAATATCCGGACCCTACCGACTTGTCTCGGTACCCACGTAACTCCACGCCGCTTTGTTTATACTCACCGGTTTTTGAATCATTGACAGGTCTTCCTCCACAACGTAATTGCGACCATGTTATTGCGCTATTGCCAGGCAAAGACTCCGTGAATGTACGTCCGTATCGGTACCCGCAGTACCAGAAGAACGAGATTGAAAAATTAGTAGGAGAAATGTTATTGGCGTGTATTATCCGTCCCCAAAGACGAGCCCGCTTTTCAAGTCCGGTTCTTTTGGTTAAAAAGAAGGATGGGAGTTGGCGCTTACGTATCGACTATCGCGCTACTGAATTAGGCGACGATGCGATAAGTATCCGATACACTTGGTGGATGAATTATTAGATGAGTTGCATGGGGCAACGGTATTTTCAAAAATTGATCTTAAGGCGGTACCATCAAATACGTGTTAAGCGGTGATGTACACAAAACAAAGATTTAGAACTCACGAGGGCCACTACGAGTTTGTAGTCATGCCTTTCGGATTACGCAACGCTACCGCGACATTTCAATCGATTATGAATGAGATTTTGCGTCCGCTTCCTCGCCGCTTTGTGCTAGTATTTTTTATGACATCCTCGATATACAGTGTGACCATCGATGAGCATAAGGAGCATTTAGTCGTGTTTTGAAGTGTTACGGACACATGCCCTTGGTGGCAAATGCCAAGAAATGTCGATTTGGATCACGCAGAGATGAGTATTTGGGGAATTTTATATCTGCGAGGAGTGGTCACGATCCCGAGAAAATTGTGGCCATGGAACGTTGGCCAAGCCCTAAAACATTAAAGATTTACGGGATTCCTTGGGCTCACAGTTTACTATCGCTCGTTTTGTGGCGAATTATGGGTCGATGGCCCTTCCATTGACTCAATTTAAAAAAAGGAAGGTTTGAATGGGGCCCAACAATGAAGAATGCTTTCAGAGACTTAAGCATGCAATGAGTAGTGTGCCAAGATTGCGATTGCCGGACTTTGATCGGGCTTTGTTGTGTGAGACGGATGCTTCCTGTATTGGCGTGGAAATACGATCTTGATGCAACAGAGGCGTACCGTTGGCCTATTTTAGTAAGGCCCTTCCTCTTACCCATCGCGTGAAGTCGGTTTATGAGCGCGAGCCGATGGCTATCGTGTTTGCAAATCCAAATACATGGCGAGCTTACCTATTGGGACACCACTTTATTGTACGTGACGGACCAAAAGAGCCTTAAATTCTGCTAGAACAACGTGTAGTTGATGGAGAGTACCAAATGATGGATAGCGAAACTCTCGAGTTATGATTTCCATATTGAATACAAGAAAGGATTAGAAAACAGAGCGGCAGATGCCCTTTCTCGTATGCCATCGACCGGGGAATTGAGCATGTTGAGTTGTGTGGCCGGAGTTAACACGGCAGTGTTCGCTCAACAAGTGCGGGAAGATGAAAAGTTGTTTGCTATTTATAGTGTTGTAGTTGCAAGAGAGGATGGTCCGCCAGGTTATTCCGTCATGGGTGATGTGCTATTATACCAGGGACGGTTGGTGCTACCTCCGGCTTCACCTACGATTCCTCTGTTACTTAATGAGTTCCACGGGGGAGCCATCGGGGGGCATTTTGGGGTCCTAAAGACGTACCAACGCCTCGCTAAAGAGGTATATTGGCCTGGAATGAAGGCTCGCGTCCGCGCATTTGTGGCCGAATGTTCGATCTGTGTGCAAGCGAAGCATCTATCGTTGTCACCAGCTGGTTTTTTACAACCGTTACCGATTCCGGACAGGATTTGGGAGGACATCTCGATGGATTTTGTTGAAGGACTTCCCGCTCAAGGTTATGACACTATCTTTGTGGTGGTGGATCGGCTATCTAAGTCGCCGCACTTTATACCCCTTAGGCACCCATTTACTTCTCTTCAAAGTCACGTGTCTTTATCGTGAAGTGGTCCGCTTGCACGGAGTGCCTAAGAGTATCGTGTCGGACCGTGACAAGATATTCACTAGCCTCCTCTGCGGGAAGAGATATTCAAGGCTTCGGGACTCAAATACGTCGTAGTACTACCTACCACCCACAAATTGATGGCCAAACCGAGGTCGCTAATCGCCGCTTAGAATCGTACCTCGATGCTTTGTGTTGACACACCAAGGCCCGTACCGATGGTCGGCTTGGTGAGTTCGGTTTCAATACGTCTTTTCACTCATCCATGGGGATGACTCCTTTTGAAATTGTTTACGGGCGTTCTCCGCCGACCATTCTGGGTTATGATTATGGGGCTAGTCCGGTAGCAACCGTGGATTCCTTAATGATGGAACGTGATCGAATGTTGGAGAAGCTTAAGGCAAATTTGTTGCGTTCACAGCAATTAATGACGGAGCGTGCTAACGCAAAGCGCCGGGATGTTCAGTATGATGTGGACGATTTGGTGTATGTTAAGCTCCGACCCTACCGCCAGTCGTCCTTGGCGAAGTTTACACACCCCAAGTTAGCACCACGGTTCATCGGGCCATATCGTGTGTTAGCTCGGGTGGGGCGATGGCGTCTGGGGTTGGACTTACCACAGACAGTCGGTCGATTCACCCGTTTTTCATGTTTCCGTGCTACGCAAGGCGCGGGTTCCTCCGGGTGGTTTTCCGACACCGCTTTGGTAGGAGATGATCTAGGCGTGCTCGCTTGTCCCAAGGCTCGTTTTGGGTCTCGAGAGTCTTCGCAGGAGGGAGGTTCGCGCCAAGTTTTGATCCAATGGGAAGGATCCACTCCGGACGACGCTACTTGAGAGTCTGCTGCAGATCTAGAGCTCCAATTTCCGGATTTTCACCTTGAGGACAAGGTGGCTCTTTGGGGGGGAAGTATTGATACGAACCCGGGGTCGTTGAAAGTTTACTCAAGGCGAACCAAGAAGTGACGGATCTCTTTTATTGCTTTATTAAATATAATTATGTTTTGTTATTTAAGTTGTATTGGGCTTTTGGGCCTTAATAGGGATTATTTACTAAATTAGGTTAAATACTAGGTTTACTATAAATAGGTCATGTTAGGCCTCTAGGAATTCATTCAAACAGTTGTTGTCTTTGTATTTGGCTCTTTGAGAGATCCTCTCGAGAGATTATCATAGTTTCTTAATAATAATAGTAGTAGATTCTATCACATTCATATCAAAATATTTATGTCAAAAGTCAAACCTTACATTCTCCAACTCATTGAAGTAGTTGAGCTTATTGTGAAGTGCTTCAGCGAATTCAATCAATCTCTGCTTCTCCATGACCTACAATCAAGAAGATTTAACAAACAAATAAAAATCATACTTTCAGATGCCAAAGTTGTTGATTATTCAAACACTTAATACTATTGCATACAAAACATTGCCCTCCGCTTAGAACCAAACAAGGAAAATAAAGTTAGCACGAGCCTCTAATCTCTCTCTTTTACATCTTACTTTTTCCCTTTTTATGCTAGGAAATAATGATCCTTACATTTATAACATGCTAAGTACAAAAGTAACAGAGAGGAATTCTCTCTCAGATTAAAAAAAAAAAAGCATCCAATGGACTTAAATCATAAAAGAAGGATTATTAAAACAACCCACATTGAAACTTTTTTTCATATAACAAGGAATCGGAGCTTTGCCCCACAACAAACTTGGGGGCACCTATGCCCGGACTAGAGAGACAACAAGGAATCTTACAATTAAACTCACTCGTGGATTTCAAACCTGGAACCTCATGGAACACCAAACCTCTGCCAACAAGGTCACCCCTAGGAAACTCAATAAATAAGACACGATACACACCAACATCGATCTAGAGACCAAAAAATTGTCCACCTCACAACTCTCCATATTTGTATAGCTCTCTCATTCTTTTTTCTAAGAAAGAAAGTTTTCATTGAGAAAGATGAACGAACATACAATTGCATAAAAAAAATTAAAAAGTAATATTACAAAAAAGGCCCTGACAAAAATGTCCCAAGAAAATATATAAAGGGTGTCCAATCCCACAATATCAAGCCAAGACCATAATTACTAAAAAGTCTTGTGATAGAAATAGAATCCCACGTATAAGTATTAAACCTAACCACTTCTCAAAGCTCATCACATGACTACACCAGATCTCTAGAAATCGTATTGTTCCTACGAATCCTAAAGCATTTCCTCATTCGAAGCAAAACTATCATCATCCCACACCAAACTAACAACAAAGGAGGCCAACTATTTGGCGAACTGAACAAAATGCCAATCCCACAAGTGATGAAGATCCTCAGCCTAACGAATGCACAAAATCATCGGCGCGTAGACAATATTGAAAAAGAATGTCTCTAAACTGGTCCATGGTATTAACTCTTCCATGTAAGACCTATCAAGCAAAAAACTTAAATAGAGTTAACTATCATGGGTTGTCCTAGTGGTCAAAAAAGGTCTTCCCAAAATAAAAGGTAATGGGTTCAATCCCTGATTGCCACCTACCTAGAAATCAATTTCCTACGGGTTTTCTTGACAACCAAAAGTTGTAGGGCAAAACGTTATGTCCCATGAGAAAATTCAAGATGCGTGTAAGTTGCTCAGACACTCACGAATATCAAAAAAATAGTCAAAAGAGTTTCTTTACCCAAACTCAAGCTAACATGATAAGAACCAAATATATATTATAATAAAAAGATAATAAAGATAAAAGATAACCCAAGTGTTAAAGGTACTTGGACCCTCCCGATCTTTAGACCACTCTCAAGCCCTAGATACTCACTATCTCAATACTTCTCAATATATCCTTACTTTCCTATCCTCTCTTATTTATAGTCTAATATGTTTATCCTACTCCTACTCCTAATAAGATTGACCATTCCTTATCCTACTTCTAAACGGGCCTTATCATTACCTGGCCCCCAAAATACACCTTGTCCTCAAGGTGTTTATTACAAAAGAACAAAAATAAACAATGATTGGAGGTGGCGCCGGCGGTGTTGGAGGGTGATCATAGGTGGCGGCAATGGCCATTCGATGTCTTGATCCTTCTTCGTCATGAGCTTACATTGCTTCTTTCGTCTCCTCACTTGTCAAATGAATTTTATTTTTCTCTCCCATAATTGTATTCTTTGGTGGTTTTGCATTTGTCCATTCTTTCTTTTCTTCATTGACGAATTTCTTCTTCTTCGTTCTTGGATTAACTTCTTCAATGAAATGAATTCTTGCCTCGGTTTCTTTTTTTCAAATTTTTCCAAAACTACCGCTTTAAGCATTGCATATTTTGAAAAAGTGCCTTCTTTAACAAGCCGGTTGTTCGAGTAGTGTTCTTGGTTTCTTCCCACCATCCTTTTCTCTTGTGTTTTGATACGAACCCGAGGTCGTTGAAAGTTTACTCAAGGCGAACCAAGAAGTGACGGATCCCTTTTTATTGCTTTATTCAATATAATTCTGTTTTGTTATTTAAGTTGTATTGGGCTTTTGGGCCTTAATAGGGATTATTTACTAAATTAGGTTAAATCCTAGGTTTACTATAAATAGGATATGTTAGGCCTCTAGCAATGCATTCAAACAGTTGTCGTCTTTGTATTTGGCTCTTTGAGAGATCCTCTCGAGAGATTATCCTAGTTTTAATAATATTTGTAGTAGATTCTATCATTTTGGTATCAGAGCCATTTGCCGATCCGGGAATGGTGAGTACTAAGATGGAGACCAGGATGCAAGAGTGTGAGGAAAACGGTGCCGAGATGCTAAAAAAACAGAAAGAGTTCGAGGTTCAGTTGGCAGCTATAGGGAGTCGGATGGACCAGGAATTTGGATAGATGAATCTCAACATACAGAAGCTTTTAGAACGCAAACCGAACTCAGTCGAATCCCGAACCAACCGCTCGCGGATAAAGGGAAGAGGGTTGCGCGAGAAGGAAGGGGGAGCGGGCGCGGCGCCGGGCGCGGAGGAGCTGAGAGGGGTGGTCGGTCCGGCGGGGCTGGGGGCGTGTGGCGAGAGGGTGCGGCACGAGAGGGCGCACGGGCGCGGGCTGGGGCTGCGGCGCGGAGGGAGCGGGCCAGGGCGGCGTGGGCCGACGCGAGGGAGATCGGACCTGGGGGTGCGGCCGAGCGGGCTGGGGCGGACCGGGCGCGGGCGAGCAAGAGTGGGGCGCGAGCACAGGCGCGGGTGAGCGGGGGTGGTCGGGGCATGTGGGCGAGTGGGGGGAGCGAGCCTCGCGAAGTGAGCGGGCTGGTCGGGGATGTGGCCGGGTGCGCGTGTGAGTGGGGAGCGGGCCTGGGCGCAGGTGGGGAGTGGGGCGCGGGCCGGCGGTGGTGCAGCAGGCGGCGCGGTCGTGGCGGGCGATCGTGGTGCTAGGCGATCGGGCCGGGGTGGTACGAGCAGGTTTGGGTCAGCCGGGGTGGACCGGAGGGAAAGTTTTCGTGGCTTGATCGATGGGGACAATTATATGAGTTCGGAATTCGAGCGAAGGGGAGATGGCCGGTTCGATGGCAGGGGGAATGTTTTTCCGGAGGAGAGGAAGGTGCGCGCCACGAGCTATGAAAGGCCGATTGCGCATGACGATTGGAACGAAAGGGAGGATTGGAGGGACAGGCAAGAACGTGGTGACCGAGGGGGACTAGGAGCAGGCGGATGGGATGGACCAACTGTTGATAGACGGTTACAGAAATTAGAAATGCCAGTGTTTAAAGGTCTTACTGATGAGGACCCGGACGGGTGGCTCTGTCGAGTGGAAAGGTACTTCTGGGTAAATCGGTTGACGGGACATGAAAGGGTCGATCGCGACACATGTATGGAAGGGGAGGCATTGGAATGGCTACGATGTGAAGAGGATCGAGCTCCGATTGCTTCGTGGGAGGAGTTTCGAGAATTGTTATTGCATCGTTTCCAACCAACGATCAATGACAATAAATATGCCAACTTGATGAGTCTGCAACAAGTGGGAACAGTCAAGGAGTATCGCCGGTTGTTTGAGAAATATGCAAAGGGTATGCGCGATATCAGTGCGAGTGCCTTGGAAGGGAAATGGGAGAGTGGTCTAAAGGCAGAAATACGAAGTGAAATGAGAAAACTGAGACCAGTCGGAATCCAGGATAAGAAATTCATGGCACAGGTAATTGAAGATGACCTGGCTTTTCGAAATCAAGCCAAAGGAGTTAGCACGACGTCAACGGTTAAACCAAGCATGGGTTCAGGTACTAGGAGTACAAGAGTAGCAGGAAGTACGAACCTAAAAACCATCACACCTGCCTCAGTCTATTCCAGTCGAACAACCCCACCCCCACCATCCCGTATAAACGCTTGTGAGATCCGCATTCGTAAAGACAAGGGGCTATGTTTTAGGTGTGACGAGAAGTTCGTGTCGGGGCACCGGTGTAAGAAAAAGGAACTGCAAGCTCTGGAGATTCTTGTCGTACGTGATGCAATAGAAAAACGGGAAAATGAAGAAAACGATGATTCCCAAGAATGTGCGTTCGAAGATGCATTTGTTGAGGAAATGGTGGATACACCGAATATGGCAGCCCTTTCATTGCACTCAATGGCAGGACTGAGCTCCCCAAAAACACTGAAGGTTACAGGCTCGATACGAGGATATGAAGTAGTAGTATTAATCGATAGTGGGGCTACGCATAACTTCATATCCGAGGACATGGTTGCTACATTGAAATTACCGGTAGAACCGTTTGATGATTATGGCATTATGTTGGGTACTGGGGACTCTGTGAGAACTGCTGGCATTTGTAAGAATGTGGAACTTCAGTTGGCCAAGATGAGAATAGTGAATGATTTCTTGCCCTTACCCTTGGGTAGTGCGGATGTGATTTTGGGCGTTGTGTGGCTAGCAACATTGGGAAAAATTGAATTTGACTATCGCGCGCTTAAAATGAAATTCAAGCTGGGGTCAGGGCAGGTCGAATTGCAGGGCGAGCCACGGCTGGTCAAGGCCCAGGTTTCATTGAAATCTATGATGAAATCCTTACGTCCCGAGGAGCAGGGGCTCCTGGTCGAGCTGAATATGATTGAAACCCCGATACCGTCTCGTGAACAGTCCGGAACTCTACCTGACTTGTCTCAGGTACCCGCAGAACTACACTCCGTACTTCATTTATACTCACCGGTTTTTGAATCATTAACAGGTCTTCCTCCACAACGTAATTGCGACCATGCTATTGCGTTATTGCCAGGCAAGGACTCCGTAAATGTACGTCCGTATAGGTACCCACAGTACCAGAAGAACGAGATTGAAAAATTAGTGGGAGAAATGTTATTGGCAGGTATTATCCGGCCCAGCACGAGTCCGTTTTCATGTCCAGTTCTATTGGTTAAAAAGAAGGATGGGAGTTGGCGTTTCTGTGTCGACTATCGCGCCCTGAATCAAGCAATAGTGCCCGATAAGTATCCGATACCGCTGGTTGATGAATTATTAGATGAGTTGCATGGCGCGACGGTGTTTTCAAAAATTGATCTTAAGGCGGGTTACCATCAAATACGTGTTAAGCCGGCCGATGTACACAAAACAGCTTTTAGAACTCATGAGGGCCACTACGAGTTTGTAGTCATGCCTTTCGGATTACGCAACGCTCCTGCGACATTTCAATCAGTTATGAATGAGATTTTGCGTCCGTTCCTACGCCGGTTTGTGCTAGTATTTTTTTATGGCATCCTGATATACAGTGTGACCATCGATGAACATAAGGAGCACTTAGTCAGCGTTTTTGAAGTGTTACAGACACGTGCCTTGGTGGCAAATGCCAAGAAATGTCAATTTGGACTGCGCAGGATTGAGTATTTGGGGCATTTTATATCTGCTGAGGGAGTGGCTGCCAATCCGGAGAAAATTGCGGCCATGGTCCGTTGGCCAAGCCCTAAAAACATTAAAGACTTACGGGATTCCTCGGGCTAACAAAGTTACTACCGCTGCTTTGTGGCGAATTATGGGTCGATGGCTTTTCCATTGACTCAACTGTTAAAAAAAGGAAGGTTTGAATGGGGCCCAACAACGGAAGAGTGTTTTCAGAGACTTAAGCATGCAATGAGTAGTGTGCCAGTATTGCGATTGCCAGACTTTGATCAGTTGTTTGTTGTGGAGACTGATGCTTCCGGTATTGGCGTGGGTGCAGTCTTGATGCAACAGGGGCAGCCGTTGGCCTATTTTAGTAAGGCCCTTCCTCTTACCCATCGCGTGAAGTCGGTTTATGAGCGCGAGCTGATGGCTATCGTGTTTGCAGTCCAGCGTTGGCGAGCTTACCTATTGGGACACCACTTTATTGTACGTACGGACCAGAAGAGCCTCAAATTCCTGCTAGAACAACGTGTAGTTGATGGAGAGTACCAAATGATGGATAGCGAAACTCTTGAGTTATGATTTCCATATTGAATACAAGAAAGGCTTAGAAAACAGAGCGGCAGATGCCCTATCTCGTATGCCATCGACCGGGGAGTTGAGCATGTTGAGTTGTGTGGCTGGAGTTAACACAGCAGTGTTCACTCAACAAGTGAGGGAAGATGAAAAGTTGTTTGCTATTTATACCGTTGTGGTTGCAGGAGAGGAGAGTCCGCCAGGTTACTCTTTCATGGGTGATGTGCTATTATACCAGGGCCGGTTGGTGCTACCTCCGACTTCACCTACGATTCCTCTGTTACTCAATGAGTTCCACGGGGGAGCCATCGGGGGGCATTTTGGGGTCCTAAAGACGTACCAACGCCTAGCTAAAGAAGTGTATTGGCCTGGAATGAAGGCTCGCGTCCGCGCATTTGTAGCCGAATGCTCGATTTGTGTCCAAGCGAAACGTCTATCTTTGTCACCAGCTGGTCTTTTGCAACCGTTACCGATTCCGGACAGGATTTGGGAAGACATTTCGATGGATTTTGTCGAAGGACTTCCCCGTTCTGAAGGTTATGACACTATTTTGTGGTGGTGGATCGGCTTTCTAAGTACGCTCACTTTATACCCCTTAGGCATCCATTTACTTCTCTTACAGTATCACAGGTCTTTATCAGAGAAGTGGTCCGTTTGCACAGAGTGCCTAAGAGTATCGTGTCGGACCGTGACAAGATATTCACTAGCCTCCTCTGGGAAGAGATATTCAAGGCTTCTGGGACTCAGCTACGTCGTAGTACTACCTACCACCCACAAACTGATGGCCAAACTGAGGTCGTGAATCGTTGTTTAGAATCGTACCTAAGATGCTTTGTGTTGACACAGTAGAAGGCCCGTACCGATGGTCGGCTTGGGCTGAGTTCAGTTTCAATACGTCATTTCACTCGTCCATGGGGATGACTCCTTTTGAAATTGTTTACGGGCGTTCTCCGCCGACCATTTTGGGTTATGATTATGGGGCTAGTCCGGTGGCAACAGTGGATTCTTTAATGTTGGAACGTGATAGAATGTTGGAGAAGCTTAAGGCAAATTTGTTGCGCTCACAGCAATTAATGACGGAGCGTGCTAACGCAAAGCGTCGGGATGTTCAGTTTGATGTGGACGATTTGGTGTATGTTAAGCTCCGACCCTACCGCCAGTCTTCCTTGGCGAAATTTACACACCCCAAGTTAGCACCACGGTTCATCGGGCCATACCGTGTGTTGGCTCGGGTGGGGCCAGTGGCGTACCGGTTGGACTTACCACAGACGGTGAGGATTCACCCGGTTTTTCATGTTTCCGTGCTACACAAGGCGGTTGGTTCCTCTGGGCTCGTTTTCCCTACACCGGCTTTGGTGGGAGATGATCTAGGCGTGCTCGTTTGTCCCAAGGCTGTTTTGGGTTTACGAGAGTCCTCGCAAGAGGGAGGTTCGCGCCAAGTTTTGATACAATGGGAAGGATCCACTCCTGACGACGCTACTTGGGAGTCTGCTGCAGATCTAGAGCTCCAATTTCCGGACTTTCACCTTGAGGACAAGGTGGCTCTTTGGGGGGGAAGTATTGATACGAACCCGAGGTCGTTGAAAGTTTACTCAAGGCGAACCAAGAAGTGACGGATCCCTTTTTATTGCTTTATTAAATATAATTCTGTTTTGTTATTTAAGTTGTATTGGGTTTTTGGGCCTTAATAGGGATTATTTACTAAATTAGGTTAAATCCTAGGTTTACTATAAATAGGATATGTTAGGCCTCTAGCAATGCATTCAAACAGTTGTCGTCTTTGTCTTTGGCTCTTTGAGAGATCCTCTCGAGAGATTATCGTAGTTTTAATAATATTTGTAGTAGATTCTACCATGTTTCTCTAATAACAATGCTTCTTGCTCCTTGTATTCGGTCCAATATTTTCTTAATTTTTTCATCTCTTTCTTGAAATCATCTTTATCTTCATTTGATTCAACATTACTTCCATCTTGACTCTCAATTTCTTCATCAAGACTTGATGCTCTTCCCATAGAAATAGCATAATAATCTTCTAGATTAGCATCACTCTCACCATTGTTTGTCGTTACCACTTTCTTGATTTCTTCATGGAATTTTCTTGAATCTTTCTCACCCGAGTAAGTGGATTCTTTATTCAATTTCTTCTCTTTCTCTAATGCTTCTTCATTTGTTCCAGCCAAATATTCCTCTCGTTCTTCCTTCATTTTAAAACTATCTTGTAGAGGTTGGAATGCCAAATCTCATGCCGCTTCCCTTTCTTTCTCTTTCTCATTCCAAGATTTCGTAAATGCCTCTACTACTTTTTGAGTAATTGATTCAATAAAACTTTTGAAACTAAATCAATTGGTCAAGATACGAGTCTCGATCCATGGATCGAAATGCTCTGATACCAAATTGATAAGAACCAAATATATATTTAAATAAAAGGATAATAAAGATACTAATTAACCTAAGTTTTGAAGGTACCCTCCCGATCTTGAGAACACTCTCAAGCCCTAGATACTCACTATCTCAATACTTCTCAATGTCTCCTTACTTTCCTATCCTCTCTTATTTATAGTCTAATATGTTTATCCTACTCCTACTCCTAATAGGATTGACCATTCCTTATCCTACTCCTAAACGGGCCTTAACATAACACCTTAAACTCTAACCGCCTAACTCAATCGACTTGATCACAACCTCCCACTTGACAAAGTGGGAACTTTTCCCCTCATCCACTCCTCACATGAAGTTTTTTTTCTTAAACAAGTAACAAGATTTTTTTTTTTTTTATATCTATGATTGTCCGGGCCAGCTTGCGCGCACCTCGACTAATGTCACGAGACATACTACCTCACCATACAAGATTTTTATTCAGAGAATGAAAAGAAGCAATAGCTTCAAATACAAACCTAAAAAAGAGGGAGAAACAAGAGATACAAAAACAAGAGACCAAAATCCAAAACAAGGCAAAAGAGCTAAAGGAAATAACAAAAGGCCAAACAAAACAACAGGAGATCTGAGATTCCAAACATGGAAAAACAAAGATAAATATGGGAGAAAAAAAGTGCCAAAAATCTTCGAGCTTTAATCATCAGGGACTAAAACAGCTCCAAACAACAATATTTTTCTTTTTGACATGTTGTTGCTTTTACTTTATGTTTATAATTGCTTCTTTTGCTCCTTGTGGAGCTTGAATCCATGAGCAAAAGCCTCTTTTCATTTGTCAATGAAAACTATTGTTTCTTGTTTTTAAAAAGAAATCAAGTTCAAGGAAACTATATAGGCTCTAGAAATATGACGTTATAATATAGTGGCCAATACATACAGGCAAATGAAACATCATAAAACAATAAAGATCAAATTCACACCAGTCTGTCACATGCATCATGAAGCGTTCGAGTCTTTGTTGCCACAGCATCATGTTGCAGTTGTAATTCATTAAATAAGTCCAACGTATCATCTACCTAAATGAGAAGAAAAAAAACAAAAAAAGTTAGATACTTCAATCAATTTATCAAATTAGTTCATTGTCAAGCAACAACAAATATAAAAATCTTTGAATGGAATGTTAAATAAATTAGAATATTATTGTTGAGTTTCTTACATGGTTTGCTATGCTTTTCATAAGAAATATGTCGTTTATCATTATTCTTTCATAAATTAAAAAGATATTAGTATTTTAACTTTTTTTATAACCAAAAATCGAAACTTCGCTCCACGACGTACCTGAGGGCATGCGCGCTTGACCCAAACTTGAGAGACAACAAGGGATTTTACAATTAAGTTCACTCTTGGATTTCAAACCTAAAACCTCCAAGGAAGCATACCTTATAGACCCCAAGCATCAACCAACGATGCCACCTCTTTGGGACATTAATATTTTGACAATTGATATCCAATTTGACTCATTTCAACCTTAACTTTCACCATTATCCTAATAAAAATGTATAAAAGTTTTAGGTAATGATGCACTAGCCAAACTTGACCACACAAGCATTGAGCTAAAATAGCCTAACACTCACTATCATTTTTGCTCTCTACAACTTTTAGCTATTACCGCTGCAACATGTTGCAACCCTCCATTTGCCATCTCTATTTATCAGCATCTAAAGATAGCAATCATATTTTATGCTCTTGTAAATTCTCTACTCAACGTTGGTATAGGCAGCTGGTCTTGTTCAATCTTCCTTGGGTTTTCTCAGACAATGCAAAGCAAAATGTCAACCAGCTGCTTCTTGGTCCTTTTTTCGCAAAAAGGCTTGTTTTCTTTGGATAAATTCTATAAAAGCATTTTATATGAACTATGGTGGGAAAGAAACCAACGTATATTCCAGGATTCTCATCTGTCATGGCATTCCAGATGCTACTCAACTTGCATGAAGGTCTCATTGTGGGCATCTTCATCAAAAGGCTTTGACGGTTACTCCATTGAGCTGATTTATCAAACTATGAAGCTTTTTTCTAGCTTAAGTCCTCTGTCTATTATTGTATCTTCAGTTTCTTATAAGTGTTTGTAGTTTTGTTTCTTTTTGTTTTCTTGTACCTTGTACTTATACCCTCTTCATTTTCTAAATGAAAGACTTGTCTCTTGTTTGTAAAGAAGTTATCAAATCAATAAATCATTTAGTGAATAAGGCCTCTTTCTTAATTGGGATCTCCAATGCCTAAATCCACTTAATTGTGCAACAAAAAGTAATTTTCCACTTGACTGACCTATATTGTTATCCAGCCACTTGATATCCCTGCAACTCTGGACAAAAGCCACCTGTCCGTTTCTCCTAACTTTGAAATTTTAGTCTTGCCCAATAATCCATCTCTTTTTTACCAACCACTGCCCATTATGACCCACCCATACTCAAATCTCCACCTTCCCCTATTATTGCACAGTCACCCCCCCCCCCTCGTAAATTCCCAATTGCAAAACTTCCTCTTCATTAGATCTGTAGATTTTAGAGGAGGTGTCGAGATCTCCCTTAACCATTCTTTGAACCCATACCAATTATAAGAGTATTGCCCTTCTCTCATTCCTAGTTCTTTGCAGCAACAACACCCATCCCCTCAAGCACCTGCATATTCATTCACCCCATCCTTTGTCCTTGCTTTGATTGAAGCTTCCTCATCTGATCCACTTAAGTCACCCGTAGACGCCTTGAACGTTAATTCTACTCCCTATGAAGACAATGACACTTAATCTATCTTCGATGTAAACTCAATAGATTCATCTTTGTATCATCTTGAACCTCAGGCAAAATGATACAATTGAGGAGTTTTTCCACCTGATTTGGGAACTTTAGTAGATAATCTTCAAGTCATGAATGGCGAAGTTCCAAAGATTTTCTCTGAAATTGTGAAGATTAGTGATATTAAGCTTAAAGCTATCCCTCGACCCAAAAGCTAGCTCATCAACATGGAAGTCTTGTTGTGAATCAATATAGGGTGGAGGGTTTTCTAAGAGTCGTTACTGGATTAGTTGCAAAAGAAGCAAAGATGTTTGGATTCTTTTCTCCTTGTTGTGTGGAGATTGCTCTATTATTTGCTTTGGGATGGCCCTGAAATCAGTAATTTGATCCATTTGATATATGTGGATGGGTATTTCAATAGCCATGAATCAGTATGTCAAGAGTTTGGGATCAGTTCAGACCAGGCCCTCTTTCTAAAGTGTGGCATTGAAGTCTTGTTGAGTGTGCTCGATGTCAAGAGTTTATGATTCTTACTCTCAAATGGATTTTTCGATGGTTGGTTTTCATAAACTAGTATAGGAGATGATTGCTTCTGGCTCTCAAGATACAAAATCAAATCGTCTATTCCTTGCCCCTGTATAGGCTACCAAAGGCCTTCACAAGTTTCTCCACTCAGCATTATTTTCAATCTGAGGTGTTTATTATTCCTATAACTAGTCTTTCGTATTTTTATTTGCTTTTCTATTTTATCTAGGACCTTCTTCTTGTGGTTTCTTTGTTTTTTTTTTTTTTTTTGTATTCTTCATGTTTTCTTTCAGCTTTTGTCAATGAAGTTACGGTTTCTCTAAAAACAAATCTTCCATGTTGACCGAGAAAAAATATTAGCAATTACCTGGCTAAGTATATCATCACAGGTCCGTATGCGGTCCGTTAAAGAGTTTAAGTACTGGTGGTATTTCTCCTCTGTCTACAAAATGGAATAGAATGTTGAACAATAACATTGTCATGAGCTCACAAGATAAACTAGAGAAACTACAAAATTCGTACTAACCTCAGACTTCATTGCGGATTCAAGATCAGAAAACCATTTGTAAAACTACAGGAGATGCATTAGGAAGAGTGAAAATTGAGTGGTATAGCTTGAACAAAACCAGACAATCATAAAGTAAAAACAGATTATGAGTCTATGACAAAGAAGACAGCAATGCAAGGAAGATTACCTGATTGGTATTGACCAAAACCGCTTCCATAGCATGAGAATCGTCGTTGGCGGTGTCCTTAACTGAAATCGACAAGGCATTTTCTTTGCCGCCAATAGGATCTTGTGCGACCAGATCCAGGGGAAATGGGCGCTCAGCAACAGCATGACAGAGCGTCGCGATCGCCGCTTGCTGTTGCTCGGTGAGAGGGGCGTTCTGGAGACGCATGAATCGAAACAAAATGGCTCAACAAAAGCAGATCTCATCGCAGGATTTGAAGAAGAGCGAGAGAAATCGATACCTGTTCCCATGTAGAAGCAAAATTGTAGCCCTTGGAAATGGCACCGGACTTTGCTAAACCAGCAGGAGCGGCCTTGGCAGCCATGGAGGTTGACTCGTCTGTGAACCCTTAACAAATTTTGTTGCGCACTTCTATATATCAACTTCTTTTCTGTTACTTCTAATTACATGCCTCGGAGGGTGTTTGTTTTGCAAACTTCAAACGCGCGCCCCAGCCCCGCGTTTTGTTTTGTTTTTTTTTTTTTTTTAATATTTTGGAGCCGTTTGTTTGTCTATAATTATTTGTCAAAAAATTACATCTAAACGAGTTTTTCTTAATTCTTTATTTTCTTAAATAATACGATAGCTAAATAATGATTTTCAGTTGAAATAGATTAATTCCAGACAAAATAATCAATTGCATCACTACTGTTGATTTTAATTTAGAAAGTATTTATTTAGTAAAAAACAATTCTCTTTTTATATAATATCACATTTTAAAAATATATTTTGTCATTTTAAATTAATGATATTTTTATAATTAATTTTCTTTTATTAAAATAATTTTGTTTCCTTTTTTAACTACTTAATATAATTAATTGTTAGAAAGTATCGCATTAATATAGTATCTTATTTTTAAAAGGGGATTTTGCATGTATATCAAAAAATGGCAAAATATTTTCATCTATAGCACAAAATCCAAAATAATTTCATTTGTAGCAGAAAATTCAAATTGATTTCTATCACTTGTCGAGTTCTATTAGTGATAGAATTCAATCAATGATAGACTCATTCTATCACTGCTTAAGTTTTCTATCAGTGATAGAAATCTAAATTGAGTTCTATCACTAGGTGAGTGATAGACTATCATTAAGTGAGTGATAGAAATAAATATGCTATAGATGAATTATTTTAAAAATTATGCTACAAATATAATACAAGAGGTAGAATATGCTGCTGATGGTAAATTCTCTTTTTAAAATCTATTTTATAACTAAAATTAATGGTAGTTTTATTGTTGATTTTGTTTAGTTATAATAGTTTTCATCTATTTAATATCATTACTTTTAATTAATAAATTGACAATTGTTCGCGTCTACCTAACATGACATTTTTAAAATAAATTTCTTCATTTCAAATCCACCTTTGTTAGATAATCATTTTTTTTTAATTGTATTTAACTTTTTTCCTCTATTAACTATTATTAATTTTTAGCTAATTAATTAAATTTTGTCACAAAAAGAATATTAAAAAAAATAGATGATATTATTAAAGAAATATATATGAGGTGTTATTGTCGACTAAAAATAAAAGGTGTTCTCACAAAAAAAAATGACAAAAATTTGAAAATACAAATGAAAAGTAAAAATAAAAGAAGTAATATTTTTAAAGAAATTTCAAAGCATCAAAAATAATTTGAAATTTAGACTAATAAATAAATAAAGTGAAAATATTATACATAAAAAAAACTATAAATGTCCTATCATCCAAACCCCTCAAATATATGATCTCTGAGTTCGGACTCGCGGGATTGATTTAAAAAAAAAAAGAAGCTAAATTATCAAACATACTTGTACCCATGAGGATTATCAAATATTTAATTGTTTCAAAAACCTTACCTATTTAATTATAAAGATTCTTTTTTTTAATCTTTTACTTTTAACTTGTAAATTGCTTTGTCGTGTCAATATTAGTTTTTAAATCAATTGAATAATTAGTCTAATGCTGAAATTAATTTCTTAATATATTTTTTTTATAATTGTTGTTTATTATTTATTTTATGTATTTATCATTTTACCTTTATTTTTCAATACATAGAAAGTAAGGGTATAAATGGGTTGAGTTAGGAGATTTTGTGGACCAATAAAAAATTTTGGGTTGGTGAATCTATCAACTCAACTATGTGTTTGAGTATTAAATTTGGTTGGGTTAGTTGGAGTTATCGGCTTATTTGAACTTTTATAATAAAAAGTCATTGAATGTTAACTTAATTAACTAATATTTTTGGACTAGTTGCACTATTAGTTGTAATGTGTTTTAAATTTTCAAGTTTAATGTTAAATTAGCAATTGATAAGAAGAAATTCAAAAGTTTAAAAAAAAATTACAAGGTTACAAAATGAACTCTAAATTTTAATTTTAATATTTATGCAATATATTTTTTCGTATGGTTGCATATGAGTTCCACTACATCTAGGGTCTCATGTCTCAAGACTCATGATATTTAAAAAAAGTTTTCTATTGTTATTAGCACTTCCCATTGGTACGAACCCGAGATGCTTGACAAAGCATGCCCTAGATGCTTCGCGCCTCAACCGAGGGTTGGTCATTGTGAACCATTTCGATGCAATATTTAAAAGAAAATTTTGATAGCAATTATGAAGTCTCGATATTTTATTTTTCGTCTCTAAAATTTGACGTTAAATTCAAACAATTAAGAAGTTAAATTATTTGAATAATTCAAGTTAGAAATGGATCTCGCAAAATAAAAATTTATCATTCAATTTTATAGAAGTGAATAAATCTCTCCTTCTTTTTTTTAAGAGATAATAAATATATACTTTAAACCTACCCAATTTAGGTTTTCAAAATCATCCCAAAATAGCTCAAATAAAAATATATTTTTAAAAAAACTTATTTCAACAAAAATTTAGTTTTTTTTCATATTTGATTAATCTGGATGGTTATGCAGATGAATTTTGAATTTTTTGGACTTAGTTGATCAAATAGTATACAATCTTTCAAGTAATATATTTATGTTTGTTGTTAATAATTTCCATATGGAAAAAATATATATAATACGAGAAAGAAGAATAATTATTTTGAAGTAAGAATTTCTTTTAATATTTTTGAACAATCACATATTTATTCAAACAAAATTTTAACATTTTTCATTCAAAATTTAATGGTGAAGATGTTTTTATATTAGTTTTTATAACCAAGTGTATTTTTAAATTTTTTGAAAGTTCAAGGGCATTATTTAAACACAATTTTAATGATTTCCAATCAAATTTAACAATGGGGTACTTCTGAAACATTTTGTAAAGTTTAAAGATATTTTTGAAACTTTTCATAGTTCATAGATAATGTTGATAAAAACTTGATAGTTCAAGAGTATGTTTGATAATTTAGTCAATTAGAAAACATATTTTGAATTTAGGGGTGGTGAATAATCGTTATCAAAGCCAATTGCTTTGAATGTATGGATTATAAATAATTTGTGTAGAAATCTATAGTTAGGATTATACGTGTCATAAAACTCTCGTGTCCATTAAGAATTATGAGTAGTTGAAATATAAGTAAAATTGTACTAATTTATGGAGTTATAGAAGTTTTGTGAACACTTTTATATGATTTTTTGGAGTTGCTCTGAACATTTGATTGAAACACTCACAAACATTCATGGTTTGGAGAAAATTAATATTTAATTTCTATGTTTAATTAAATTCAAGAAATAATTCGATGTAATAGTTGGTCAATTAATTAATACGTAGACGTTAGTTATCGAATGTCAATGTATGATAGTGTGAGATAAGTAACTAGTTTGACACAAAAAAATAGCATAATTTACATATGAATAATTGTATTATTATTATTTTTTAGTATACATCGAAGGAGGAAGGACAAATATTGATTTCCGAAATCTAACATGTGACGTTGGTGTTGACTTGGTTTACAAACAAACAATGAAATCATTACATCACTAACTCATTCAATACGAATAATTGTATTCACATATTTATTTTGTCAACGATTACAAACGATGTAAAATATCTTATAAGTTTTATCAAATCATAATATTAGATTCTAGTTTTTAAAATTATAGGAACTAAATTATACTTATTATATTTTATAAAATGATAGGAATTAAATTTTAACTCTCCTGTAACTATAGATACTAATTTTTTTTTTTTTTTTTTTTGTTGAAATACAATTTTAAATGTCCAATCCTACTATAAATTGAGAAATTTTTCCAAATGACAATATTTATTAATGATATTGCAATTTTGTCAACATTTTAAAAGTTTTGCAAGTATAGCAAATTTTCGTTATCTTTTTATTTATCTTGATTTTACTATTTTCTACTTCCTCCCACTTTGTTTACTAATTGAAATTATCATAATGACACTTATTAAAATGTAATAACCCTTGGTTTAGTGTTGGTTCAATTAAAGTAAAATAAGGAAGAGAAAATGCATTTTGTGGTTTAGTTAAAGAAGAGGGGAAAATGGGTCATTTAACCTTTGATATTTAAGTCAAATTGTGAATCCCTAGGTTGGAAAACACTGTTCATTCGTCTCTTCCCTTGGGTTTGCGTCTGATCAGTCTTTCCGGTGGGAGTTGGAGGTCATCGCCGCCGTGGAGAGTGTTGCTCGTCTTGGGTTTCGTTCGTCGTACGCCGCCGCAGCCGAGCTCGTTGTCGCATAGGAGAATGGCCGGAGTGGAGCATCTCAGCCGCCGCGAGTGGGTCGTTGTCGGGTCTGTCCAGCAATAGCGTAGGTAGCAGCTTTAGCGTCGGTTTGGGTCGTAGAGCAGCCAAGCCTGTGGGTCGAGCGGCGCAGCTTGTTCGCGAGCAGCTCGTGCGTGGAGTTGTGCAAGCCGCCGCGAGTTTGGTGCTACTAGTGTCGTCGCGCGAGGAGAATAGTCGCCAGCTTGTTGGTGTCGTTGTTGCTGCCGCCGAGTCCTTGCCGCCGGCAGCTGGTGTTCGTGTGTGTGATCGTGTCGTGTCAACACTGGTTCGTGGGTATCCTCATCGCGGTCCGAGCCCAGACGTGAAGCTTCGCCGGCGTGTGCGTGTGCGTGTGGATCGAATGCTGCAGCGTGAGGTGGGGTGTGGCTTCATCGAAGCTACAGGTTGTGCGTCGTCTGAGCTGCTGCAGGGATCTCGTCCGCGTGGGTCTTGGCTGGTGTGCGTCGCGAGTCACCGTGGAGTAGCCGCGTGTTCCGCCGTCGCTGGAGCTTGAGGGTAAAAGTTCTTTCTCTCTTTTGCTTTCTCTTATTTTGAGTTAGGTTGAAAATGGTGTCTAATGAAGAAGAAGATGGGTGTTTGGTAAATGGGTTTTGTTATTTAAGTTGGGTTAAGGCTATTCCAATGTGGAATAAGGGCTGTTTGGCTGAGGTTCAAGCTATTTAAATAAGGAATAGGGGTTGTTTGGTTCAGGTTCAAAGTTATTTAAATGTGGGTTTAGGCTTGTTTGGTTGTAGGGTTGAGTTCATCTAAATTGAGATTAATAGGTGTTTGGTTGCAAACTTATTTACATTTCAATATGGATAAAGAGTGTTTGTTTGCAAGTGTGGGTTATTTAAATGAAGAATAACGGATGATTGGTTGCATGGTTAATGCCATTCAAGTAGTGAAATGTTGGCGTTTGGTTACTAGTTTTAAAATATTCAAGTAATGGTTTAGACTTGTTTGGCTAGTGGGCTAACATCATTTAATTCATGGATTAAAGATGTTTGTTTATGGAGTTATGGATATTTAATTAATGGACAAGCTTGTTTGGTTAGAGGTGTAAATTTATTTAAGTTGTGAATTAAGGTGTGTTTGGTTATGTGTTTAGGGAGTGTTTGGTTTAAAGGTTGTTGGATTTGGGTGTAATAGTGCTTGTTAGGGTTAAATGGCTAGTTTTGACCATTTGACTTTTATGTTTGACCAGATTTGACCTGAGCTCTTTCTCGTCCTTTGAGCCGAGGTTGAGGGCACGCTAGACCACCGGGACACGTTTTTCGAGGTTCTCCTCGGTTTGATAAATTCGATATTCTGGATCCAATTTTGATGGTCTAAGGTGCTAGTTTTGACCGGTTTGTTTGTTTCAGGGCTCGGAGTTTTATTTGGCTAGTTGGAGCTTCCAATGGATTCATGGAGGGTAGTTTGTGGATTGGCTAAGGTAAGGGACCCATTACCCCCTTCTCGAGGCCAGTGGCTATTACATGTGTTGGATTGACTATATTCACTTACGTGTTTGATGTAGCATAATCTGTGTTGTTTGTGCTTGTATTGATTATACTGAGAACATGCAACATATGATTGATATCATGTTAAGGCAAGCATGTAGATTATGTTGATTATATGGATATGCATGAACTACTGTATGTTGATTGATAGAGTCGATCTTGCATGACAGTCCTTATGTCCCATTGAGGGCTTGCATGATGTTTGATGCACGACTTTGTGCTTCGTTTGGACGCAAACGAGACACGGAGACCGGATAGAGGATACTAATAAGCGGATGTGCATGGTTTGTGGCGGGCACGTTCTCGATGGGGGATTTGTGGTCCCTCGCCGTCGGGTTCCCGTGGATGGTTGGCCCACCAGGCTCACGGCCCTGTCGGCATTTTACTAGTAGCCTAGGGTGCTCTCCAGGTATGTGGTTGGGTTTGTGGCCCTTTGGTGAACGTGCTGGATCCACCTTCACTGTGAGTATGAGACTTGTGGGATTTGTGGTCCCTTAGCTACCAGGCTTCTCTACTCGTAGGATCCCTCGGCCTGGAGCAGGTATCCCAGATTGCCTTAGAGATTTGTGGTCTCTATTGGCCTTTAGGTCTTTGGTTTGTGGCCTCAGACCGCTCTGCGTGGCGTGGATCTTGGACATGGTTCCTAACCCTTTTTCGCCCAAGAGCTCGGGTTTTGTGGACCCCTTGATTATGTTGCTATCTTGCATGTTCGTGATGCTTTTGACCTGATGCATGTCTTTACCCCGAGGTGGGGAATCCTTACTGAGTTGCAAAACTCACCCTTTCCACTGTGGAATACCACAGGTACTACAAGATTGTATCGCGATGGGTGATCGGACGAGCTGAAGATGACCATGGGACCCGCTGCATTATTCTGTTTAGAGTCTTCTAAATTCCTTCTTTCTGCATGAACTATTTAAGGGCGTGACAAGTGGAACATGTTTTATCGAGTTTTTATGTTTTGACTTTAGGGTACCCTAAGACTGTTTTAATGAATTTATACTCTTATAACCTTGTTCTCCCGAGTTGTCTTAAAGAAGTTTTGTTTTAAATTTACATGCCCGAGATTGCGAATACTATTTTCATGCATTTTGAGTTAATGACTTAGGTTTAGACCCTAGTTTGGGTCGGGTCCTTACATAAAAAGACATTGATTGAAGTCAATTAATGTCCACTATCAAATAGATGTAACATTTCGAGATTATAACTATTGGGAGTGAGAGAATTCGAACTCATGATCTCTTGGTCATTGTGTATATATTACTATCGATGAACAACCTGTTCGTGTTGCCTCAAATAGGTGTAATTGTCTGATCGCGAACACATCCACCCTAAACTGCAACCTAAAATTCCCTTTGTGCCTAAGTAAGTCTTTCTCTAGAGAGAAAAAACCAAGCCCTAATTACATTTCTTAATAGATATTATTGAAGCACTGAAGTGAAAAATTTGAGAAGGAAAAATGTCATATTATAAAAAAGAAATTTTCTAGTTCCTTTACCAAATTTAAGAAAGCAATAGAAACTTCAACTTCATTATGATAATTAGTTGATCGTAAATTTTTGTTAATTTGTAAAGTATTGTAATATGAAACCCTTGAGAATTGAATCTAACAATCTTGCTAAAGAACAAAACTTTTAGAACTCAAACCCAAAAACTCCAAAATCAATTTTGAAAATCAACTTAAGGGAAGTAAAATCGGATTACCTTATCGATCTAATATCTCAAGGCAAAGATTCGACTCACTCCACAAGCAAGATTGATCAAATCAAGCTTAAATGATTCTAAACATGCAACCTAATCACATATAATTGCAAATAAACATAGCTCTAGGCTATACAAAAGCACAATGACACTTTTTACTACATTTTCCAAGTCTCCTCAAATTACAACTTACATGACTTTATATAGCCTCAAAATGAAATTTTACAACTTCCATGAGACATTTCAAGAGTTGTAACATCGACCATAAACACCATCATTTAATTGTAACCTCAACAACATAAATGACAGGTTACAAAATAAATTACAATAAAAAGGATTCATAATAATGTGATTCAACTCTTGGTTTGTATTTGTAACTTCTGTAACCATCGAAGAGTAAATGAAATCTCAATTTGATTTTCTTGTATATTTTGTTCTTAAAAAATGAATGTTGAATGCATTTGATGAATCTCTATATCTTACTGCAAACTTGAATGATTTGGATAACTTGCATCTTTCTATAAGTTTTATATTGCATAATTGAGATTCCTTGGTTCATATCATATTGTGTCACGAGTGTTTATTATGAAGCAATACTAACACAACCACTATGGAATCTACATGAACTATTAAAAGGAACTTTGTGGTTATTTTTTGTTTCTAATTTTCATGGAATGGCTTATTTGTGAGTATATGGGCGTGGTGTATGTATAAATACAAGAAGAAGTACAAATTGAAATAAACAGAGAAATTTGAAGAGTGATAGCTCTTAAATAGAGCACATTTTAGGCTATTATAGTTTGCATTATTCTGAGGATTAAAGGAAATAAATTGGTGATAATTGTAAAATGCAAGTAAAAACCAATGGAAGTTGCATGCATTCATAAATAGCATCACAAGCGCAGTTTCACGGTTTAAGTACAAATATTGAATAAATTGCGCTAAAACATTATGCAATGCAGGAATATGCAAAACGTTTACGCGGGAAGGATGATTCAATGCAAATGGTGATCCACTCAGCGGAATCACACATTTACAAGGAAGTCGTGTTCAAAGAATCACGCCAACAAGGAAATAAACAGAGAATCAATTAAGCAAATAAGAGAGTGTCAATCATAGAAATCCCAGCGGAAATTAAGAGATCTTTATAAATAGTAAGAGGGAAGCCAAGGTTCGACAAACTGATCGGCTGGCCAAAGCCAATCTTAAGGCAAAGTAACTGGTGGTGTTCGTGGGAGTCGATGATAAGAGGACTGCACACTTTACAACCACGCCAATTCCAAATTTTTATTGTTTTTCTTATGAGTAATTTATAGTTGTGAGCATTTAGTAGTAGTAATAAAATTGGCTGATTTTGACTTTCTACTTGTGTTTATTGCTATGCTGCGTTATAGTAGTTTCGGTGCGGATTCATTTGTAGAAGCATGTTAGGAGTGTAGGTTATTATGTTTTACACTGGATAGCTCATACTTAGCTTTATCCAACTTGTACTACTAGATAGTTCATATTTAGCCTTATCCAATTCGTACTACTAGATATCCCATACTTAGATTTTATCCATTATGTAGTACTTGATAGCTGACCTTTAGCCTTATTCAACTTCTACTACTCGATAACTCATACTTAGCCTTATTCATTTCGTAGTACTAGATAAGTTAGATTTAGTCTTATAACTTGTACTCCAGATACCTTATACTTAGGCTTATCCATTATGTAGTACTAGATAACTCACATTTAGCCTTATCCAACTCATAGTATTATATAGGTTGTACTTAGCCTTATCCATTTTGTAGTAATGGATAGCGAATATTTAGTCTTATCTAACTTGTACTACTAGATAGCTCATACAACTCGTAAAATTGGATAAGTTGCATTCAACCTTATCCAACTTGTTGCCTGAATAACTCAAACTTAACTTTATCCAACTTGTCGCATGTATTGCCTGTGTCACCCGTGTTGCCTACATCGCTTGCGTGGCTGTGTGGGTTTGGGCCCTAGCCTATCGTTCAGCTCCGGGCCTCTTTGCACACTATTGGGCCTTTTCTCAAGCTTCACAATCTCTTAACCCTAATTTTAACCATGACAGTTGCCCCCACACTTAGGTTTCAAATTCTTCGTATCATGTTAAGAATGAGAGTATCTTTTGGGTCTTAAAATTGGACCGCGCAGTTAGAGCTAGGGAGCCTTCAATGTTTTATGCGCCGTAAGGCTTTGAGGCATGTCATTGGGTCCCTGAAGACTTGTTTGTGTCATAAGTGCCTAAGTGCCTTAAGAACCTTGTGGCACCAAACCTTTTCAATCCTTAATGCAACTCTATTTTTCTTCATTTGTGTTTTTGAATCTCGCTTTATAAAGTTTTAAACTCGATCTCTACCATTCACATTAAAGACCCTTGTGTCAAAAATAGGTAGTCAAAATACTAAAATACAGAATTGAGGTGAAATCTTGTGTCAAAAATAGGTAGTCGAAAATGCTAAAATACATAATCGAGGTGAAATGTGACCGTAGAAAAATCCAAACTTGATCTCTACTAGAGATGCCCATTTTCCCCGCGGGGACCCGCCCCTAACAGTGCAGGGAATCCCCGGTTAGGCGGGGAATGAGACCGAAGATGAGGGGAATTCCCCTTGGGCTAATTGGGGCCGAGGACGGTCCCCGATCCCCGCCCCATTTCCTTTTTTTAAAATATTTTTTTTCTATACTTTACCCCTTTCATTTTCAAATAAAAATATATTTGTTGATGAAATTATCTATGTATATGAGTATTCTTCTTTAATAATTAACATTATAGTTTAAATTTATAAATATTTTATAAGAAAATCTAATTATTTAAAAGTATTGTCCAAAAAAATATATAATTTTTTTTTTGAAAAATCCTCGCGGGACCTGATCCTCACTTGGGAATCCTTACCCCAATCCTTGAGAAAAATAAATGGGGATTTTTTCGGAGACAGGGAAACCATTCCCTGGCCCTGTCTCGTGGACATCTCTAATCTCTATCGTTCTTATTAGAACCCTTTGAGTCTAAATATGTCAGTCCCAAAAATGCTAAAATACGAAACTTTGTGAAACCTTTCTCTTCTTTATTTTTCTCTCTTGGGCATTCTTGAATTGGCTGTGGAAAGCTCCAAACTTGATCTCCACCTTTCGTATTGAAGCTTATTGTGTCATGAGTAGTCTGCCAATATGTAGACTCGATGCGACAGTTGCTTAATTAAAAAACGTACAAAACCTAGGCGAAATCATTTTTCTTGCTCTATTTTCCTCTAGAATATTCTCGAATCTAACTTAAGAAAAGTTCAAACTCGATATCCACCGTTCAGATTGGAGACCATTGTATCGCAAAGAATCTGTCAAAATATAGGCCCGATCCGACGATTGCTTAATTTGAAAATGCCAAAATACAGAACCTGGGCGAAGCCTGTTTTATACTCTATTCTCCTCTTTAGAATATTCTCGAATCCGACTTTAGAAAAGTCCAAACTCGATCTCCACCATTCAAACTGAAGATCTTTGTGTTTCGAGAAGATTCATAAATTTCAACTTGATCTAACGGTTGGTTATTTTGAAAACACATAAATACAGAACATGTGTGAAGCTTTTTTAGGAAAACAAAAAACGCAGTTACCTTCGGGTCGTTGAGGCTGCTGCAGCGCGACTGGTGTCACTTCTTCCATGTCTGTATCGTATCCTATATTTACAATAGTTTCCCAAATTTTGGGTAGGTGGTTACTATGACTCATACACATTTTCAATTGTGAAGTGTTCAGAAATTTATTGTAATTTTTTTTTTTGATAAAGTACGAACCCATCCCCACAGGCGATGCCAAAATTTGGTTTTCGAAATCAAATTTGGTATTTCGTATAGCTCTTGAATTGAACAGAGCCTATTTTTGGGTCTAACCTCTTCCGATTGAGCTTGTAGGTTTCATTAGGTCTTGACTAAAGAATGAAATCATTATGCCACGAACTTATAACAAACATCGAATCCAATCCTTATTTTGAAAAATCAAACATATCAGTTATATTGTCAATTTTCATTTTTCTTTTTCCTAATCAGATTAAGAACAGTCAGCCCGCAAACCCGATGGCTTAAATCTCAACAATCAGATTGAAAATCCCCTAAAACTCAAATTCTCGCAACTACAGAAATGGAAGACGAAGAAGAAGATCCCCCACTCGCTGTTGAAATTGGCGAAACGATTACCGCCGACGCCGAGGCACATGACGGCGACTGCGTTTCCGTCGGCGTTACAGTCATCACCGGATATCTTGGAGCCGGAAAATCCACCGTAATTTACCCTAATCAACCTTTTCCGCTTCAGTCCCTTCAAATTTCCTTGTACTCATTGAATTTTGATCTAAGAATGGTGATTTTTGTTTGCTGTTTGGCCGTATTTAGCTTGTTAATTCCATATTGAATTCGCAACACGGCAAGAGAATCGCCGTTATTCTGAACGAATTCGGTGAGGAAATTGGAGTCGAGAGAGCGATGATCAATGAAGGCGATGGCGGAGCATTGATTGAGGAATGGGTTGAATTAGCAAACGGATGTGTTTGTTGCACTGTCAAGCATAGCCTGGTTCAAGCCTTGGAGCAACTTGTGCAGAGAAAAGAAAGGTATTCTGTTCTTGGATCGGATTTTAATGGAGTTTTTTTGAAAAATGCGTTGATGACTGAATTGTTCTTGATTGTCTCTAGGATTGACCATATTTTGCTGGAAACTACAGGGTTGGCCAATCCCGCTCCACTTGCTTCGGTGCTTTGGCTCGACGATCAGTTGGAATCTTCGGTCAAGCTTGATTCGATTATTACTGTTAGTTCTTAATCTTTAATCTTATTTCTTTGATGCTCGAGTTAGCTCTGCAAGTTTCCTGTGAATTACATGTTATAGTTCTCGAGTATAAGTCGAATTCGATGTTTAATTACATTAAGATAGGCGATTGAGTTTTAACTTTTGCCAATGTGTATGTGTTTTCTTTTATCTCGGCTTAGGCGATTAATTCTCTTTCTCTATTCATGTGTGGATGCATGATGTGATAAATGCTTGGATGATTTTACTTAGTTTTAGTAATAGAAGTTTCACCTGATATATATATATATATTTTTTCTTTGGATGAATTCTTGCTGGTAGGTTGTGGATGCTAAAAACCTTCATTTTCAATTGAATGAGCACCGAAGTTCAGCATCCTTTCCCGAAGCATTTCATCAAATTGCGTTTGCGGTAATAATCTTAGTTTTGCAGTCTTTGCAATTTTGCACTTTGTATGATTGACTATGTCTACCATGATATCGTATATAACGCTACTGGGATCTTCATTAGTTATCATTCTTCATTCCTCTATTACCTAGTATTTTCTTGTCTTATTTAATTCTCTTTTGCTATGTGGTTTTCTCTATAGTTGTCCAGTTGGGCACACCTAAGAAACTTGTAAACTTGTTGTGCATCGTAGGATACTATTATTCTGAACAAGATTGACCTGGTCTCTTCTGAACGTGGTGATCGTGCATTGAAAGACCTGGAATATGAAATACGTAACATTAATTCCCTTGCCAAAATCATTCACTCTGTTCGGTGTCAAGTTGATATGTCTTTGATACTAAACTGCAATTCCTACAATGCTGATGTCAGTCACAAACTTCTTATTTTTATATTCCACATCATTTTCTATAACTGGATCAGTTTTCCTTATCTAATCCTGTCGATATCTTTTCCCTTTTAGAATACAGCTCATTTAGAAGCATTGTTAAAAGAAAGCAGTTCTCTATCTACCAAGGATCTTCATGATACTGGTGTTCGAACCCTGTGCATTAGCAATGACAGTAAAGTTGACGTTGATAAGGTAGTTTTCTGAAACTCTGTTACTATTTGACCTCTATTATAGCCTAACAGACTCCAGGATCAAGTAATTACCAGTGACTGGTCATGTATTTCTACAAAAAAAAGTGTAATTTCATTCAACTTCTGAATCTTGGAGTTCTGTAGAGTTGGTTTGGTCCATCATTTATATTGTTACTTGTTTTGAAATATTATGACATCCTCTTCATGCAATGCTTTAAAATTATCGGGCATATTAAAATTTCACGACCTATACAATTATATTCTATATCTCTCTAAAACTCTCTCAAAAAAGCCACACTCTTTCTCAACTCTCTCCTCAAGTGCCGCTCTTCACCAACGTCGTAGAAGGCTTTACAATAATAATCATAACATCAGCAACGGTGCCCCCACTTTTCTCCTCCATCTCCCACATTTGGCACAATGCACAAACTATTCACAAATCGAGCCTTAGGATATCCTTGGACACCAGAACTAAACACCGCACAGCATCAACGGGCATCTTCTTCATTTTCAAGCACTTTCCTAGGCAAACGGCATTCCTCGACTACTTCCGATTTCCAACGGTAACCCAGGCAGACAGCTTCCTCGACGACGAGCCTCCGCAACGATCAATCGATTGCGTGTCTAATAGACCATCTCCATCGAATTTCTCTGGTATCAATTAACGTCTCCTTAGGAGGTTCCACTTGCGAGTTGCGGCACCTTCTTTCTTTCTTTGCCCTAGGTTTCTTTCTTTTGGTTAGGTTCTTAGATCTTTTTTGTATTTTTTTTGTTCTTTTAAGGGCATTGAAATAGTATTCTTTGCATTCATCTGCTCGTACATTTAATAGTTATCCTCAACGATGTTAGTCGATTTACGAGCGTCATTGCGTGTGGTGAAAACCGTGTGAACTAATATGGTGCAACAGACCCTAGAATTGGCACACGATTTTGTAGTTTTTTATGGTTCTAGCAGCTTCTCTTCTCCATTCGGTGTTGGCCGATGTTGATCGCTTTGTTGGCGTGTGGGAAATCCGTGTGAGATTTTGCATAGAAGTTGTATTATCCGACAAGTTTCTTCTTATGCATCCTTGTTTCGGTGTTTGAAGCGAGTAGGGTATGCTTTCGAACGCCTGGGTGATCCACCCTTTTTAAATCTCTGAGCTATTTAATCTGAGCCATAGGTCTTCATCACGCACTCCACCACTTGGTACTGAATTGGGATGAGACTACTTCTCCCTTGATTCTCTTGTCAAATCAGATGATGTATCCCAACCAACAAGATCACCTTTCGGATGTGTAGTTGATTCATGAGATAATCCGTTGGGTGATCAGGCCTATGATAGAATCTACCACAAAATATTATTAAACTACGATAATCTCTCGAGAGGATCTCTCAAAGAGCCAAAGTACAATGACGACAATTCAATAGCTAAGCGACAATCACCTAACCACTCCTATTTATAGCCCTAAACCCTAATTTGACCTAATTAATAAAAGACTAATAATAGGCCCAAGCCCAATACATTTAAAATAACAATTAACTAATAATTAATAAATACTAATATTAATATTCCTAAAACTCCAAGGTCCGGATCCGTTTCTGCGTGAGCTCGAGCCGCGTGAGCTCCGCACACACTCGGAGCCCCACGCCCCCCCGTCGGCGCGCCCTTCCTCCGCGCCCCGACCCACGCCCCGCGCCCGAACCCCCTCGGCGTTCCCTGCCTCCGCGCCCCCGAGCCCCTCCGCGCCATCGCGCGCCAGGCCAACTCCGTGCCAGACCGCGCCGCCTCCGCCCGACGAGGCCCCCGCCGCGACCTCCCCTCCTGCCGCAACCGCGCCCGACCCTTCCTCCGACCCCTCGGTCATTAATCCCTTCCCTTTGTCAGCCCAGATCGATTCCATTATTAGTTCCAACTTCCGGGTTATCGACTCGAACTTTAAATCCTGGGAATCTATCTTTTTACCCAATCGCTCCTCCATCAACTCCATCTTCGCATTCGTCTCGTGCAGCTTTCTCGCCAAGTCGGCTGCCCCTTCCTCATACTCTTGCATCCTGGTTTCCATCTTAGTAGTCACCATTCCCGGATCGGCAAATGGCTCTGATACCAAAATGATAGAATCTACCACAAAATATTATTAAACTACGATAATCTCTCGAGAGGATCTCTCAAAGAACCAAAGTACAATGACGACAATTCAATAGCTAATCGACAATCACCTAACCACTCCTATTTATAGCCCTAAACCCTAATTTGACCTAATTAATAAAAGACTAATAATAGGTCCAAGCCCAATACATTTAAAATAGCAATTAACTAATAATTAATAAATACTAATATTAATATTCCTAAAACTCCAAGGTCCGGATCGTATCAGCCTACTGTTCTTTGGATCATGAGTTTGAACTTCATTTTCTCGAGAGCAACAAACTTGTATTTTACCGTGTTATCTCATTGTAAACTGGACTTAGAACCTGACCTTCTCTTCTCCCTCTTTAACACCTTCATTTTATCAATGAAAAAGTTTTCATTTCTTATTTTAAAAATATCATGACCTGGAGTGCATCTAAAACTAGAGAATGGGTGAAAACATGGTTTGTCAAGTAGAGTAATTTATAATCTTTTCGAGATTGACCTATTACTATATATTATAACTTTCTAATATTTCTTTCCATTAGTCTGAAGTCTGCTGGATTTACTTAACAAAGTATTTGACTTTAGAAGTTATTACACCAATCACTCCTCTCTTCTATAAGCATGATGATTGCAAATGAAAAAAGAAAAAGTGATATAAGTTACTTGGAAATTGTTGATATTTCTTGTTAATTATCTTCTTGACAAATATATGTACTTGCTATTCCCATGCCTACCTTATTTTCCAACAGGTTCATTCTTGGCTTGAGGAGATACTTTGGGAAAAAAAAGATGGCATGGATGTCTATCGTTGCAAAGGAGTTTTAAGCATAAAAAATTCCGATCAACTACATACTTTACAGGTAAATGATGTTTAAGATAACCTGATCTAAGTGTACATCCAAATGATATTTTTATTTGTGTAAAAGAATTAATGAGGTTACTTAGCCTTATTTTTATCGACTATTGAATATTTTCCTAGAAACATTAGTTCGGTCCTGACCAGGTCCATTGTCCTTTGGCATGATCACTTGTAATGTTAAGCTAATTTTCATGCATTCCTTCGGGGTCAAATCCAAATTAAAAGGTTGAATTACTTGTCAATAGAAGGGATACTGTTTGGCTTTCAATCATTGATTGAGAAACTCTGTAGTTACAGATATTAAGTTAAGACTAGATACCATACCACGGATATGTATGCCACTAGGAGGAAATTAAGAACGTTATAAGGGTATAGTAATTAGTTAGAGAACTTTAAGATGATTTGTTGGGGAAAATTTTGAGGAGAGGAGGAGGGAAGACATTGATTTAATTGATTAGCCTTTAGGCTCGAGTGTTCTCAAGAGAGGGAGATCCAAACTCCTCAAATTACTTCATTTTAGGGTAAAATACATTTTAGTCCCTAAGTTTGAAGTCTAGTTTCAATTTGGTTTCTATGTTTCAAAATTGAACATTTTTACCATTGACATTTTAATAATGCTCATTTTTAGTCTTTGAGATAACAAAATTGTTAGTTACATAAATTAATATTGACTAAAATGATGATAAATTTAAATTTCAATATATTAATAAAGTGATTATTTTAATTTCCACGTGAATTTAGTTAAAAAAAAGTAAAGTATAAAAGTAAACTAAAAAAAGGACTAAAAGCAAGCATTAATGAAATGCCAGGGGTACAAGTATTTGCTTTTGATATATATGGATCAAATTGAAACTAGATCTGAAATCTAAAGACTAAAAGGATAATTTAGGCTCGAGTGTTCTCAAGAGAGGGAAGTCCAAACTCCTCAAATTACTTGATTTTATCTTTATCTTTAGCTTTTCTCTTTTCTTTTCCTTTTTTTTTCTCTCTTTTACTATTTTATCATTAAGGCTTGAGCCTTTCTGATAATGCAGGCAGGCCTTTGTATTTCATTATGATCATTATGACCATTTCATCATCTACTTTTCAACGATGCCCAAATTTTGAATTTGCTACTCATTCCCTTTCCCTAAACGCGTTCTATTTAATAGACCTCTTTTTTATGCCAATGGCTGATTTATTGGTGACTCTTGTTCCCTGAGCATTGGCAGGCGGTAAGGGAATTATACGAGATTGTCACGACTCGTAAATGGAACGATGGAGAAAGTCGGACGAACAAGATAGTCTTCATAGGTAAATGATATACAGATTTATCCACTCTTATTTTTATGGTGCAACTAATTAATTGTTTTCTCTGAACCCCTAAACATTCTCCATAATGTAGGTCGTAATCTTAAGGAGGATGTTCTCTGTGAAACGTTTAGAGCTTGTGCGATCTCTTAAATTTGTTGGCCTTACTAGTTGTTCAATCACATGGGAAAATAAAGCAAGTTGCACTTAAAAGAAGCAAAATGCTTTTGTATGAATCACTCACCCAGGCATGTTTGAGAGTAAATCACTTTTGTCATATCCTTTTTAGTTGCTTGAACTGGGAAAAAAAAATGATTTTGCCCTAACTTTACTGATCCCAAAGTGTTCTTTTTTTGTTGGTCTTTTGATGTGATCTAACTTCAGCAAGGAAAAAAAAACCAATCATTTGGTAGAGAAAAGTCCAGGATGTGAAACTCCTTTTGTTGCTAAATATGACATTAGAGAATTATGCTGTAGTTTGATGTTGTTAAAGTTTTTTGGTTAACCATATAACATTTGACATCTGGGTTTATTGCTCTTTCCATCAGTTTATTGTGATTGATGCAAGTTTGTAATTTGGTTTTTTTTTTTAAAGGTGGAGAATTCGAATATTTAACCACTCCGTGAATGATACATATATTTTAAGTCGATTGGATTGACAATTTTTCAAAATGGCAAGTTCTTTTTAAATATAACGACATTAATATTTAAGTAAATGAATTGTTATAGTTACTATTAATCAATTTTGGGAGATGTCGTGGCATTATGTATTTGGGTTGGTTGCGGGTAATTTTCTTAAGTGTGTTCGAATTGTATATATAGAGTAAAACTTTCCTACACATGCATAGGCATGGGACTCTATATTTTGCCGTGCCACGAAAATTTTTATTGAGTAAAATGTAAAGTTTCGCTACACATGCATGTATAGGAGAGTTTCATCATATATATGTAGTAATTTTTTAAGCCTCATTTGCTTAAGTTTGTTTTTCAACGCTCTTTTGATTAATATGAAATAAAATATTTAAATTGTTAACTAAATTTTAAGTAGATTTGTGAATAATTTTCCAAAAATTTGTTTGGAATAACATTTTTTTGTTATTAATTTGAATAACACACAAATAAAAAATGTAATCTTTTTTAATTCTATAATATTTGATAGGGGAGATTTGACCTCGTAATCTCTTAGTTACTTAGAAAGTAGTAATATCAAACACAATTTCTAAAAAAAAAAATTAAAAAGGAAAAAGTAATAAAACTAAGGTTTATTACATTTGTTTTGGTTTTTTTTTTCATCTTGAAATTTAAGATAACTTTAAAAAATAAAAATAAATTAAGTTAACAGTACCGCTACTTGTGATTTTCCTTATCTTATTATCTACTATTTTACCTATTTTAAAAAATAATTAAATAAAGATTTGAAAATTTAAAATTTAAATTTAATGTTTGAAATTTAACTATAATAATTATAAAATATTCTTGAGAAATGTTGAAAAAACAAGTACAATATTTAAAAAATAAATAAACTAAAAACTAAGATCATATGTTTTTTTTAAAATTAGAACAAACTTTTTGTTTTTAGTATAAATTGAGAGAAAAAGGACAACAAACCCTATATAGATAACACACTCTCAAATAATATGAGAGTTAAATACCGATTTTCAGAATCGAACTCGTGATCGGTAGAGTTAAAATGGATGAACACCAAATAAGATAACCAATCACCTTCAATAAAAAAAAATTACAACAAACTAAGATTATATGTCGATAACAAAAGAATTTGTAACCGGACGAATTTAGATTATCCGATCCAATAAAAATTGAGTTATTTAATTAGAATCAACGGTTGACAAAGTTTTAATTTGTTTTTTTATTATTTGAAACAATTTTAATTTGATTTAAACTAAATTGAATAGATATATATTAGTTTAGTACAATAATTAATAATAAAATAAAATAATTATTAGTTTTGGTGGAAGGTCTAGAAATGGTTGTGTCTATCTTACTTAACCTACCATAGCAATACCGAAGCATTTCTCTGAACTCAGAGCTATGAACCCTTCTTCTCTTCCACCTCCCAACCAAAATTTGTCCAATTCTCTGCTCCCAAACCCTAACCCTAACCCTAACCCTAATCCTCCAATGGACTTATCTTCTTCCCTTTCCTCCCTCAAAGCCCTCATCCATGTCGCCAACCAAACCCTCCATTCTCTCTCCAACCTCTCCCTCACCCAAACCCCAACCAGCCATTCCCACTTCCTCCACTGCGCCTTCGACCGGCGCCACCGTCTCCCCCCGCACTCCCTCTTCCTCCACTCCCTCCTCTGCCCCTCCGCTCCCCCGCCCCGCATCGACCCCACCGGCCTCCTCCACCCCCTGCTTTACCCCCGAACGCTTCGGCCCTCTCGCGATTTGGCCAACGAGAAGCGCTTCCGTCGAACGCTGCCCGATTCCGATGCCGACCTTTGCTTCTCTCTCAATGACTTTGCTGATGGAGGTTCTAATTTCTTCTACCTCCATTGCCCTGGCGCGGTCTCCCTGCCGAACCTCGATGAAATGTCGAGGGTCTTCACCCTTCCTCGTGTTTTGGCTCTTCACTGTGCTAATTTTGTTGGCGGTGATGATCCAGAGAGGGGCACTGCGTTGAAGAGGATTCGAGTGCTTCCCTCTGATTTATGGGCTCTTAGAAGTGAAGTTGAAATGTGGAATGATTACCCCGATGTGTATTCGCTAACTGTTCTTCGGTCCATATTGGGCTCGGAGGTGGCCGTGGACAGCCATTTGATGACATGGATCGTTTCCAATTCGCCTAGGTATGGTGTTGTTATTGATGTTGCTATGAGGGATCATATATTTTTGCTGTTTAGGTTGTGTTTTATGGCAATCTCAGAGGAAGCTTTGAGGTTTCAAATTGGGCTGGAAAGTGGAAATGGGATGGAGGGTGGATTAGGGAATAGCAGTTTTAAGTGTCCTATTTTGATACAAGTACTTATGTGGCTAGCATCTCAGCTTTCTGTGTTGTATGGGGAGACGAATGGGAAGTTTTTTGCTGTTCATATGCTTAAACAATATATATTAGAGGCTACATTGGGCTTGTTGCTTTTACCATCGGAACAAATGCGAACGGAGAGTCAAACTTCGGAAGGGGGTTCTCATACTCTGGAATCTAATCGTAGCGACACACAGAGTGTGAAGTTGAAAGGGTTAGATGATAAAGTTATAAACGCTGACAATGTTACCGGAGAAGAAACGATCAGTTGTAGGATGATTTTTGTGTCCCAAGTAGCTGCGGCTGTTGCAGCATTGCATGAACGTTTCCTACTTGAAGAAAAGATCAAAGCTTTACGCTTTTCTCATCTGCAAACTAAATATCAGTTGTATGTTACTTCTGTCCATTCTGGTTCTTTTGCTCTTTTGGTGACTAGTTTTGATCGATAGTGATGTGTTCCCTATTATTGTGATTGTGATATTAATTTCGATATGGTTCAAAAATATTTTGTACCACTTGTCTTCATGAATGACTTCATCAAAAGAATTTCATAACAGACTAGTCCTTTCTTTACTCTTTCAGGGTTTCTGAGCATAACTATATCAATCAAAGTGCTTGTGAAGAGCGTAAAAGACGGTGCAATTATAGACCTATAATTGAGCATGATGGTCTTCCGAAGCAGCAGTATCATGATGAGGTATTTCTGATATACTGATCTTGTTATGATTTATGCAGTTTATATGGTCTGACATGTTTTGTTCAGTTATTCTTCCCCTTGGATTTTTCTGCCAGTCTGCCTACCAATTTTCTCAATTCATTTGTAATTTGTAACTTATAACTTGTAAGTGATTTAAGTGTCATTGATTCTTCTTATTTGCTATTTTGCTTCTCTGAATGAGACAGTATGTGCAAAAGATATAAATGCTCCAATTCTCTCTTTATCTCTCTCTCTCTCAATCTGTAAATTTATTGGAACCAAATCAAGCTGGTGCTTCTATACTTATTTCTTGGGTGTGTACTGTAGAGTCTCTTGGGAGCTTTTGAGATGGTTGTTTTGTCATTCTTTCCATTCATCTTGTGCACTCCTCCCATTTTTATTTTTTATAAAGAAGATTAAACTTCTCGTAGCTATAAATGGTGAAGCAGCTGCTGGCAAGCTGGTTAATGTCCACTTTACCCATGGTATTTTTTGTTATTTTTTATATCTTATGGATTTGTTTTTAATATAAGCAGGATACAAACAAGACCAAAACAAGGGAAGAATTGTTAGCTGAAGAAAGGGATTATAAACGTCGAAGAATGTCATACCGTGGAAAAAAGGTGAAGCGATCAAGTTTACAGGTAGGCGAGCAGCTTGTTTTTATACTTCGGCTATTGTTTTTGCCTCTCTATTCTCTATTTTTACCCTAGGGTCTAACTGGTATGGCATGATGGTTCCTTTTCTTAAAACTTTTTATGAAAGAATGACAAATTCTCAATTACACAATAATGTTTTATCAAAGAACATTTGGTTGTAATATCTTAGGCATACATTATTGACATTTTAGAATAATATTCATGACTTTCCAACTACTAAGATTACTGTAAAACTGGTCGAATTATGGAAGAGGTGAATCTGCAATGCTTAATGGACCATGAAATTATGTGACATCCATTATGTATCTCTGCTTTCTGAAATATGTCGTTTGACTTATTTTTTTTCAAGTTTTAATTTTACTTTTCATGGAAGGTTACAAGAGATATTATTGAGGAATACATGGAGGAAATTATGAAAGCTGGAGGGATTGGATGCTTTGTGAAGGGACCTGAAGAGAGAGGGACAAAATTTGGACAACCAACTGATCATAATACTACAAAAGATGTTATTGCTGACGAGCACAGAAAAGGAAGCAACGACTCATATGGAGCAGCTACATATAGCGCTAGTCATTCCAAGAAGCAGTCTAACCATGATAGCAGATATTCAGCTTCCGATAAGCCCCGAAAAGGTCATTATGAGCACTATCTTGAAAGTGAAAGGAAAAGCATCAGTAAGGACAAATATGATCGAGATCGCTCTCATAGGTTCTCAGATCAAAGCAGTAGTCTTAGCCAGTCACACAAACGGAAGAGATATTCAAGTGATCGAGATGATGAGGTGCCAGCAGAAACCAGGCATCATGAATCTAGAAGCTGCTCTAATTCTCATGGTACAAGATCATCTTCATTCTCAAGATCTGGAGGCGGTTCCAGTGCAAGGAAGGATGGTCATAAGTCGAGAGCTAGTGATAATTGGAAAAGGAGCACGACTGATAATCACTATTCAGAGTCTTCGGTGCTTAATTCATTTAATGATAGATATACCCCTTCCAAATGTCATGACCAATTGGAAGATGATTACTTCACTGGCAGCAGATATGTAAATCCAGACGAACTTTGACTTGATGATCCTTGAATGATGACGGGCTGCCCCCATAACAAATTTTTACCTTGTGGTAAGTTTTTCTTTCGTGCTACATCCCAAGCATCTTTATCCGAGACTTCTATTACAGCTTTTCTTAACATGTTTTATTCACACAACCTTGCAGAATGAAGTTATCTGGCTTCAGATATTTATCCTCACATGTATCCTTCATAGTATCCTTGAAGTTTATCCCATTTGCTTATGCATTAAATCTTGTCATAATCTATTCTTTTGTTAAATCACCAATCAACCTAAAAGCATTAGTTGATCGGATGTGGTAAATTTAATTACATCATCATTTTACCTCTCACATGTGGACTTAGAAATTTGAAAAATGTTCAAGTGAAAATCAATATTAATGGAGGGAAGAACCAATGGGTCTGAACACAAGAATTCATGCTCTTATTCGATGTTAAATTACCTATACCTAAAAGCTCAAGTTAATATGTTGGGATAAATTAATTATATCAACACTTGAGTACTTGTGTTTTTTTCACCTTTCCAGGGAGAATTGCCAGGAAGATTTTCCTTGAACAATGTTGTGCTTGCATAACTTGAATTTCATCATCGCCATATTAAAAATTCCAAACATAATCTTTTTCTGTTCTAAGGTTGTCTAATAATATTTCTAGACTGGTCACGAAAACTGATTAACAAAGTCGTTGTATCTGCATATGAAGTGTGTGAAATGTTTCATAAATCACATATCATGGAGGAGGATGTAACTTTTGGTTATGGATTTACGAAGTCATAAATTTTTTCTCTGTACTTGTTTGCTAAAATTTCCACTAGGGGAAATAGGGGAAATATTATGGTGTTCCATAACTTGTTTTTTTTGTGTTAAGGATTTCTTCTTTTTTTTTAAGAAAAAAAAATAAAGAATTGGCCGAAGTTAAGTCCATTGTGCAGAAGCCAACTAGAAGGGAAAACCCTAAAAAGCAGAAATGAGATTGACCCACAACCCGGGCCGCAAACAAACACAGAGAAGAGCCATGGAAAAAAAGCATTTAAATCAAGAGAAAAAAGCTCCTAGATTGACAATTTTCACATAAGAGAAGTAGCAAAACTTCAAGAAATGAGATCTAATGGTCATCTTCAACACTATTATGGTTGAATTTTGAGAGATCTTGGGGGTAACCTAGTATTCATAAGTTCCTCAGAAGAACAAGACCCCTCCTAAGCATCTGGAAAGGAAATCAACTCTGTCAAGGAACTTGTAACACCCTTGATTAGAAAGCCAAACGTCCATTACCTCATTTTCTGAACGGCAGGAGCCCCCCACCAAAACGCTTATAACTAACCTATTACCTATCCTAAACCAGAAATCATAACATAACATCCAAACAGAATGGTTACAACCAAAATGAAAAGTAAAGAGAAGAAAACAGTAAGCCATAAGTGAAAGGAGAAAGCCCAAAACTGGAGACTGAACCAGGGGACCTGATGGACAAAAGCTGAATTGGATGAAGAGGTAAACCAATTTGGACGAACCGGTGACTAGGTCTAGGTTTAGACACAGTTCCGAAGAGTCAAAAGAATGGATTGCAAACCAAATCGGTTCAGTTAAATGATGGTTTTCTCAGGGTCCAGTCCATGCCCTGTGAACCATCAGAACTCCATTGCTCGACACCTGGCAACACCTCGAGCCCGTCAACGACTTCAGAGATAGTCAACATTGTTGACTTCCTGTTCCCTTCACCGACGAGCTTTGCCACCACGGCTGCCCTCGATGGTAGTTCTGTTTCATTCTTTTTTCACCCTTGACGACTTCTGAGTTTTTATCCTTTTCACACGAAGAACCCCCTTGAAAAGTTTCCCCGTTCCCTTGTCTTCTTTCTCCTCGGCGAGGCACCCGCCTCCTCAACCTATTTCCAAACTTTCTCCACCATGGCAGACCTCTTCATTTTAACCTCAGAGAACACCCTGAAAAAAAACCTTCATCTCATAAAAAAAGAGGGCTTACCTACACTAGACAGATTCCCTATGGCTTCGATCAAGGAGATCCTTCAGCCTCAACCTCAAACTTTGCCAGAAACGTTGTGACCGAGCTCCCAAAAAACTTCTCACACAGCTCCATCGAGCTTCAAACTTCAGCTCCTTTAAAGCTCCACGGACCAGCCACAAATGGTTCTGAAACCCTCTTTCTAGAGAGAGGTTCTTGACTGGAGAGAGAAAGTTGTAAAAATTTTGGCTAACAAGTGTGCTCCGAGATAAGAAATTTAAGCATGAATTTCAATATGCATATTGATGATTTCACTTCAAAAACTTGTATTTCATTATGGAACAGTATGGATGATTAATGAAAGCATTCATAACAAACATTTTAGACCACGACACCTTTAATTCAACCCTACTATTGATTTTATATTAGTTCTAACTATTGTATACTTATAGCGTTTTGACCAACAGCCCGCTAGATCAGTGAAGTATGAAAGCAGTCTGCAGATGAACTTGATCAGAAACCAAACCCAACACAGAGTTTCAGATTGTGGGTTGCAGGTTGCTCCATCCTACATTTATGCTGGCTTCTTGGTATGTCTTTTGAAGTCAGAAATATTTACTTCTAAATGTTTAGAAGGTATGAATTCCTGGCTTCTTGGTATGTCTTTTGAATTCCACTGAAAACACTTTTATCTACTCTTGGGCTGCCCATGTGAATACTAGATACTCTCTATAATGTTTCTCCTCCATCCCTATTATTCATGGCCGAAAGAAGAAAATCTTTCCTCTACCAGACTCTGATGGAGCTTGCCCTTCCCCTTTACTGAAACTCCATCGATAACTTCCCCAACCTCGATCCCACTTTGGCTTTACCAAAAGCAGATACTATTCCCAACATCCTAGACCTTTTTTATTGCTCTATGGAACGATTTTCCATGAAGGAATCTCTCTTGCCTTTGCGAATTGAAGAGCCCAAAGAGAATTCCTTTTTCGACAACACTTCAACAGTGGAGAAAATTACCTAGTTGTGATTGTGTTGTGGGGAGGAGGCACAAGATCTGGAAAGAAAAGTTGGCTGAAAAATCGGTTCTGCATCATGACGATGCCATCGTCTCAAAAGACCCGAACCCAGTAAGAAGAGATAGGAAATCAACTGGGAGTGATAACTACAAATTAATGCTTCTTTGTTCACTACCTCCTCAGTATCTCATCCCTTTTGTGAGGGGTCTGATAACCATGGATCATATATGCCTTTTTGGAAGTTTGGATGGTCAATCTGCTTGTTCACTATCGTTTTATCATCTTTATACTGTATTGAAGCTGTGTTTCATCTCCTATTTGCTCTCTTTTTGAGTTATACTCCTTTTACGTCTGTGGAGTTATCTTATTTTTAGTAGTTTTGTAGCATTTACTTTTGTACTTTTCATTCTTAATTCGTGGACATATATAAATATTGATAGAAATGTTGACATAATTGTGATCATAGATCGAGTTCATCCTTTCTCATGTTCTTATTTACTCAACCACGAAACTAAATCAATTTAGGATAGTCGATCAACTTTTTTTTGAAATGGTCAATCTACCTGTTTTTGTGTTCTCTGTAATTGATGCCTGTTTTTTATAAGGTTGAATTTCGTTTTTACTCATGGTAGCTGCAAATTTGGATTAAATATTATAAACATCAAAATTATGACATTTCAAAATGTAAATGTTTTAAGGAAGTTAATGAACCATTTCTTTGTTTACCATTTATCTATATTCTATACATGCAACCAAGTGTATATTGGTCTTTATTGGCTGTTGGCTAGTGTTTTAAGAGAATCTTTCCGAGTGGTTACGAGTTTAATCTATTATCACTTTTTTTATAATAATAATAATCTATGATCATGAATTAGTTTTTACTAGGTTTCTTGGCAACAAAAATAGTACAATCAAATAGTATATAGTTATGCGACATGATTTGTTCTATAACACTCTGGGCTATGATAGTATTTTGTAATTATAATCTTCCTACTACATTTTCATGTCTCACCCCTTTATGAAATAGAATTGATATAATTTTTCAAAAATATAAAGTTTCTTTGCTCCTTTGAGGTCCTAGGAAGTAAGGTCGATATAGATAATCATTTGCTTGTTTTTATTTTTATGTTTGTTTTCTACCATTTCTCAATCATGATTTTCACTTAAAACACAGTTTTTTGTTATATTTTTTAAAAATTTCCGCTTTATCTTTCAAAATTTAACTTAATTTTGAAAACACGAAAGTATAACAAAATCAGAAATCTTTGGAAAGATATTATAAACTTAATCTTCAAAAATTAAAATATTAAATGATTATTAAGTTTATTGTTATTATTTTGTTGAAAAATTGGAATCTAAGTCTTTTATTTTTTTTTTAATTCAACAATATTTGAGATAAAATAATTTTAACTTATATTTTTTAGTTACCATTCACTAGGTTTCCAATCTTTCATTTTATTTCTTACACATCCTTATCATATTGAAGATTATTGGAAATTTTTAAAATTTGCAACAAATCCGTTATTAATCTTTAAATAAATAAACAAACAAATGGGTAATTTTTTTTAAATAAAATAAATTGAAAGTCTAAAATCGACCAAACCATTCGTCCTTCCAAGTTTGGCTTTTGTTTGGTTTAACAGTACCCAAGAGGTAAAAATGAAAAAGAAAGAGATGAAAATCCGTGTCCTTCCATTGGATTGAAAAACAAAAGAGCCTAAAAAATTACCTAAAAAATCTCCCCAAAATTCTCCATCTCAAAAACCCTCAAGTTTAGATTTGTGTGTTTGATCATTTGGTAATGTAAGTTGAAGAATCCCATGGCCTCTTGTTTTATTGCAGATTTGGTGTTGTTGTTCTTGTCTTCTGGTCGGGTCCTTCAATAACTTTGGAGGACCCAGCGTCCTTCCATTATTTCTATATCCATGAATAGTTGAGCTAACTTCTCCATCCGAGAGATAAGATCGATCATGAGTTGTTTTCCATGTTTTTCGTCGAAGGGCAAGAAAGGGAGCGACAACAATGACTCCTCCTCCTCTTCCTCCTCCTCTGGTCGCCATACTCCGCCCCCCCCTAAACCCATTGGTTTGTTTCACATTTTCTAAATCAACCTTTTTTTTTTATTTCTGGGTATGCATGTTTTTTTTTTTGGAGGTATCGGTATTCATACAATTTGTTTGAATCAACCATTGAAGGCAAATTATGCCTTTTTGGTACACAGATAAGGGATACAATTCTACGTTTGAACTATACTTCTATCATTATTTTAATTGACATGTATACCTAACATCTTTTTTTATGAGTATCTTTGAGGATTTTCTTTTCAAATGCTTTATTGAAAATGACCCATTTAAATAAAACGATTTTCTAGAGAATTAAATTTATTTCATTGGTTTTATTTTTTGGACCTAGTTTTAAATAAAACAAATGGAAAATCTCTACTCTAATCTTGCAAAATTGTACAGAGAATTTCTATGGGTTAGAGATAGGGATAGCCCAATGAGCATCACGTAGTAGTTTGAGCTATGTTTGAATGAGTAAATTCATACATTTATTAGATGCAAAACTAAATGGGTTGGTGGCTCCATTGGATATTTGGTTTAGTATTAATCTATTTTCACTCTACGGTCATGAGTTCAATTCCTAGAATCGATATAAAAAAAAACTTATGATTTATAAAAATATTTCTAGTTATGTTGCATAAATTTAGGTATAAAATATCATTTTGGTAATGTATTTTAAAGTTTATTCTATCAAATATACAATTTTAGTCAGGTAAAAAATAATAATAATAATATATATATATATACAAATTTAGTTTATGTGTTCCAAATAAATTTAAAATTAGTGTTTATGATAGATATCCTATTAATTTCTCTCTAAAAAATACCCTCTATTTGTATTTTCTTCAATTAACTTTTTAAATATTGACATTATAAATATTGAATTAACATTTAAACTTATAATAAAAACAAAAGATACAAACACCAAAATAATATTTTAACCTATAATTTCTTTTAATTCAACTACATTTAGAACTCAAACTCATAATTTTGTTGATGAATTTTCACATTTAATGATAGTAAATTAACAGATGAAGAGCTTGAATTAAACTCTTTTTTTTTATATAATTAGTTTTTGTAATTTTAAAGCAACCACAGTGGCTAACAAACCAAAGCCTGGGGAGGAAATCAAGGACAAAACACCAGAAAGTGAAAAAATAGATGCCCAAAACTTCAATTTCCGAGAGCTAGCCACTGCTACAAAGAATTTCCGCCAGGAATGTCTCTTGGGTGAAGGTGGGTTTGGAAAAGTCTTTAAGGCTACCCTCCAACCAAGCGGCCAGGTAACTAACCAAATCTCGTTTCGTTTATGTCAATCCGAACATAGCTCAAAGTAGTTACGCATTAATATTCCGATATTCTGGAAAGGAATCTTCATGGAGATTGTTTGTTTGTTGTGTGTAAAAAATGAAGGTGATGGCTGTGAAGCAGCTGGATAGAAATGGTCTGCAAGGAAACAAGGAGTTTCTTAGTGAAGTTAAGGCATTGAGCCTTTTAAAGCATCCAAATCTTGTGAAGCTCAATGGATATTGTGCAGATGGAGATCAAAGGATTTTGGTCTATGAATATATGTCTGGAGGTTCTTTGGAAGATTGTCTCTTTGGTATGTACTTCTTCCCCACCCACCCACAAACTTCTTTTTCAATTTCAATTCTCTCAGTTTTGAAAGCTATGTCTGTTCAGTCTAAGCAATTCAACATATTCATGTAGTTTGTCACTATTTTGATATTCGTTAGTGTCTAGTGCCACGATTAATCTCATAGGACAACCGTTTTAGCCTACTACATTTAGTAATCAAAGTAATTTATAGAATATTAATTCCTAAATTGCTAGTCTAGCATAAATTGAACTTTTTTTAGTACATATCGGGAGGAGGGGATCATAAATTGAATTTATAACTTCTAAATACTTTACAACCATTATGAAATGTCGTCGTGGTTAAGGGGCTTAGTTAATAGATTTTATTCATGGTAATCACTTAACTAAGCATTAATTTCTTACAAATTCTCTTGATATCTAAATATTGTAGAGTCATGCGGTATATCTCATGATAATAATTAAGGTGCACATTTAGCCTGATGTATTGATAGAAATTAAACTACATTCATGATATACATACATAACTAGATGCACTTATTTAATTTGTCTTTTAGATATTATGACCATTTTCCTCATTCGTAACCACCATCCGGAAATTAGACAAAAGAGTTCAAAAGAACAATCTTCTCGTGTGTTCTTGAGTTTTGTAAGAGAACAAGTCTCTTCTCCTCAAAATTGTGAGATATAGAGTATTATTGTGGGTTCATTAATGTTTCCAACGTGTACACGAAAGAGTGATACACTCGGAGTAGAATAGATACTTCTTTTCAAAACACAAAGCGTGGGGGGGAACAAACTCTAAGCGTGGTGTCGTCTGGTTCAAAACACAACAATCTCATATAGCTGATTTTGAACCTTAATTCCATTCAGTTTTGGATGGTACCGTAATTCAGACTACTTCTTTTAAGCAACATGTTGGATGGCATTGGCAATGCCTTGTTTGCATTGGAGTTTGTTGGGAGACGGACCAAGATTCACACCATTATGGATGCTCATCAAATTATATTCTGGTTTAGTGCGGATATTCAAACTGATTTGAAAGTAGTAACCGACGTGATAAGTGGGGCCGATGAAGGCTTTGGGAGAATGAATGTGTCGATTTAGAAAGAATAGAAATAAGTTCTATTTCATTAATCGATATTTCAAAATGTTACAATGACCTTTCTTTTATAGGAGAAATTTCATTCTCCAAATAAGGCATAATTTACAATAAGGAAACAATTACATACAGAATCATACAATTAAGGAAGGAATTAAATAGAATAAAATCAGAATAAATCAACACTCCCCCTCAAGCTGGTGTAAAGATGTCCTTCATAGCCAGCTTGTCAATCATTTTTTCAAAGCGTAACTTAGGGAGTCCTTTGGTCAAAACATCAGCAATTTGTTCGGTAGTTGGTAAGTATGGAATGCAAATTACTCGAAAGGTCAATCTTTTCTTTTATAAAATGCTTGTCGACTTCAATATGCTTTGTTCTATCATGGAGAACTGGATTATGAGCAATGGAGATAGCAGCTTTGTTGTCACAATAGACTCGCATAGGTGTGGCATGAGTAATTTTCAGTTCCTCTAGAAGCCTTTTTATCCATATACCTTCACAAATACCATGAGCTAATGCTCTAAATTCTGCTTCAGCACTACTTCTAGATACCACACTCTGTTTTTTACTTCTCCATGTAACTAGATTTCCTCCAACAAATGAGCAATAACCTGAAGTAGACCTTCTATCTCAGAGTGCTACCCCTGATCAACATCGGTATAAATTTCAATATTGAAATTTTCATGTTTTTAAAACAAGATGCCTTTTCCCGGAGTTCCTTTCAAGTATCTCAAAATTCTGTAGACTGCTTCAAAATGATTGGGGCCTGGAGCATGCATAAATTGACTTACCATACTTACTGCAAATGCAATATCTGGTCTAGTGTGAGATAGATAAATAAGTCTTCCCACAAGTCTCTGATAGCGCTCTTTATCTTTCACCTCTTTCTCAGTTGCTGTTTGCAGTTTTAGATTTGGCTCAATGGGAGTTTCTGCTGTTCTGCACCCAAGTAATCCCGTCTCTTCCAATAAATCAAGAATGTATTTTCTCTGATTAACAAGGATACCCTGCTTTGACCTGGCAAATTCCATCCCTAAGAAGTACTTCAACATTCCCAAGTCTTTGATTTGGAATTCATTTGCTAGTCTCTTCTTTAGTTTGTTCATCCCATCTTCGTCATTGCCTGTAAGAATTATGTCATCTACATATACTATAAGAACAACGATCTTATTATTACCAAAGATATAATTGTAGAAGATGGTATGATCTCGCTTGACTTTGAAGAGATCCATAACTTCTCACTACTTTCCCGGCGCTCAAACCACGCTCTCGAGACTGCTTTGAGACCATATAACGCCTTTTTAATTTGCGACTTTATCAACGCCAAGATTTACTTCAAATCCAGGTGGCAAATCCATAAACACTTCCTCCTCAAGATCACCATTGAGGAATGCATTCTTCACATCTAGTTGATAAAGTGGCCACTCGGAGTTTACTGCAATAGAAAGTAGAACTCGAATCGAGTTAATCTTAGCAACATGAGCGAATGTTTCTTGGTAGTCAATGCCATAAGTCTGAGTAAAGCCTTTAGCAACGAGTCTGGCTTTATATCGTTCAATGCTACCGTCTGCATTACACTTTATAGTGAATACCCATTTACATCCCACAATCTTCTTATTCTTCGGTCTTTCTACCATTTCCCAAGTACCATTCTGTTTAAGTGCATTCATCTCTTCCATAACTGCCAAGTTCCAGTTCAGATCATTCTGGGCTTCCTGTATATTCCTTGGAATAAAAAGGTCATTAATCCTAGACGTGAATGCTTTATGGTTTTCAGACAACCTATGATATGATAGATAGTTGGCAATTGGGTATTTCGTACAATTACGAACTCCCTTTCTTTGTGCTATGGGAATATCAAGATCAAGGTTATTAGAAGAAATATTGATATTAATGTCATTGGAAGAAGAGGGGTTACTTGAATTTTCAGTATCATTTGTCGGGGAATTGGATTGATGCGATGACAAGTCCACTGTCTGATATCTACTATTTTGAATAGGTGCCCTTCTAGTATAAACATGAAGCTCAGGAACAGGAGTAGGGAGATCAACCAATAGTATCTCTCCCCCTGAAGTAGAACATTCTACATTTGGCATAGAAAGACTAGGACATACATTGTTAGGACTAATAATTTGGAGAGGAGTTTCCCAAATATTTTCTTCAAGGTTAGAATTCTCCCCCTGAAGCAAATTTGGTTTAAAAAATGATTCATGCTCTACAAATGTGACATCCATACTTTCAAAATATTTTTTGTTTAAAGGATCAAAGCACCGATACCCCCTTTTATTCGAGGAATAGCCCAAAAAAATGCATTTTGTTGCACGAGGTTCAAGTTTGGACCGAGTAAAATGGGGAAGATGAACATAAGTAGTACACCCAAAAACTCTAATTGGTAAATCTGAGTACAAATAACAAAGTGGGAAAGAAAGTTTTAAAGATGCTAAGAGGGGTTTTAAATGACAATATTTTAGAAGGCATTCTGTTTATAAGATAAGCAGCGGTAAGGACTGCGCCACCCCATAAATAAGTGGGTACATGCATAGAAATCATAAGTGCACGTGTAACCTCCATTATATGTCTATTTTTCCTTTCAGCAATTCCATTTTGTTGGGGAGTATCTCTACAACTAGATTGGTGAGATATCCCCTTATATTTAAAAAAAGGTGTCTAAAATTTCATTAAAATATTCAGTCCCATTATCAGTGTGTAAAATGCTTATTTTTGTTTGAAATTGATTTTCAATCATATTATAAAAGCGAATGAAAATATCTTGAACCTCAGATTTTTTGGTTAACAAATAATAAATCCAAGTCAAACGAGTATGATCATCAATGAAGGTAACAAACCATCGTTTTCCACTACGAGTCGAAATTTTAGATGGACCCCAAACATCACTATGAATTAAGTAAAAAGGTTTGGAGGCTTTGTAAGGTTTTGACACATATGTATTTCGATGGTTTTTAGCAAAGATGCATGCTTCACAATGAAAAGTTGAACAATCAATTCCTTTAAATAAGTTTGGGAATAAATATTTTAAATATGGAAAATTAGGATGACCAAGTCTACGATGCCAAAGTAAAATAGTTTCTTTAACCGGAGAAGAACTAACACTACTTAAACCTTGAACTTTTTTATTACTGGATGGTTCCTCTTCGAAATAGTAGAGAGACCGTCCAAAGATTCTAGCACGCCCAATCATCTCCCCGACTCTTGATCCTGAAAAATACAAATGAAGTAGGAAAGAAAGTAATACGACGAGTTAGCATCTTTGGAAATTTTACTTGACAGATAACAAAGTTGCAAGCTAATTTAGGGACATGAAGAAATGATTTTAAAGTTAAGGTTTTATTTAAGAAAATAGTTCCTTTTCCTGCAATAGAAGTGAAACTTCCATCGGCAATTCTAATTTTTTCTTGAGAATATAAAGGAATATATGAGGTAAAAAACTGGGAAGAAGCAGTCATATGATCAGATGCTCCAGAATCGATGATCCATGGAGATGAATTAAGACAAGATAGGGCCAACGGATAATTACCTGATTGTGCCAAGGAAACACAAGAATTACCAGATGATGTGATATTTAACAGTTTTAGGACTTGGTGAATGTGCTCTTGACTCAGAGACCTATTGTCAACAACAAGGGCACTAATAATATTAGTGGTAGAGAGAAACTGACCATTACGTGAGCCAGAGACTGTAGGCATCAAATCTTGATAGTCTTTCATCCTTGAAAAAATACACCAAATATCTCGAAATTCTAGTTGAGAAAAAACAAACAACTAATAAATGAATCGACTGTCAAAGTTATCGAGCAACACGGAGAGCCGAACTATGTGACAACTTAACCTTTAACGAAGATTGTCAATTGGGACAATAATCGCTACAGATCTGGTCGTCGTGTATTCGGGTCACATGCCTAATTTTAGTAACGAACAATCGAAACAAGTTAAAAGAAAAAAAAAATACTAGTTATGGTGTAATTTTGAAATTTTGTCTACAGAAAACAAATGTAATAAATTTAGTTAACTTTTTTTTTTTTTAATGATAAAATCAATCAAAATCAGAGAGTAACTCTAAAATCAATTAATTAAAATAATGGTAAAAAAAATTCATTTAAAAAACACAAAAAATAGTTGGAGAATCGTAAAATTAGAAGGGGATCGCCAAATTGAAAAAACGTGAAAATTTCACGAGAAAGACAAAGACAAAGACAAAGACAATACCCACCAAATCCTCAAATGAAAAGAGAAAGCTATGAAACAGCAGATTTTAATTCCCAAGTACGAATTTGAATACCAAGTCACAAGTAGGGTGCACCTTTGATAAATGGTGGCTAGGGTTGTGACTGTGTTTAGAATTCGACTAGGGTTTTAAAATATTTTCGGCTCTGATACCATGTCGATTTAGAAAGAATAGAAATAAGTTCTATTTCATTAATCGATATTTCAAAATGTTACAATGACCTTTCTTTTATAGGAGAAATTCCATTCTCCAAATAAGGCATAATTTACAATAAGGAAACAATTACATATAGAATCATACAATTAAGGAAGGAATTAAATAGAATAAAATCAGAATAAATCAACAGAATGGGACAAACACCGCACTTGCTCCAATTTCAACCTACTTCACTACTTTCAAATCAGTTAGAATATCCGCCCTAAACCAGATGATCATCCTTAATGTTGTGAATCTTGGACCGTCTCCCAACAAACTCCAATTCAACAAGCCATTGCCAATGCAATCCAACATGTTGCTTAAAAGAAGTCTGAATTACGCTACCATCCAAAAAAGAATGGAATTAAGATTCAAAATCAGCTATATGAGATTGTTTTATGTTTTGAACCAGACGGCACTGTGCTTAAAATAGATACCTTTTGAAATAATGTATCAAACATTTTGTATGGAGCGTGATACTTTTCTTTTTATGTTTGTGAGCGTCCAGGCCAGCTTACGTGCACCTCGACTATTCTCATGGGACATACCGACTGACCTTACAATATTTGGATGTCAAGGAAACCGAACATACCCTCTTTTTGAAGTAATATATCAACTGCATGTCTGCAAATATACACGTTTCATCATCAATTAGTTGACAAAATAAAATTGATTGAATTTTTTAAATTTAGGAACTAAAATATAAACTTAGTAGAACTACACTTCTAAATTTGTAATTTAACCTCGAACCTAACCTCATGATATAATCATTGCCGTTAGATAGTGTGAGAAATTATTCCCTCTCTTATATATTCATATATGTCATCAAACACTATGTTTCAAATTGGCAGCCGTAAAAGAGGACAGGAAGCCAATAGATTGGTTTGCTCGTATAAAGATAGCATCAGAAGTTGCAAAAGGATTGGAATACCTGCATGATCAGGTGGATCCTCCCATAATATTTCGTGATTTGAAGTCATCAAATATATTGCTGGATGAAAATTTCACACCAAAGCTTTCTGATTTCGGGCTTGCAAACCTCGGCCCGAGCGGCAGCGGTGACAAGTCGCCATTGCCGTCGAGGATGATGGGCACCTACGGCTACTCTGCTCCTGAATATACAAGAGGCGATCCGCTCACTGCAAAATCAGATATATACAGTTTTGGAGTTGTGATGCTTGAACTCATTACTGGAAGAAAAGCCATCGACACTACAAAGCCAAATAACGAGCAGAATCTAGTTACATGGGTATGTTTTGCTTTTCAGTTTTTGTCTCAGATTTAAAGTTAGTGTGCTTGTTGTTTCATGAAAATCTTAAGGTTGGTTATAATAGTGTTTCATTTTCTACATTTTGTTAATACAACAGAGGTGTGAGGACTCGTCCTAAGGGGCAGCCTCATTGGCAAAGAATTGGAGAGTGGAGTCTCCAAAGTATACTCCCTTAGAAGTTTTAGGTTCGAAATCCACAAGTGAGCTTAATTGTAAATCCTTAGTTATTTCCTGAGTCGGTGCCTTGAGACTGGCACAGTGCTCCTCGAATAAGGTAGGGCAAAGCTCCTATGTCTATTGAGCTATGCCTACTTTAGTTTTCGTTTTCTACTTTTGTAAATCTCTTTCATAATTATTTCGACCCTGTTTGATAACCATTTGATTTTTTGTTTTTGGTTTATGAAATTAACCTTATTTCTATTCAAATTTCCTACCATGTGCTACATTTTTCCTACAATGTATCCATATTCTCTTAAGAAAGTAGGTGAATACTAACCAAATTTCAAAAACAAAAACAAGCTTTTGGAAGCTACTTTTTTTTGTTTCCAAATTTTGGTTTTGTTTATTAAAATATAGGTAAGATGTAGATATCCAAATAAGAAAAAATGTATAGTAAGGTAGTTGTTGTAGGCTTAAATTTCATAAACAAAAAACGAAAAACAAAATGGTTATCAAACAGGGCCTTCATTTTCTATTTTCTATTTTAAAAAGAATTAGTTCCACTCAAGTTCTTTGTTTTTTTGTCTACTCTTCAAAAACATTTTAGAAATCTAAACTAGTTTTAAGAACTACAAAGAGTAGTTTATTTCACTTTTTATTTAGTTTCTCACTTTCAAGATCTTGTTATATAATACCCAGAAAAAATATACATCTTTCAAAACTATGTGGAATTCCCCTATTCAGTAGACCCACAGTAGAGAAGCTTTAGAACTCATAAATCCTAGATTTATAGTATTGTAGATGTGTAGTTCTATTTAAGGATAAAAATGTTGAAAACTACTTATACACATTCTTTATTAAGTTTTTCACTTCCAAAACATTAATCTTAGCCAAAATTTAGGCAGAAAATTCTTTTTTTTGAAACAATGGGTAACCACGTACGCCCGTCCCTAGGCCAGGCACTGAACATCGAATGAGTAATGTCAGGTGAGTCTCGAACCCAGGATTTTGAAGGAAGCATACCTTCAAAGTCTAAGTCTTCAACCATTGTACCTCTGATGTTTAGACAGAAAAATTCAGTTTCTTAACTGCATTTTATAGTTTTAATTTTTTTATTAGCATGTCAAAATATCTGTTTTGTTTAATATTTGTTTGCGTGCACGTCGACTAATGTCATGAGGCATATCGTGAATTCGGTAGGAAATTAATTCCTAGGTAGATGGTCATCATGGATTGAACTCATCAATTCTTAGTTACTCAAACCCCCTCTTGACCACTAAGTAACTCGACCATGGATTATTCTAGATTACAAATTTTTTATTCTTTTGAAATATTACACTAGAATGAAAGTAGTTAGCATGATCTTCAAAAATAAAATTAAAAAATTAAAAAAACAATAGCAAAGACTCCGTTCAAACCTGCCTATATCTGGCTGACAGCGAATATGGAAGCCTTTCTTCATCTCTGTTTTAGGTTGATTGTTGCATTATTCCTTCTGCTCTGCCCTAGAATTTACCAATTAGACAATTTTAGTACAAAACATATGTGTGCTTTAAAGCAATTGAAGTGTAACAGGCACAACCTTATTTCCGAGATCCAAAGAGATTTCCAGACCTAGCCGATCCACTCCTCGGGCGGTTATTCCCGGAGAAAGATCTGAACCAAGCCGTCGCGGTCGCCGCCATGTGTCTGCAGGAAGAAGCAGAAGTCCGTCCTCTGATCGCCGATGTAATGGCAGCTCTCAGTTTCCTCTCCACAGTTCCAGACGAGAATCTCCGTCCAGTCCCTTACCCTCCGGAACCGAAGCCTGAGCCAGAGAAGAAGGATCGAAGCAAGGATTCCTCTTCGGATTCTTCGGATAACGAAGAGAAAGATATGAATTCAAGCAATCAGAAGCCTAAAAAGAAGAAGAAAAGCAAAAAATCAGAGAAGAAACGAGTCTCGTTTCAAGATGATGTACCGGCGTCGAGCGATGGAAGCTCTTCATCTGGTAGCAGCGACGGAGAAGAATCGTCGTTCAAACTGGAAATCGAACTTTCGGCTGACGTAAATAGCGGCGATGAGCACAGCGGAGGATCGGAATCTGAAGATGAGGTATTCGCGATTCATCACGACGGCGGCGATTCCTACGGCGGCGATGCTCATGGCGAAGACGACGGTGAAAATTGGTAGGGAGAAAATTGAAGAACACCAAGAAGGGAAAATTGTTTTATTTTTTCTTTTTCTCATAATGTGGGAAATGCTATTTTAAATTGTAGCTTGGAATGTTTTAACAAAATTTACAGTTTTTTTTATATCGTATAATTAAATGTTTATAAGTGCTACGGTTACACCCATTTAAATCCAATCAAATGAGTTAATTTATTACATAGTTTTTTTTAATGTCTTAATTATCATGCTATGTTTTATTATTATTTTTTATCTCATTTGACTTCATGTTTGCCTTTTCTTTTATTCATCTCCATTTTGTTTATAAGTTAAAATGTTGATTGTTTTTCTAAAAAAGAAATCATTATGATTCATGTTTTTTTAAATAATATACTTTAAAAAATGCTTACAACTAGTCTTTATGATAATTTTTTTTTAACAAAAAAATGTTCATAATATTAATCATTTCAATACAACAAATAACAAACGTGTGAATATGTTTCTAAATTTTATAAAGAAAATGAGCAATTTTTATGTACACTTATTAAAATTATACATTTGAAAGTAAAAAAAAAAAAAAAAAAAATTAAACCCCCACAACATACATAATTCTAAACTGTTTTTAACCTTTTTAAAGTTAATACTATCATATATATTAGTTTGGTTTTTTTTTTTCTCTGTAGATTTTTCACGAAACAAAAATTGGAGTTTAGAGAGAGCTCAAATATGACAAAAATTAATTCAAGTTAAATTGATAGCCACCAAACTTAACAATCAAGCGAAATTAATGTCTTCAATTAAGTTAAACTTATTAAAAACAAGTAATTAAATTGATGGAAAACAATGAAAGTTGAAATATTTTCTTATGCATGAAATATTTAGGAGATTTTAATGTGTAGCAAAAAAAAAAAAATCCAAAAATACCATTAATAATATATATATTTTTAAAAATATATGGCATAAGATTGAATGGTGCCTATAAAATTACCAAAATGTTCTTCAATTAGTTAGTGCGGATAACCTTCCATCCATTTCAATTGATAGGTTTCAATAAATTTTCAATTAGTAGTCTTCACAGTTGATAGCATTAAATCATTTTTTAATTGATAGTGTCTTCAAAAGGTTTTTCAACGATAACCTTCATTCAGTTCGCTGATAGATTCAATTAGAGATGTCCACGGGGCGGGGCGGGGCCGGGGAATGGCTTTCCCGGCCTCGTCCCCGCCATAAAATTCAATCCCTGTCCCCGGTTTTTTTTTTCGGGGATCGGGGCGGGGATTTTTTACAATTTTTTTTTTCTTTTTTCATTTTTTTAAATATTTTTTGGATAAAAAATTCAAAAAATTAGATTTAAAAAAATATATATCTATAAGTTTCAATTATAATGTTAATTATCAAAGAAAATATTCATATGTATAGAAAATATCATCAACAAAGATATATTTATTTGAAAATTAAAGGAGTAGAATTAAAAAATATATATTAAATAAAATAATCTGGGCGGGGATCAGGGAATCGGGGATGGGGAGTACAATCCCCGTCCCCGGCACCGTTTAGCCAACGGGGATTTTTTCTCCCCCATCCCTGGCCCCGTTCCTTGCTTAATCGGGGATTCCCCGCCCCGTTAGGGGCGGGTCCCCGCGGGGAAAATGGATATCTCTAGATTCAATCTATTCGATGATAGTCTTCAATCAGCCGACTCCAATGTCACTTTCTCTCTCTTACTGATTTTTCAGTGTAAACAACATTTTCGACGATTGTTCGACGAGTCATAACTTTTGATTTTGAGCTCTATTTGATGTGATTTATTTTTTGTTAGCTTCGTCTTCTCTTCCACTTTTTTGAGGCATTCTTCGACCAAAAAAACAAGCAAAATTGAATTCCCAAAATGGAGAAGAAGGCACCCATGTATATATATATTTTTTTAATAATATAGGGGCAAAATGAAAATTTTAGAAAAACAAAAAAAAAAAGTGCTATAAATTAATAATTTTAAAAGACATGTTATAATTGTAATAAACATCCTAACATGGCTATCTAGGGTAAATTTATTTACAAAAAACAATTACTATAATTAAAACAAAGATGCTAGAATTTGTTATTTTAGCATAAGATTGGTTCAAATTCATCAATATTTAACTTTAAAATCTCTAGAATAGAGTTATACACTTTGTTGGTATAACAACTATAACTTATTTTAAGTCCTTGTTAATCAAGACTTGAATAGCCTTGAAATTGTGCCAATTTAGACGTGGTCTTTCTTTTTTCTTTCCTTAATTCGAGAACTTAGAGCATTGCTCCGTCAAATTTGAGGCATCATTTACTTGTCTCTATATTGTGGCACTCGGATAGATGAGGTCATGGTTCACTCAAGAAATTTTCATGAACTAACATTGTATGTATGGATATTTGAAAGTAAATAAACAAAAATAGAATAAAAATTGACATCCATATTTTTATAGTATAATGGGATTGGAGATTCAAATGATTGGTCTTGTAATTTATTAAAAAATAACATAAAATAAAAAGATAAAAGTATTCTTTAATATTCTTGTGTACGTAAAACAAGAAGTAAAAAAAAAAACCCTTGTATATGGGAAGGGAGGTTTGCCACATCCAATTTTGAATGTGGGATAAAGTAGTATTAAATTTTGATATTCTATTAGTATATATATACATTCTCGTATAGGAGACAAAATCATCTCCAACCTACATAGCCAATATGGTAGCAGTGCAAATTTAAACAACTTTATGCTTGTTTTGACTATTTGCTTCCATTCCTCTTATTTGTTTTCTTCTCCCATCGTTTTTGTTTGATACTCTTATATATCATCGAGATGGAGAATGTGAAACGTGAAGCTCTTGTGTTAGTCGAAACAACTTGATCGTGCCCGTGCTGTCTTCCTTGGTAGTTGTCACATCTCCTTCTGCGACCGTATTTCTCGAGATTCAAATGCAACAACAACTTGAAAGATCTTAGGGTCATTACTATCTCCACCATTGTGTTATGTCTCTCCTATTGTTGGTTTGGAATTACTCGACATTATCATATGGAGCATGTCAATGTTGATAACTTTGTTAATAAGAAACAAGTTAGGATTCATCGACGTGACAATTCCACGACCAATGTCGATCTTCTATATGTGTGGACAAGGAACAATGACATAGTAATTGTATGGATATTAAACTTAGTTAAAAAAATATAGAGTCAATATAGTTGTTGACTTATTCACTTCAACCTGACAAATGATGTACATACTTTAAATTGGGTTGAGTTGGAGGATTTTTTTAGGATTAACTCAAAATTTTCAATTGGTCAATCGACAACTAGTCCAACAATTTTTTTAGAGCAACCCAATCCAACCAGGTTATCGAGTTGTACTTATCTTATCTTCCTCTTTAAGATCTAGCAGATAACCCAACAATATGTCAAAAAAGAAAAGAAAAAGTTATATGATGCTAAACGCAAGCTTAAATGGCATGTCGTGCATATTCCCGCATGCACTCTCGTCTCTTTAAGGCCTAGCTCAAATCCCATAAATATGTTAAAATAAAAGAAAAATTGCATGGTTCCCAACAGTTGACACAATAATTTGAAGACTTGAATTTTGAGAGTATGCTCTCTTAGATTCCAGATTTGAAACTTATAAGTGACATTACTCATTTGATATCTCCGATCTAATCTTACACATATATACCATGACTATATGAATTACTTGAATTCGAAAGTGCAAGAATTTGAACTCATAACCCGATTAGAAGTTAATACAAGATGTCCCTAAGCTCTAAAGTCTCAAAGTAGACACTAATTAATCAAACGGTACAACTCCTTTGCCCGAGATTTTATATTCTACAGTATATCACAATAGTTGCAGTGTTCATTATCGTCTCTCTTCATCAGTCCCGCCATTTTCTCTCTGCTTCTTATCCAGATTCCGGCCGCCATTAATGTCCAAACTCCTGCTCTCTCACTCCCATCTCCTCACCCTTCCCCACAAACGCCATTCCGTTTCTCTCAACAATGGCGTCCTCCCAATCCGCTCGGTCCTCTCTGCTCCAGAGAAGCGAGGTCGAAAGAAGCGGCAGTCGCGGCAGCAGCAACTGCTCCCCAAGGACGACGATTCCTCTGCGCTTGAAAACGCCCTTCGCTTCACGTTCATGGAGGAGCTCATGGACCGCGCTCGAAACCGCGATCCGGTCGGCGTCTCGGACGTCATTTACGATATGGTTGCTGCTGGATTGAGCCCTGGCCCTCGCTCCTTCCATGGATTGGTTGTTTCTTATGCTCTCAATGCCGACGCCGAGGGTGCGGTGAGGATTCTGAAGCTTTTCCTCTCTCTGTGCGTTTGTGTGATTTTTGAGAAAAATTGAATGGTTTTTTGTTGTTGTTGTTGTTCTTGGTTTTCGTATGTTTGTAGGTGATTTAGTTAAATTGTATATGTGCATTTGATGGTCTAGTGATTGAACTTGTTTGCTGTTTCTTCCTCTTCCATTGTTGGGTATTTTGAAGTAGAGGATCCTTAATCCTTGTTCTTAGTTTCTCGTTTGAAAAACTTATCTTTATTGTAATTCGACTTGAAGATTTCTCCTGTTGTATATTCTTTGCATTTTTCACTTGGTAAACTGAAGCTATCGATGTATGAAGAATTACAAAAGTTCTATCTAAACATCAGGAAAAGTTATTTCACTGTTAGATTATAGATACAAAGTGGAGGGAGATGATGACTCTAAATTAAAGCAATATAGGTCGTAGATTCTAGGAGATCGCCGAAGGATTGATGAGTAACGTTGAAGAGGGTTATTTCTCTCCAACCACCAGTTCCAAAAGAATGCAAAAATGAAGTCGAGGCATTAGCCTGCTTAAAAGGATGACCAAGAATCAGATAGGGATGACCATGGTGATGTCTCACGGTTCGGAAGTGCACCAACCAAAACCATTGAGAATAGAATCCCAGAATTTTGTGGCAAGTGGGCAAGTGTTGAACGAGTGTTTCTGATTTTCTGGGCCATTCAAACAAAGAAGACAGTAACTAGGTTTAGGGGAGTTCTTCTGCATATTGCCATTAGTATTTAGAGCTATGTACCTCAAAATCCCACATAAAATCCCCGGGAACAAAACTTACCTTCTTTTGTTGTGGCTCCTTCCATAGTGAAACGTATAACAAACTTTATTGAAGTCTCTTGTCCATTTGCATGTGTGTGTCTATTCTCTTAGTTGATCAGGTGTATCAACTTACTATGTGCCCTTTGTCGTGTAGACGTGTAAGAAGGAATAGAATTCAATTTTCCCCTGACAATGTAAACCTTGTTTTGGTTCCATTGTAATTTTGTTTTCAAATTACTTTCTGCTCCAGATATTTATTTTCTCTCTCTAAATTTTATGGTTATGTTGAATGTAGATGCAATCTTTGAGAAGGGAATTAAGTGCTGGACTTCGTCCTCTTCATGAAACGTTTGTTGCATTAGTTCGGCTATTTGGTTCCAAGGGCCTTGCTACTAGGGGCTTTGAAGTCCTTGCAGCCATGGAGAAATTGAACTATGACATTCGCCCAGCTTGGCTCATTCTTATCGGTAATCTCTGAAAATTTTTGCGAGAGTGCCCCAACCAAACAAGTACATTTTAGTTTTGTTATTTTTGTCTTAGTTGCTTGAGTTATTTTGACTAGAGGAACTCGTAAGGAACAAGTATTTAGAAGACGCCAATCAAGTGTTTTTAAAGGGGGCTAAAGGGGGTCTAAGAGCCACCGACAAGATTTACGATCTTCTAATCGAGGAAGACTGCAAAGCTGGGGATCATTCAAATGCCTTAGAGATTTCATATGAAATGGAGGCTGCCGGGCGGATGGCAACGACCTTTCATTTCAATTGCCTTCTCAGTGTCCAGGTTGTGTATCTTACTATTGGATATTTTAAGTACACATTTTTAGGAATGCGTATTTGATCTGTACCAGTACAGTGATTTGAGGATTCTGTTTTGAATTTAACAAAGTAGAAAGTGAACCTTATAATAATGGTTTTGAGAGTGTGTGAATATATCTATATGTACGCTCTAGAGACTTTTCTAATTAAGCTACCACTGGTCAGTGCTTAGCAATAAGAACTTTTAATGGTCAACAGTCTGACCCTACTACATTTTGCTGTCAAGGTTACTTGAGGAAATCAATTACTAGATAGGTGACTACCATAAATTGTTTCAAGTTTTAAACTATATGGTTAAATCATTATATACATTAGGAACAAATTTTAGAATATAAGGATGAAGTCATTTCATAATAAAGACAGTCATGGTTTTGGGATGATTATTGGGAAAAGTAGGGAGGAGGTTGGAACGTTGCTGGGTGTTTGAGTGATAAATTACAAATCACATTTCAAATTTCTATTCAGTAGTTATTATGAGGCATTTCAATTTTTTATTTATCTGTATTAGGGTGTAGTGGCCACATTCACTAATTTTAAGTCACTAGGCCGATTAAAAGGTAAATGAAGTAAAGGAAATTTAAACAATGGTGACAACTTATCTAGAATTTAATATTCTATCTTTTGTTGTTGTCCGTGACATTAATTAGGTGCATACAAGGGCATCCTGACACCCGAAGCCTATTTTTTTTTTACTTCTATTGTTGTTGTTGTTGTTTTTGTTTTTTTTTTACCTTCCACAGAAGGAACTATAAAGTATTCTTAAGGCATGCTCAATTTTTTTCTACAATCTATGATGAAAACTCTAATTCCTTAAACTTTTGATATCTTATTATACATAATCCTAGTTTCTTCGTATATACAAAATACTTTTATCTGTATTGATTGTGCATCTCACAAAATGTTTCTCATCCTTAAGCTTTAGTGCGCTATTACACTTTAGTGCGCCATTGGAAGATTTGTAGACTTGTATAAGCATGTGAATGACTATTAATAGATAGTATTTATTTCTTGAATGCTAGTAAATTTTGAAGTCTATAATTATCGTCCATTTTTTCTTGAAGACCTGCTACCGATTAGAGAGATCAAGCTGATATGATTTATTTACTTGTTTAGGCTACTTGTGGAATACCTGAAATTGCTTTCTCAACATTTGAGAACATGGAATATGGAGAAGGTTAACATTATATTTCCTGTGCTCATGTATTTTGTTTGATGTTCCTCTTTTTGGAGAAATTGATATTCTGTATAATGCATGATCAATCTATCATCCTAGTAAACCATTCTTCTTTGGTAGTAGTCCTACTTGTGAAAATAGTAAATCTGAGGGAATGCATACGTCATATCTTTTTTTTTATTTCTTTTCATCTACTTCAAAGTAACTTTGTTATTTTAATGAATTTTGTGGTTAAATTAATTATTGATCGATAATAATGTAGGTGACTTTCCTAAATAAAGTATAGCTAGATAAGGAAAACAAATTAAATCGGATTGCATCTTGGATAGTTCAAGTGGATGAAAAAAATCTAACACTATCTAGAAATCAACTACATATAGGTACACTTTGGGCTAGTTTGGAAACTTTTTTTAAAAGTAATTTATGTTTTTATCTGTTAGACATCTTTAAGAACTGTGTGATAGAGTGATTTTTAAAAGTTAATAATAATGTATGTATTGAAAATACTATCCATAAACTCGTGGTTTTTGAAATTCCAAATTTATTTTAAATATCATGTCATTTGGTTCCTTTGAATATTTATAACGTCATTTTGCAAAAAAGTTCCTCATTTCTTTGTCTCGTCTTACTGTTATCATTCTTTCAAGATGACTTAGAAATTATTTTCTGGTCAGACAAAGTTCACAACTTTCGTTTCCGTTTCTTTCCCCAAAAAAATTGTCAATTTTTTTAACAAATTTTCAATCAATTTTTTCTCAAGGCATGGCTAATGAGAAATAGACACGTAATATAAAAGAATACTAGCATGAACTAACTTAAAAAGAGTTAGTTTTCTGCCTCTTGAGTTGGACTTTTCCATCTTATCATCTTTTCAAACATCTCCTTAATAGCAGCCATATGTGTAGGGTCTCCTCACCTCTCCTAAAGAAAATCCTAAATAAGGCTTAGTTGGCTTTTCAATTGTGCATCATGATCCTGAAGCAATACTCTCTAGTTCTTTGGTCTCGTGTACATAGTAGCTTAAACAACCAGGATAAACTCTAAAATAACTCAATTTGGTCTGTCTCCCGTAGTGATTTTTGTCTTTCCTTCAAGATGAAGAATCTCTGGACATTTTGTTTCTACATTATCCTGTTGCAGTTTGGGGGTGGTATTTTTTGTTAGACATCAATTTTGCGTTATGTTCGGTTTAAAAAATTGATTGGTAGTTGCCTAAAGACTTCTTGGGTTTTTGGTTGACGGACAAAGTTAACTAGTGTGGATATGCATAGTTTTTTTCTTTTATTTTATTTATTATTCTGGATGCAATTATGGCTAGAAAAGGCTTTGGGGACAAGTGGAGACGATGGATCTTTGGTTGCATATCATCCTCCAACTTTTCCATCATCATTAATGGAAAGCCTAGAGGAAAGATCAGAGCCTCAAGGGGCCTCTGCCAAGGGGATCCTCTTTCTCCCTTTCTCTTTTTCATGATTATGGATTGTCTTAGTAGAATGATGAAATTTGAATCTGATACGCAGAGAATTCAGGGCTTCAATTTAGGGCCTGATATCCCTAACCTTAGTCACCTACAATTTGCTGACGACACATTGCTTTTTTCTGAATATAACCTGGCTGCCATTCAAGCTCTTTTCCAAACTATTGCATCTTTTGAACAAGCATCTGGTTTGAAGAACAACATTCAGAAATCCGAACTAATAGGGTTGAATATTGACACAGAAGATCTAGAAACTCTGGCACACAAATATGGGTGCAAGCTTGGTGTATGACCAACTTCTTACCTTGGTCTCCCTCTTAATGTAAACCCAAAGTCCATAGGCTTTTGGGAACCTATGATTGAAAAGGTTGAGAAGAAGATTCTCTCATGGATGAACCGCCACATCTCAAAAGGGGGAAGATTAACCCTAATCAAAGCTACTTTAACTAATCTACCCACATATTATATGTTGGTTTTCAAGATGCCTACTAAATTCATAAAAATAATGGAGAGATTGATCAGAAACTTCTTATGGAAAGGGAGTAATGATGGTAAAGGGTTGCATCTTGTCAAATGGGACACCATCACTTTACCAATTGAACAAGGAGGCCTCGAGATACAAAAGCTTAAACAAAGAAATGAAGCTTTGCTAGCCAAATGAATTTGGAGATATATCAAAGAAGAGAATGTTTTATGGAAAAAAGTCATTATGGCCAAATATGGTGCTCCAAAGCCTGGCGAAAGATTGGGCAAATCCACTATTGCTACTGCCAAAGACACATGGAGGGAAATTCTTCCACTTGCTCATCTGATACACGATAGAATCTCTCATAAAGTTAACAATGGCGCTGACACCTTTTTCTGGAAAGACAAATGGTTGACTGACTCTCCCTTATCACACATCTTTCCTTTACTTTATCGTATTGCAACTAAAAAGGATTCTCTTGTCAAAGATGTTTGGAAAATGGAAGAGGATTTTTGGAATCTGAGGCTTAGAGGGAATCTAAAGGATTTTGAAATCTAAGAATACAACTTGCTCATGCTCCACCTCAGTTCCATCAGCTTAAATGACAGACATGACAGAAGTATTTGGATTCCAGAAGCCAATGGATGCTTCTCTGTTCAATCCCTCTTGAAGGAGCTCACAAATCCCCCCACCACAGCTAACAATCTATATGAAGCTATTTGGAAGGGAAAGACCCCGAAAAAAATTAATTTTTTCATTTGGAACTAAGTCATGCTGCCATCAACACTAATGACGTCTTACAAAAACGTATGCCCCATTTACTCATCTCCCCACAGTGGTGCACAATATGTTCCAAGCATCCGGAGACTCAATCTCATCTTTTCATCACATGCCCCTTTGCACAGTCCTTCTGGAATTACATTAGGGGAGCTTTTACATGGTGTTTTGTGATGCTGGGGGATGTTCACACATTACTCATGACTACATTATTTGATCATCTGTTCAAAGAGTAGAAGAAATATCTATGGGAGTATTTTGTTAAGGCCTTCTGTTGGAGCTTATGGTTAGAAAGAAACCACCGAACCTTCCACGACAAATTTTCCTCCTACAACAGATTCATTGATAATGTTATATACATGGTGGTGTCTTGGTGTAAAATTTCTCTGCTATTTCACGCTTATAGTTATGACATGCTAATTAATAGTTGGAGATCTCTTTTGAGATTTTCTATAATTACCATTTGTTTTGTTTCATTCATCTTGTAACAATAACTTTGGTATATATCTAGAAGAAAAATGAAACATTCAATAAATATAGTCTGGACCAACTTTCAGCTGGTTTTGCTTTTATGTGCAGTTTGTAACTGAGCTCTGCTCATATTCTCCATGGTCGTTTTGATACTTTTCAACTATATCATATGACAGATTACATGAAGCCCGACACAGAGACATATAATTGGGTGATTCAAGCATATACAAGAGCTGAATCTTATGATAGGTACGTTCTCTTTGCTCATAAATTTCTTATTGTGTATGCATCCACTTTGAGGGGGCGTTTAATTTTTGAGGGCTGGTGTTTCCTTCCTCTATTGTGCTATGATGGACATAGTGGTCGTGTTTCTTCCATTTCTTTTTTTAAAACAAGAAACACTTCTCCAAGAAGAAGTGAGCTTACAAACTCCAAGAAGGAATGAAGAAGAGTAAAATACGAAGAAAATAACAAAACAAAAACTAGGACTAAAGCTTAAGATAATAAAAGCAGACTAATAAGAGTTCAAAAGAAACTTGTTATACGAGCTTGGTGGCAAAGTTAAAGAGTCTTAGACTAGGTGTTGACGAAGGCTCCTTCCCTAACGTGCCCGACTTGTTGCATTTTATATAGGAGAGCAGCGGAAGATACTGGCCATTTTTTAGTTGTAGCACTGTGAGATGTCAATGTGGTCCACATCAGTTTTTTGAAGAGTTTGATGTCGCAGTGGCAAGACTTAAAAGTCTGTGGAGCAATGATTAGGAGTTTCTTGTGTTCGCCCTATTAGTGAGAAAGCTTTTTCTTTTTATTTTTTTTGAGTGTGGAAAGCGGGGTTGTGTGCGATTTTATGAAATTTATGGGATGAAAGAAATAATCGAATTTTCAGAGGGGTTGAGAGATTTTCAAGCAATATTTGAGCCCTCATTCGATTCTATGTTTTTCTTTGGGCTTTAATTTCTAGGTATTTTTTTGTTATCATTCTCTAGGAGGCTAGGATCAATTTTGTTTGATTGAAGGCCGTTTCCATTGGGTGCTTCCCTTGGTTGCTTGGACTTTTTTTTGTCAATGAAAACTTGGTTCATCATCACCAAAAAGAAAAAAAGTTACATTAGTTTCAAATGTTTCTCATTCTAAACAATACAAAAGATATATATATTAATCATGAATTATAGAACCATATCTTGAACCTTTTTTATTCCAAATGCAGGAGGTTTTAGAAGGGAAGTTTCACTTAGGCTCGGAGATGTCTTTTAAGCCTTGTTTACCATTTTATGTGACTGATGATACATATTTTATTCTGTGGAAGTGAATAAAACTAGTATTGTGGTTATAAGAATACTTTTTTTCAGAAGTTTGTTTCTTTTTTGTTCTCTTGTTTATGTAGATGCCTGTGGTCCTTTAATACTTGCTATTTTACTACTTATTGTTTCATTTTTTTGAGTAGGGTGCAAGATGTTGCCGAGTTACTTGGCATGATGGTTGAAGACCACAAGCGCCTACAGCCTAACATGAGAACCTATGCGTAAGTTGAGCCTTAATTAATCAAGAAATTAAATAAATTGTTCTTTCATTACTTTGAAGTAAACGATATATTCAGATATCCTTTTTTTAAAAATATCTGTGGATGTCTGATTAGTTGACGCAAACCTTGACTTTTCTTATGCGATAATTGGAAAACTAATTTCTAGGTAGGTAGCCACCATGGATTGACCACTAGATCAACCCATAATGATTAGATATATTTGTATATCTTTAAGCTTAAAATTATTAAGCCTTGAGCCTTACAATAGATCACTTTTTATATCGTCAAATCAGTGACTTGGATACTGTTCTTGTTCGCTGTGCTCTCTAAGCTATATTGTTTGTGGGGATTTGGATAAGGAGAAATAGTTTTTATAAAAGGGTTTGAGAAGTCGTGGTCCATTACCAGAGTCACTGGTAGACACCCGAGTAGGAATAATGTAAAAGTAGTAGGATGGACCTCATTTGCAACATTTGTAAACTAGGGTATGAAGTTGTCAAGTCTGTCATGTTAAAATTTCTCTAAGAAAAATATTTGAGTTAATTCAATAATTAAAGGTGTAATATATATTAAATCTTACATTATATTACAGAAAATATCCAATCAATTTCTTCTGGGGAAGTATACAAAAAAATTTAAAAAATAAAACGCTCCTTAGTCGTGCACATCCACTTGTAGATCTTTTCAAATTCTTACTGGAAAGTTTTCAGTTTCCAAAAAAGAATCAACAATAATATAAATAAAAACCAAAGAATGTCATTTATGATGAAAGACTGGATGTTTTGTCTCAACAATCACCTTTATGATGACAGACTGAATGTTGTTTAGACATAGGAGAGGTTAACACTTGAATCCTGAGATACACAGAGAAGGAGGAGAAGAAGATGGATGAGTTCACTGATGAGACAGTTATCTTTTAAGAATTATGTAATAGAAGTTATTTTTTTCTACCTGGATATGGTCTCTTATGCTTCTACTCTTTATTATTTCTCTTCTACCTTCTTTTATTTAATAGTCTTCTTTATTACTGAATAAGTTCATGTATTTTTTCAGGCTCTTGGTAGAGTGTTTTACTAAGTATTGCGTTGTACGAGAAGCCATTAGGCATTTTCGTGGACTAAAAACCTTTCAAGGTGGAACAAAAGTTTTGCATAATGAAGGAAAATTTGGCGATCCACTTTCCTTATATCTTCGAGCTTTATGCAGAGAAGGTATTTATCAATTTATCATTGTTAGTGGTAATAAAAATTTCTTAGTTTTCTTGCCCATATGATTTTGGAGCAGCAACGAGAACTTTGATGGATTTTATTGTCAGACTTATTCATGGTTTAGTAAGTTTAAGAGGTTGTCTTATGAGTTTGGTGTTGCGCATACAAGCTGTTTTGAAATACTCACAAATATTAAAAAAAAGAAGAACGTATATTCATGATTATTAAGGCCCCATTTGATAACCATTTGGTTTTTTGTTTATGAAATTTAAGCCTATTTCTACTCAAATTTCCTACCATGTGCTCCATCTTTCCTATAATATATCCATCTTTCCTTAAAGAAAGTAGGTGAATACTAACCAAATTTCAAAAACAAAAACAAACTTTTGGAAGCTACTTTTTTTTTGTTTCCAAATTATGGCTTTGTTTATTAAAATATAGTTAAGATGTAGATATCCAAATAAGAAAAAAACTATGGTAAGGTAGTTATTTTAGGCTTAAATTTCAAAAACGAAAAACGAAAAACAAAATGGTTATCAAACGGGGTCTAAATATCTGGTTAGACATGCCAAATAGCAAATATTGTAAAGTCCAAAAAATGACTCCCAATTTAAGTTTGATGCACTTTGAGGGGTGACTGAATGTTTTTTTAGTTATCCGAGATGTTTTATTTGTAAAAAGTAAATTCAGTCATATAACTTCTAGCCAAATAAATTGAACACCGTACATTGATTTCGTATTTGATTAATGATTCATCAAAGTATTATCAATTTGTATATATCGTCCCCTAGGGGGTGACGCAGTCGATGAGCGCCTAGGCTTTGAGAGTGTGCTCTCTTTGAGGTTCTAGGCTCGAGGCGGCTGTGGGAATTAATTTCCCTAGCGACTCCAAAATTTTTCCCCATCTCCTATGTTGTCTCCTGGAGCCTAGCCTAGGGACGAGCGTGGTTACCCGAGTATAGTGGAGCGAAGTTTCAATTTTCTGATTTCCAAAAAAAAAAGAGTTGTATATATCGTGCACATGCATTGCACTATGCTGGGCAGGGGGATGCGGTAGGGTACCATAAACTAGCTGCATGTTTGTTCTTCAGTTTGCCTGTTGTATTTTGTATTTGCGATGTGCAAATTCAGGAGAAAGGAGTGTTTTTCAGCCTTCTTTGACCGGCTGGTTCTTTTGTAAATGCCTTAGGGCTGATCTTTCTCCTGAATATCAATATGCTGCGAGGGGTTACCTTACAATTAGCTATTTTGATTATTAAATGTTGCAAACAGAATCATTTCTGGTACATTTCCCAATTCCCACAGTCATTATTTTTTTTTTTGAAACGGAAACGGAAACGAACTCTTATCTCTTGTTTATGTAGGTAGGGTTGTAGAGCTCTTAGAAGCGTTAGAAGCCATGGCTAAAGATAACCAAAAAATTCCTCCAAGAGCCATGCTCTTGAGCAGAAAGTATCGTTCACTGGTGAGCTCATGGATTGAACCGTTACAGGAAGAAGCTGATCATGGATATGAGATAGACTACATTGCAAGGTGGTATATTATTTGTAGAGTAATCTGCTGCAACTTAGTCTTTGTTGTAGCTCCTCTTATGTACTCTTTTCCATACAGCCTTCATAAAGTTTTTTGATAATGGTTTTATTTATTTTTCTTTACTCTGGAATGGGCAAAGTATCATGGTTAAATGTCATCGTTCTTTTTTTCTTTACTCTACTGACAGCCAGTGTTTTAAAAGGTGTGTCCAGGCGAGGTGCGCGCCTTTTGGCGCCTTGCATGGAGCCCCGGGCGCCAAAAGGCGCGCGAGACCCCCGTACTAGGAAACGCGACATAATTGATTCAAGATATTTCAATACCTTAAATAACTTAATTCTTCATCTTACAAAGACAACATTCGCTTAAAATGAAAGGTTAATAGTTGAATCTGATGTATGTTTTGTATAGATTCTTAGTTAAAATTCATTTTTATCCATGAAATGAAGGTTAATAGTTAAGTGTAATGTATGTTTTATGTATTAATCTTGGTTAAAACTTCATTTATATCTATAGAAATGTTTTTATTGTGTACACACACACATATATAATTTTTTGTATTTTTTTTATATAGTGCGCCTTGTGTATAAAAGGCCTGCACCTTTTGGTGCGCCTTGCGCCTTAGGCCCCAGAGACCTATTGTGCCTTAATGCGCCTTGGACTTTTTAAAACACTAGTGATAGCTCTATTGTATGAGAAAGAATAGAAGTGGTGTTAGGGTAAGAAGGGATTTTGCCTGAATTGATAGTCGGTGTGATTGTAAATTTAGAAGTGTGATGTAAATGAGAAGTGTGCGATTTAATATAAGGTAGGGTCCTTAGGTAAATAGTACAAGGCAGGGTTTTTGGTATGTAATTTGGCTAGGAAGTAAGCTATAAGTAAAATGTGTGGAATGTGAGAGTTTAGACGTTAGCTAGTTAGCTTTAGGGAGAGTTCTGAACTCTTGAAAGTCAAAGAATTTAGCTCAGTTAGTAAGCTTTAGGGGAAAATCTAACCTCTTGAAGTTAAAATATTTTTGACTCTTATTCTCTCTTTTGGCATTTAGTTAACTTTCCTCGAGGAAGAGTTATATCTCAGTCATTCACTAGAACCAAATTGATCTATTATTAATATGGTTGAGCTTGTTCAATTATTCAGGATTGATATTGAGCTGTAAATATCTTGAATCATTGTGCCTTCTCCTGTGAGTGTCACATTGCCCGACTTTATTTATCAGCCAAATGAAAATGTTATGGGATTTAATATTTGACTTGAGTTACATTATTTGGTTGAAATTGTTATCGATGTGACTAAACAGTCTGTATTTTATTATTAAGAGGCAACCTCTTTATGTAAGAGTACAATGGGCCTAGTGGGCCTAACGGGCCTAGATCTATTACACAGTAGATTATACACAATTATACATTTAAACTCTGACACTCCCCCTCAAGCTGGAGCAAATATATCTATCATGCCCAGCTTGTTACAGAGGTAGTCTATCCGAGCTCCATTCAATGCTTTGGTGAAGATATCACCCAACTGTTCTCCAATCTTCACGTAACTCGTCGAAACCAACCTTTGTTGTATCTTCTCCCGGATAAAGTGGCAATCCACTTCAATATGTTTCGTTCTCTCGTGGAATATCGGATTAGAGGCAATATGGATCGCTGCTTGATTGTCACACCATAGTTTAGCAGGTGTCGCAGTTTTGATTCCAACTTCATTCAGCAGTTGAACCAACCATACTATCTCACACGTTCCTTGGGACATGGCTCTGTATTCCGACTCAACACTAGAACGCGACACCACATTTTGCTTCTTACTCTTCCATGAAACCAAATTACCTCCCATAAACACACAGTAACCCGAGGTTGATCTCCTATCTTCTTTAGAACCTGCCCAGTCAGCATCTGAAAAACATTCAATATCGAAATGTCCATGGTTTCGGTACAAGATGCCCCTTCCAGGAGAAAATTTAAGATAACTCAGAATCTGTTCCACAGCTTTCCAATGTTCAACTGTAGGAGACGACATAAACTGACTCACGAGACTCACAGAATACGAAAGATCCGGTCTCGTGACTGTCAAGTAGTTCAACATCCCAACTAGCTTCCTGTACCTTTCCAGATCAGTAAAAGCTTCACCGTCCTTGACGAACTGTTGGTTTGGCACCATCGGTATGCTACACGGTTTCACACCTAACTTTCCTACTTCAGTCAACAGGTCGAGAACATACTTTCGTTGGGACAAAAAGATTCCCTTCTTACTTCTCAGGACCTCAATACCCAAAAAATATTTCAAATTTCCAAGATCTTTAGTACTGAAATGGCGATGAAGGAAAACTTTTAGTGAGGCCATCCCTGAACTATCACTTCCGGTAATCACAATATCGTCGACATATACCACGAGTAACACAATCCCATGGTCCGACTGACGGAAGAAGACAGAATGATCTGAAGAGCATTTCTGCATTCCAAACTGTGCAAGAACTTGGCTGAACCGACCAAACCATGCTTGTGGGCTTTGTTTCGAGCCATACAGAGATTTACGGAGACGACAAACTTTGGCATTCTCCCCTTGAGCAACAAACCCAGGTGGTTGCTCCATATAGACCTCCTCAAGAAGATCACCATGCAAAAACGCATTCTTAACATCCAGCTGAAATAATGGCCAATCATTCATTGCTACGAGAGAAATAAACAGGCGAACGGACGACATTTTGGCAACAGGAGAGAAGGTCTCACTGTAATCAATCTCATATATCTGAGCATACCCCTTAGCAACCAAGCGTGCTTTGAGGCGAGCAACGGACCCGTCAGAATTCATTTTGACAGCAAACACCCACTTATAACTAATCGTCTGTTTTCCTTCTGGACGAGCGACCAGTTCCCAAGTACCATTCGCATCCAACGCAACCACCTCCTCTACCATCGCCTGGTGCCAACCTGAATGGGGCAAGGCTTCACTAGTAGTTTTAGGTATAGACACAGAATCAAGGGAAGTCAGAAATGAAAACGAAGTAGAGGATAATTGATGGTATGACACATACGTGGAGATAGGATACGTGCAAGAACGTTTACCTTTGCGAAGAGCAATGGTCAAGTCTAGATCATTACTAGCTCGCAAGTCAGATGACGAAGAATCTCTTGATGCACGACAAAGCTTTGGTCGTCGCGGCCGCGGGTGTATACCTGAGTAAGAGGCGGACCAGGAGGAGGGGGTCGGAACCACCGGACGAGGACACAATCTCATAAACCAGCAAATCATCCTCCACAGGTGGTGGACTAGACACAAGATCAACAGGAGTATCCTAAAAAAAGGTAACATCAGAAGAGACGACATACCGACCCGTACTTGGGCAAAAACAACGATAACCCTTCTGAACGCGAGAATACTCGAGGAAGATACATTTCAAAGACTTAGGATCCAACTTGGTCCTTTGAGGACGAACATCGCGAACAAAGGATGTACACCCGAAAATCTTAGGAGGAAGGTGGAACATCTCCGTGGAGGGATACAAAACCTGGAATGAAATTTTATTGCCCAAAATCGATGACGACATTCGATTAATGAGAAAACAGGCCGTAGACACAGCGTCAACCCAAAAATGTTTTGGAACATTCATTTGAAACGACAGGGCACGAGCTGTTTCCAGCAAATGCCTGTTCTTACGCTCGGCCACACCGTTCTGGGATGGTGTGTCCGCACACGACGATTGATGAATAATACCCTTCTCACTAAGATAGGAACGAAGGGTGCCCGAAAAGTATTCGCCCCCATTATCAGTGCGTAAAATTTGGATGGAAGCATTAAACTGATTACGAATCTCAGCATTAAAGGCACAAAAGTGAGAAAACAATTCAACACGATTTTTCATTAAATAGACCCAAGTAAACCGGGAAAAGTCATCAACAAAAGTGACAAAATAGTGAAATCCCGTTTTAGACACAACAGGACTCGGACCCCAAACATCACAGTGGACCAATTCAAAAGGAGCATTTGCTCGTTTATTAATCCTAGGACTAGAACTCAATCGGTGAAACTTTGCAAACTGACATGACTCGCAATTGGGAGAAGACACTGTACTGAATTCTGGAAATAACTTCTTGAGAACAGACAAACAAGGATGACCCATCCGACAATGAACTTCAAAAGTGACGCAGAACCTGCACATGCCACAGCTTGGACTGGCTGCTGATCCAGGATATAAAGACCCCCAGCTGCATGCCCTCTACCAATAATTTTCTTCGTCAAATGATCCTGAAACAAGCAGTAGTCAGGAAAGAAGGAAACAAAGCAGTGTAAGTCTTGAGACAATTGACTAACTGAAATCAGGTTATATGAAAACATAGGCAGACACAACACGGAAGATAATGACAAGGTAGGGGTGAGGGTGATAGACTCGGCTCCCTTTACTGGAGACAAGGATCCATCAGCCAAGGTAACGGTAGGAAAATGAACAGATAACAACGATGTAGAGAACAACTTTTCGTTACCTGTCATATGAGCAGTCGCCCCAGAGTCAATGACCCACTTTGTGGACGACGAAAGAAGACAATGATTGTTACCTGTTTCAGCCAGGGTTGCAGCAGGCGAGAGTTCTGAGGATGACGGCTGTGATGAAGCAGAGGGAACTCGGAGCGTAGCAAACTCATCAACAGGTGCTTTCTCACTGGACACAAGGTGGGCCTTTTGAAGCTTCCGATTGTCATATTGCAACTTTCTGCAATCTCTCTTCAAATGACCTGGTTTCTGACAGTAATGACAGGTCATTCGAGTATCTGGACGTCGGTTGTCATTAGTAATATCCTGACGTCGGTCATTCCTAGACTTTGATGCAGAAAAACTCACGTTCCTCCCACCACGAACCACACTTCATCCAAGCAAGGCACTATTCGACTGTTCAATTAAATTTATTTCTGTTCGTTGCAGGCGGCGAAACACATCATCCAAAGACGGTAGTTCAGTTCCTGACAGGATTTGAGACTTCACATTCTCATATTCCTAACCCAGCCCACGCAAGAAACTGATAACTCCCATCTTTTCCTCTCAGGTCTCTTTGGATCGCAATATCTCGCATTTGAACGGCATGAGAGAATTTAACTCAGCACTATTACGCTTGTGCCTCGTGTAATAGGTCAACAATGGTTCACCATTCTGGTCAGCGTGAAAATAGTACGAGCAAACATCATACGTCCTTGTTACCTGCTCCTTCCCCGTGTACATGAATTTCACATACGTCATGAGTTCTTTCACCGTAGTGCAATGACTAATCAGATCGACAATCTCATCATTCATTGAGTTAGTAATCTGATTATACAAGCGCGCATCAATGCGATCCCACTTCTTTTTTCAACTTCGTCTTTAGGCTGATCACTATCCATGTGTCCTTCTAGCTCATTACTCAGTAGGTGGTTTCGAATCGTTCGATGTCAGTCGAGATAATTTGTCCTGTTCAGTTTCCGTTTTGTGATTTCCATCAAATGAGAGATCACACTGGTATGCTTGGTATCACTCATATTACCTTGATTAGTGTCAACGGTCAGTAGATAACTTGGTTATTTCCAAAAATTAAAGGAAATAGAATCTGGAAATTGGAAAAAACAGCACCCACAGTAACGAGAAATGGCAAAACCGAGGCACCCCGGTGCATAAAACGCGAAACCAACCTCACACACGTGTAGAACACGTCGGCGCGCAAAAAACCCGAGAAGACCCGACCCGGTTGGAGCTGCCACGCGCCTCCACTCTCGACGGAAGCTGGCGGTTGGCGGAGACTTGCGGCGGCGCGTGCGGCTCCGTCGTTGCTCGGACGGAGTCGCGATTCGGACGACCGGACAGATCGGCGGCCGGGCTTTCAGATGGTACCGGCGGCAACTCCGAACTCCGGCGGACAGCAGCGACGGTTGGGATTTTTTTCCCTTTTTTTCCTAACCCTACTTCTGCCCTGATGGCTCTAATACCATGTTATTGATGTGACTAAACAGTCTATATTTTATTATTAAGAGGCAACCTCTTTATATAGGAGTTACAATGGGCCTAACGGGCCTAGATCTATTACTCAGTAGATTATACACAATTATACATTTAAACTCTGACAGAAATAACCCAAGTTCACAAGGAATTACAATGAATTTTTAACATGCTTTCTCTTTGGGGATGATTTTCTTGGGTTACAAACTTTCGTTCTATGGGTATGAAATTGCCAATCCCAAAGAAAAAATATATATGAGCACGAATCATTATCAAAATTAATGCTTCATTTTGTTTGGATCCTATGTTTTTAGTGGTAAGAACTAGCTCTACATGTGAATCAGATACATTGAAGAAGGTGGACTCACTGGAGAACGCAAGAGATGGGTTCCTCGAAGAGGGAAAACTCCTCTAGATCCTGATGTAGATGGATTCATCTATTCAAATCCTATGGAAACATCCTTTAAGCAACGATGTCTAGAAGATTGGAAGATGTACCACCGAAAGATTTTGAAAACCTTGCAGAATGTTGGACTTGCAGCTCTTGGGGATGCATCTGAAGCTGATTATCTTAGAGTCGAGGAGAGATTGAAGAAAATTATAAAGGGTCCTGATCAAAATATTTTAAAGCCAAAGGCTGCAAGTAAGATGATTGTATCAGAACTAAAAGAAGAACTGGAAGCACAAGGTTTGCCAATTGATGGAACTAGAAATGTTCTTTACCAACGCGTTCAAAAAGCAAGGAGAATAAATCGGTCTCGTGGTCGACCCCTTTGGGTTCCTCCAGTGGAGGAGGAGGAAGAAGAGGTTTAACTAGTCATTTGATGTTCAATTTAAAGAAACATTTAGATTCACTGAAGATTTTTATTAACAGTTTTAAGTACTTTTCATCTTCAGGTTGATGAAGAGCTCGATGAGCTAATTTCGCGAATAAGGCTTCACGAAGGAAATACAGAGTTCTGGAAACGCCGCTTTCTTGGAGAAGGCTTGAACAGTAATAATGTAATACCTTCAGAAGACAAGTCAGAACCTCTCGATTCTTTGGATGATGTTGACATTGTAGAAGACGTTGCAAAGGAGATTGAAGAAGAAGAAGCCGAGGAGGAAGAGGAGGTTGAACAAACTGAAACTCAAGATGGTGAAAGAGTTATTAAGAAGGAAGTTGAAGCTAAGAACCCTCTTCAAATGATAGGTGTCCAATTGTTAAAAGATGTTGACCAAACCACGGCAACATCCAAAAAGTTAAGGAGGAGAAGTTCTCGAGCATCAATTGAGGTATGAAAACTCTAAACCTCTAGTTTTCCCGGAGGATAATGATGTGCCAATTGCATGAGATCTTCAAGAACTAAAATATGCAATCAGATTGGAAAGGGGGAAAAACCTTTACATTATGTGTAAATACTAATTTTGGAACTAAATCTTCAAAATTAGTTACATAGAGATGAACTTATGTTTATTTTACATCTTTTACCCATTAAACAATCCATGTATGCTTATACTTTCCTACTTTAATGTGTGGATGCAGGACGATCGCGATGAAGACTGGTTTCCTGAAGATTTATTTGAAGCATTCGGAGAGTTGCGAAAGAGGAAAGTCTTTGATGTATCTGACATGTACACAATAGCTGATGTTTGGGGTTGGACTTGGGAGAGAGAACTTAAGAACAGACCTCCCAGGAGGTGGTCACAGGAGTGGGAAGTGGAGTTGGCTATTAAAATTATGGACAAGGTAATTTCTCTCTGCCTTTTTTGTTTATTTTCTTACTTTCCGTTGGGATTATCCTTTTTCATAATACTCTACCCTTTTTAACTTATCGTCGGCATTTGAGTAAATTATGATTACGAATAAATATTTATTAAAGTTTACTTGGGAGTAGTTTTGAGGATTAGTTAGTTCTCTGCAGCTCCTCTCTTATTTTCATCCTCAAAATGCATTTCTTGTGTTACAGATACATAAATGTCTAGCACCTAAAACTATGATAATTAAAGGCCTGTTTGAAGAAAGAGTTTAGATCTCTTTCTGTTGAATGGCCATGCATAGCATAGGAAGACAATTGGTTACTGAATGTAGGCAAATTTTCCTATCCAAAATTTAATTTGGGAAATTGTTGCTATAGAAATTGTTTGTCTTGTTGGCCATTATTCCGGTCAAGCTATTGCTCTAGTTGGCCTGTATCGTCTTTTCCCTTTTGTTTTAGTTCTACAGTAATTGGGGATACGGGGTATTCAAACTCATGATCTCTTGATCATTGGAATACATTAATGCGACTTTTGTTGGCTTTATTGTCTTTTCTTTAAATTTTGTTTTGTCTAATCTTTCATTCAATCCCCAAGGGACAGTCCAGCGGTTGAGGTTAAGGACTTCAAGGCATGCTTCCTTGAGAGATCTTTGGTTCGCGGCCGCTGAAAAACGCTTAAACTAGAATACCCTTCGAAGTATCCCGGTGCCACAGTCTAGGGACGGGCTAGTGGTGCCCCGAGTATAGGGCAGCGAAGTTCCGATTTCCCGGTTTTTCAAAAAATCTTTCATTCATAATTTCACTTACTATTACAGGTCATAGAATTGGGTGGAATACCAACAATTGGAGACTGTGCCATGATCTTGCGAGCTGCCATTAAGGCTCCTCTACCGTCTGCATTTTTGAAAATCTTGCAGACAACCCATGGTCTTGGCTATGTATTTGGGAGGTACACTTATTTTTCTTGATTTATCATGCCCCTAAACCCTAAAAAGAATAAAGTAATTAAATAAAGAAACTTGGGAGTTATACTAGGAATTTGGTATTGTCATTTTAACTGTTGTGTCTCGATTTCAAGATTTCATTTGATAATCATTTAGTTTTTTTTTTTTTTTTTGAAAAATAAGCTTATAAATATTATTTCTACTGAGTTTCCTTGTTTTTATGACTACTTTCTACCTATAATTTCAAAAGGTAAATCAAATTTTGAAAACTAACGCATGAGAAAGTAGTTTCACATCTCCATTTTTTAATCCTGAAACCCTTAATCACTAAACCCTAAATCCGAAACTCTTAAACACTATAATATATTTTGGTTGTCAATAGCAATTTAGGCCACAAATTACCCATCTATTTGTTGGGGATGGGGCCAGTGGTGTCCCGAGTTTAGAGGAAGTATGTATCTATTTGTTTAACCCTTGGGACTTCTTTGCATTGCAGCTCTTTATACGATGAGGTTGTTACCCTGTGTCTTGATCTTGGGGAACTAGATGCAGCCATTGCAATTGTAGCAGACCTGGAGACAACAGGAATCTCGGTTCCCGATGAAATGCTTGATCGGGTAATCTCTGCTAGACAGACGAATGATGCCGTGCCCAAACCCGATGCAGCCATTGACATTACACCCAATGATCATAGTTTAGCCAATGATGAAGCATTATAATCAATCAGTTTGTTCTTATTTTCCTTTGTACAGTTCAGTTCTAGGGTTGCCAGCAAAATGCTAATGTATTTAGAACGTTAGAATTAAAATATTTTGATTTCAGAAACAATATTATGAAAATTTTGTTTATCAATCACTTGCTTTATATTTGTTTAATGTTTCACCGGATGTAGGCAGGGTAGAGCAGTCACTTTCATAAATTGTTTACAATATTCGATTTTACTCGCCTTGAAGGCTAGTAAGGTTTTGGTTTTGGTTTTAGTTTTTTATTTAAAGTTTATTATTGTAAATGTTATATATATATGAGAAATTGTAAATGTTATATTTGAGTGGAAGACTTCATGTCTCTTCTACTCATTAAAAGGGTATATCTATACAAATGTACATGACTACTCTATAAACTCTTAATGGACCGTCACTTAATGATAAAAAGATAAGATTACAATGTCTTCCTAATTAATTATTCTAGACGATATATTTTGACTCTTGCATCTAATGGGAACTTAAGATATTTGGAGTGGAGATTTGAATTTGTAATATCTATTTGTTATCTTGTTATATATCAAATGAATATAGAATTATGAGTTTATGAACTATGACCAATATTTTTAGAAGTTTACAATTAGATTTTTTCTTGCCACCAAAAGTTTTGGAGATTCAAATAAAAGTTCAAAACTTATTAAAAAAAAACAAATAAACTTTTTAAAAGTTGAAAATTAATTATAAAAATTAAGTTGAAATCACCAGGTTATTTAATATGCCTAAATTTATAATTGCGACAAACATTTCGATGACGATAAAATGAGTAGAACAAAAAAAAAACACCACAAATAGTGTTCATTACTATTATTATTATATAATCATAATTAGTGGAGTAAAGTTGCAGCAAATCCAAATAAAACAAAAGTAAAACCCACCACAAAAGGTGAGATTGATTTATCAAGAATATAATATATATTTTTAAAAAGTTTGAGATTGCTGCAAAATCACTCAAGTGAGACCTATGTTTGTTGCACATCATCATTATCTTGTATTGTCAACTCAACTTCTTGGCAACTTAAAGTTTTTATGTTAAGAGTTTAATATAAGACAGTTAGACATATTTGTTATTATTTATTACTTTTTATCTTTTTATGTCCACAATTAAAGAAACTTTGTAGATTAATATATAAATACTCCTCAAATGAATAGAATAAGACCGATCGATTCTCTCAACTATAATATTATTAGTAATCATACAATCCTTTGATATAACATGATAATACAAAGGGAGAGATCTCCTCCAAAAATCAATGGAAGTCCTATCTAAGCTTAAGAGTAGAACTACTCCAACAAAAATTAGAACTAACAAGGAAAGTGTTATTCAAAAGATCAACCACTCTATTACAATCCATTTTACAAAAAGAAAAGGAAAAAATACTAATAAGGGAGGACATCTCCTCAATGTTAGGCAAGACGTTACCAAATTGAGAGAATGTTGGAAATCATTACAAATAGTATTAATAATACATCAAACTCCACTAACATAAGGAGGAATGACAATCACCCAAAGATGACAATCGAAAAAGTCCCTTTTTAAATAAGTAAGCCTTCAAGGACTTTAGGGGGTGAGCACCAATCATCAAAAGAGTTTTGAAAGTATTCCTCAAAACCCACCCAACATCCTCCTCGCACCTCTTAGCCCTAATCCATGAGACATCAACGTCCAACTTCAAATGTATACAAGGAGGAAGATTTTAGAAACAATTTCCAATGAAACACTTAAATAAGAACTCCTCACTTGAGCACACATTAGGTTGAACCACAAAATTTTGAGAATTCTATAGATATGGTTAGGTTATAGGTACCGCTTTGATGCTACTTATTGACATCTCCATATTTAAGTGATTAGTAAATTTTGAGCATAATCTCTTATGATTTTGTTTTTCACTAAAAAATTTCATATAAATAGAAATTACCAAAGACTAATTTTAAGTACCCTATTTATTTCTAATATTAAGATTGATAAATAATATGTCAAGATAAAATTATAACAACCAAACAAAACATATAAGAACAATTAATATAATATAACAATAAATTAATTGCAAAAATAAAAGAAGAAATTGACACCGTGAATTTATAGTGGTTCGGCGCACCTACTCCACTCCCCAAGCTCCTCTTGGGTATTCCACTAAAACAATGAAAACTCTTTCCACGCCTTAGAGTTAAACCGTTACAACGTTCCTTTTGCGGGAGTAAGAACAAACCCGATCTTTTCCACGGCTCAAGATCAAACCGTTACAACCTCTCTTTTTATGGATCAAGAGAAAACCGTACAATGATTTGGAAATGTAAGATCACGATGAACAAACTCTCTTTAAGAGTGGATTTATAAATTTAACTTTCACAAATCAAATCCCCACTATACAATAATTTCTCTCTCAAGAATAAGATGAAAATTGAAAGCTTGGAGAGAGCAACAATGAAGACATCTTTATTTTGGAAGATTGAGAAATATGAAACTTGATGTCTACATTTGGTGGAGAAGATGAAGCTTAAATAAACATGAAGAGGCAAAGTTACCGTTAGACACAAAACATAATAATATTATAATATTAAAAAAGTTACCGTTAGACACATGACATAATAATATTATAATATTCAAAAAGTTATCGTTAGACACAATGTATTATAATAATATAATATTCAAAAAGTTGCATTTGGACAAGCACATAAAAGTAGTATAAAAACATATAATTTTCTTTCCTTTTTAAGAAAGTTACTGTTAGACAAATCTTCAAATAATAATATAATAATTGATACCTTTGTTTTCCTTTTATATTTTGCTTTTACCTTAACTTTTTATAACACAAAAAAATCTCAAATGTCAAACATCCAAGGCTCCACATGTCGCTCTTGGATTGACCAATTTTTGCTACGTCATCACGTTGAGATTTACCATTCAAAATCTTTTAGGCCATAACTTTTTCATCTTAACTTTGATTTGAGTAATTCAAAATGCGCTTGAATTATTATTCAAGCTCTACAAAATGTATACTTCAAAACACTATATTTGTTAGTGAATAAATTTCAAGTTTGTTATCATCAAAACATTAATTAATTAATTAGTTAAAATTAATTAATTTGAGATGGCCAAAAAGCCAACAATCTCCCCATGTTTTATGATGACAAACTATACAAGAAAAATGAATTCAAAGCAGTGTATGATGTATGATATTAACTAGATGCACAATCAACAAATATACAAAATATCAATATACTTTAATTTTTCTTATCATCTCTCCCCCTTTTGGAATCAATCAAAAAGGAAAAATAAAAAAACTAATGTAGAGATGATTTTAACTAAACATTTTCCCATTTTTAAATAATCACTAATTTCTTCCCCTTTTGAAATCAATTTAATACTCCCCCTTAATAAAGGACAAAAAGACATTTAACACATAAATCAATTATAGATGCGTATAAAGATATTAATCAATAAAATAAATATTTTCATGAAATTACTTCAAAGACAATAACAACTTCTCCTAAAAAGATAAACAGTATGCATAAGAAGGGTAATCACCAAAAGAGGATTATGAGGTAAAACAACATCAAAATTATCATATAAAGTAGTACTCGCCCTTAAAATAAATAATATTCTTCTAATTATAAAAAATAAACACCGAGTAGATAAAACTATTTGAGTAAATTCAAGAATAATAATTTACACAATATAAAAGTAAAATTTTGAACTTCAAACTATCACAAAATAAACAATTTATAAATTTTTCATTAAAAATCTCATTCAAGAAAAATAATTTTGAATAAAATGCTTACGGGATTCAAGAATATAGATGATCAATTTCATAAAATACTCTGAAGCATTTTTTTTAGAACATTTTATTCAAATGAGACAAGCAATGTATAAAATTAAACTTTGATTAATAACATGCTTCATATAATGAGACAAAAGCCAAATAAATATTCAATATTTTCTAAGGCAACAAAAATTTATAGAGAGCAAATATCATCAAGACACAAAACATAGCTCATGTTCAAAAAACAACAATAGTATTGAACTATAAGTATAATAAAGCTATTAACACTTTCAATCAAAATAATAGCACATTTCAATAACTATCATAATATAAGATTTCTTGAGAATTATATGTTCAATCAACCAAAAATCACAATAATACCATAAATAGATATTCAATATTTTTCCATGGTATCAATAATTAAAATAATAAGGTATTAGAAATTTTGAATAAGTTTAGAAATAATTGACCACAATATTTAAAGAATAAATAACCTAATTTATGGAAAATAAAGCAATAAAAAATATCTTCATTTTAACTAAAGACATTTAACCCAATAATCAATAAAAAGAATGAAATTAATTTCAAACATTTAAATTATTCATGAGATATAGTTTTCATAATAAATACCAACAAAAATACTTATCTCCAAAATTAAAAAATAAGTTACCAAACTAAGCAACTTTTCCTTTATGGTTTCAAGCAAGCCAAAATTGTTGCTCCATTTGAATTAAATTCAAATTTGAAGTTCAAGCAACCAATTGCTTCTTGAAAGTTATACTTACAAAGAAAGTTCAATCAAAGGATTTTGGTACCCATCTTTTGGGCCCTTCATTGTTAGTAAATATAGATTTTGGAATCCATTTCATTTTAGGTCCAATACATTTAAAATTCAACTTTGGCAAATAACAAGTATTGAATTTATGACCAATTTTTCTACAAGAATAACAAATAACATTTGACATGAATTTCTTTTTAACACAATGATTTTTCACAAAGAAATTCTTTCTTGGAGTATTTTTCAATTTAAAGCAATTTGGTCTAATATGACCTTTAACTCCACAATAATGACATATTGGTATAAATTTAGATTTTGAATGCACATGTCTAGTATTTCTAAGCATACATTTTTATTTTTCATGTGACTCTCTATGTTTTTCAAGCTTATGATTACATTGTTTATTATGAGCACATTCAGATCTAACATGATATTGTTTAGGCACAAAAGTTGAATTCTCATAAATATTTCTACCTTTTTCATCTTTTGACCTCAAATTAGAATTAACTAAATTTGACACATTGGGTAAACAATGAGTAGTTTTAATCATTCTAGTGTTAAAACTAGATAAACAATTTTCATTTTCATTGCTTAATCCTTTTTTATCAATAAAGTGTTTGTTCATGTCAATAGTCTTATTAGTTTGAGAACTAGTGGTCAATTTCTCAAAAGATGTTTTTGCAATTTCAAGCTCTTTAGTAGCAAGCATTTCCTTTTCTTTAAGTATTTGCAAAAGATTATTATTTCAAGACTATCACATTCAAGAAATTTAATTTTATCATTCAAAGAAAGTTTTTCTTTTTCTAAAGAAGTATGACTATTTTCCAAAATAATAATTTTATCTTTTAAACTAGCAATTTCAAATTTCAAATCCAACGAAAAAGATTCAATATTTTCATTCTTATTTCTCAAATCATTTACTTTCATTTTCAAATAACAAGATGTAGATTTGAGCTCACCATTTTCTTTCTCAAGAAATTTAATTCTATCATTCAATATGATTTTCTCATCACAACAACTATCAATATCATTATGCAACAATAAAGTATTAGCATCATTTTTCAAACAAACATTTTAATCTATCAAAAATTTATTTTCAAAAGATAAAGATTTATACTTCTTTGATAGTTTAGATTATTTAGATGCAAGTTTTTCTAAATCTTGTTGTATGCTTTCAAATGCATCAAATAACTCATCGTAAGAAAGTGGTTCTCGAGTTACCTCATCGTCATCGCTTTCCTCATCGAAATATTTAGTTGAATTAGCCATCAAGCATAAAGAAGCTTTATCACATTTCTCTTTTTCAACTTCATGAATAATTTCTTGATTTTGAGAATTATAATTCTCCTTCACATCAAATAAATAATTAGAAATACAAGGAGAATCTTCTACATTATACATGTTTTCAAGAAAATTCCAAACATCATATGCATATTCAAAATGTGAAATTATATCAAATATTTTTCTATCTAATGCACAATATATAATATTTAAAGCTTTAGCATTAAAAGTGAGCAACTCAATATTCAATTCTAATTTGGACAAATCATGCTCACAAACATATAGAATATTAAAATTCATACCAAGCATAAAAGTCTTTATTCTATTTCACCAAACATTATAATTTAAACCATCAAAGAAAGGAAGTCTATCATTAGAATCACTTTCAAAATTTAAAATTATCATAACTCTTAACAATTAAGCTTTTCAAATAATTTTTTAAAATATTAATAAGATTTTAAAAATTGTGCCCAACGGCAACCTGCACAAGTGGCAGGTTTTTTTTTTTTTTTTTTTTTTTTTTTTTTTTTTTTTTACCGTTGAATGCAACATATATAAATATATATATATATAATTTTTTTTTGTTTTAAATTTCTTTTTCTTTTTCTTTTTCTTTTTCTTTTTGTTTTATTTTCGAAATAACCAAAAGCTACCATTTGACACTCGTCCAAAGCCCCAAAAGTCAACTTCTAAAAGGTCAACAATGTACACTCAGCTGCTACGTCATCGTCTCGGGATTTTCTCGTTCAAACTTGTTTTGACCATAACTTCTTCGTTTCAACCCCGATTTGAGTAATTCAAATTGAGTTGGAATCCTTGTTTCGAACACTACACTATTGACATCTTAAAATATTAAAATTGTTAGTAAATAAGATCAGGTTTGTTATCATCAAAATATTAATTAATTAATTAATTAATTAAAATTAACTAATTTGAGATATGGAAAAATAGCCAAATGATTGTGTTCCCTTATATATATAATTTTTTTTAATGACATTGGCAATCAACAAACAATCGAAGATAAAGAAAAAAAAAATAGAAAGAAGAACAAAAACACAAATTTTATGTGGTTCACTAACGTTGTGTTAGTTAGTCCACTGGCAGAGAGTGGACACAATTTTATTAAGGAGAGGTAAAAAATATAGAATAAACATCATGAGGGCTAAAGCTTTAATTCGAGTTTATATAGTATACTCTCATTAAAACCCTATTACACATAAAGTCCCAAATACATAGAAAAGTCCATATACGAAATAGAAACAACAATATAGATTTCGTTTAGGTTTCGGGGGCGTTGCCCTCGAACCCCAATCACTGACCGAACAACGAGACCCCCGACTAAGTAATCGTAGGGTACTCGTTCAAGATATATCTCAACATACATATATATATATATATATATATATATATATATATATATATATATATATATTGATGATCTACCTCTTAGCTAACCATTGTGAGACTTTATTTGTATTCCCACCACTCTTCAACTTCGAGACAAGTCTCTTTCATGTTAATCTAAACATAGTTTGAAACACAAATTACCATCTTCAAGGTTGATAGTTTGATTTTTCATATGTCAACAAGAACATTAACTAAACAACATTGGTAAATTCTTGTCATGAGTCCAAATCTCTCTTCTTCCAACTGCAATGTAATTATAAAAAAAACATGTCGAATAAACTAAAAATGAAAATTATGATGCGATCATAAATTGCTCCTTTAACTATTTACACTACTACAAAAATGGGGTATGGTGATTCTAAAAAAGTGTCACAAACGGCTTAGATGATACTTTTTTACAATCATTGTATCGCACATCATCTATTCTCTTTAGATGATACTTTTTTAGAAGTGTCATTAAAACTTTTTAGTTGATACTTTTCTACCATCATTGTATCGCACATCATCTATTCTTTATAAATGACACTTCTTAATAAGTATCATTGAAACTTTTTAGATGATATTTTTTTACAATCATCGATTTTTCTTTTATGACATTAATTTGTTGTCACATAAAGAACAATAGATGATATATAAAATTGATCATTAATAATTTATCTATGACACCTAAACTTAATCATTAAAAAATTTAAATTGACATTTTTTTGTAATCATTAAATATGTAAATATGCTCTTTATTTAATCATATATCTCCAATACAAATATTTATTGTCAACTATTTTTCCTATTTATTTCAATAGTAGCACACATACAACTATTAAAATTAAATGGTCTCTAAATTTGATCCAATATAAGAACTATTTTCATAATATTCATTTGTATATAAGTATCAATCAAGGTAGTACTTTATACATGTATCGTAAATATAGTTAAATGAAAAAAAAATATTGTTCATGACATCAATAAATATAAATTGAAAAATATTCATGGTTACACCAAGACAAGATGTGACTTCTTTATTGGATTGATTCACCTCCATGTTGCAAATTTGAATCCAAAAGTTGTTGCAACATATCTATCTTCAAAGTATCTCCAACCACATCGACAATATCTGAGATTAAACGAGCATTCAAATATCAAATACCACATATATGTGGATGATAGTCATTGAATATAAATCCTACAGTTCACATACTATCCTTACATAATTAGTAAATATAGAAAGCAATTATGGTATTACAAACTAACATAACAATAAATAGTCATTGTAGGTCTATTTTGTAGTAGTGAGCAAAGAACAACAAATAGTCATTTGATATGTATATTCAAGCACATAAGTAAATGATTCTTACGAAGAAAAAGCTATAACAAATAGTCATGTAAGAGAGCAAACTTACTCAAGTTCAACCTTAGAAGATTGCCATGAGTTGGCACCAAAACGATTCCTAAAACGCGAAAAGACAAATCAACTCTAGCATAAGTTTGGTGGAGGTTCAAAACATTCAACACAATTAAAATAACAAATTAGTACCATTTAAAACGACAAAAAATGTTTAGAACCACTCTTCTAATTGAGAAATGATACTACCATATATATATATATATATATATAAGACTTACAAAGACACGTTGGGTCCATAACGAGTAGCTTCAATTGAAACTTGACAATACTAAAAAAGACATACAAAAACTTATCACTTAAACAAAATTAGACCATGTATGTAAATAAGCATACAACACAAGGTATTGTAGAACAATAAGATACTAATTTAGAAGTTCAATGACATATTATATACTTTTCAAAATTAATAAACTTATAAGATACAAGTTGCAAACCTATCATGGAAAAGTTAGCAGCTTCTGACTAAAAGCATAAAGGATCCAAACATTAGTGAATACAATCTGCAAAAAATATTTGAAATTTTAAGTGGTTGTATTAATAAAGGTTACAAACCCAACATGGAAGAGTTAACAGCTTCTGACGAAGAGCATAAAGATTCCCAACATTAGTGAAAATAATCTCCAAAAAATATTTGAATTTTTTTTCAAATATTTGAAATTATAAGAAATATTAGCAATAAAGGCTAATGTATAGAATCAAACAAGCGAGAAAAGCTAGTTTGAACAAAGTTGAAGCAAGAGATAACAACCTTGGGTCTTAAATAGAAATCAACTATCAGAACTCTCTAAGCTTTGAGACAAGATTGGGCAATGCTAAGTTTATGTTAAGTACTTAAATTTAGCAATAAATCACAATCATTGAAAGCAATGATCAAAGTTAACAAGATTACCTTACAAAAAAATACACGAGATTACAACTTCCATGGAAATGCATGCTAAGGATAACAAAAATAAAGAGAAAGAAAGCTAGTTAACACATACTGCTTAATGTGGTTGATTCCCCTAACTGACTCCAAGTTTTCGAATTTTCTACATCAAACAAAAATCAAGAAAAATGTTTAGAGAATGACATAAAAGACATTGGTTGATGAGAAAAGTCATGAAACAGTTCTAACACACTTCAAAACAAGCAACCTGAAAAACCCAATAGATGTCGAGATTAGTGAACTTCTCAACCATTAATCATCCACCTGGAATGCTAGTATTTTAAGAGAAATAAAACACACAATAATCACTAGCATCCATAACATTTTTGAAGCAAAATTAAGCAACATATGCAGAGAACAAAGAATTTCTCAACTTCTCAATAAGTGGTAGACAACATTCTAGAATCAACAATTCCAACATCAAACACATCAATTTCTAGCAACAATACATAAAGAAGCATAATAAGTTTCGCTTTGTGCAGTCCCATACAACCCAAGCGAAAGATGTTCATAGAACCATCCACGAATACCAACAGAAACTAAGCTTAACAGTCCAACCTAACAATTTATATCCATAAAAATCAGCCATTAATACCCATTTAAAATTACTATTGAACTTCAACCCATCAATAAAAATTTTGAAATCTTACCCAAAATCACAAACATGGCTGTCCAAACACTTGACCAAAACACGAAACCATGGAAACTTCAACACACCTTGAGATCTCCTAAGAAGAAATGTCTAGCAAAGCAGCCCAACAATAGTCACAATCAGCACCCCAAAATAACTAGTGATGGACCACAAAAATAGAATAGGAGATTTACCCAAAAACTCGAGCAAGACGACCACGACATTAGAACAGATCTGCGGCTGTTGTTGGCGAGGACAGATGGCGTCGCAGGTGCAGGGCTCAGCGAGGATGAGTGCGGTAGGGACAGGCGCGAACGGCGGCTGCGGCTGTGCGGGTTCCGAGTGGCTAGGGCGTGAGCGACGTGCGTGGGACGACTGGTGAAGGGCGTGCGAGATGGGCAAGGGCAGCTGCGTCTCAGCTGAGCTGCTGCGGCTCAATTTGTTGCTAAGACTCGGTGGCTGGACAAATGACGACGAGGATGAGGCACACGACGGGTCGGCAGGTGGCGGTTGGTCGCGTGGGGAGGATGCGAGCGCCAGCCTTGCGCGGTGGGTCTGGGCGACAGGGGTGCTCGCACGCGCGATGCAGGCGGCGCCGGTGGGAGGTTTTGTAGCGACGGGTCTTGGTGGCTTGACAGTGAGGGTTGGCTGGCGGCGGTGGCTGGTAAAGAGTGAAGGTGGGGCTAGGGTTTTTTAGAGGAAGAAGAAGAGAAAGTGAGTTTTGTTTTTCTTTGTTTTTTTTACTCTTTTTTCCCTTTTTTTCTAAAAGAATTTAAATGGGCTTTTTCTCTTCTTTTTTTTCCAATAAGAAAATCCAGCCACTCCCTTCCTCACTATTTGGTAATTAAAACTTTTTTTTTCTATTTAAGTAAAATAAGATCTTTTTATTATTATTTTTTTCAATAAATAACTTATTTACAAAACTCTGGGACGTTACATTATGCGTGCGTGGATCAGACAACGGCAGCGGAGCTTTCTGCGGCGGTAGCAGGGGAGTAAGTGTAGGGTTTGAAGATGAAGAAAGGAAGAAGATGGGCATTTAGGTTTTTTTTTTTTTTTTTTTTTTTTATTAAAATCCCTTAAATGAGTTTCTTTTTCATTTAATTTAAATGGGTTGTTTTCCATTCAAACTCTCTAAACAAAAACCCATTTATAATTTATTTTTCTTTATTTAACAAAACAAAAATTAAACCCTTTTAATCATTTAATTTCTTTTCACAATTCCAACAACCAATTTCCACAAATGCCCTAAAATTCTTGAAATTAAAAATTAACCCAAAGTCAATTATCATTTACAAAATGGTCCCTAAGGGTAAAATCACCAAAATACCGCTACGGTCAAAACTAACCAAAGAATTATTCCGTAAATCTAAAGGAACAAATAATTGAACCTCAGAAAGGTCGAAGAAAAATACGAGGCGTTACAACTTATTTAGGTGGTTTGTTACAACCCAAATTGAAAATAAAATCGTGAATACATGTGTGATTTGTAGAAGTTTTTTGAGCGACTACCAAATGGAAAAATAAAATCTCGACGGAAGGATCTTTCGACAAAAGAACGAAGAAGAAAATGGCATGCACACTTGGAGTGAAAGGATTTTCTGCAATGAGGTGGATAATGGGGGATTCTAGGGCTCCAATTTTGATATGTTTTCAAAATATTCCCTCAATTTTAAAACAATCACCCAAAGGTTGTATGCTTCTAAAACAAGAATTTGATGATTCATAGCTAATTTCCCTTATAAAAATGTTTAAAATAGTTATATACATATATATAATTTATGATTCTAAAAAAGTGTCATAAACCGCGCATTTTTTATTTATGACACTTTTTTGTGATGGTAATTTTATTTTAATTACTGATTACTAGATGATTCTAATAAATAGTCATAAAACGCGTGTTTTTGTTTATGACACTTTAATTGCTCCTCCCTCATAAATTTTATTTATCATAGGTGTCATCTAAACCCTTTTTTCTAGGTAAGGAATCCCGAGGGAAGGAATCTTCCGATAAAGAACAAAATAATACTTATTTTCTAAATTAAAATATGACTTAAAATTAGTTTTATAATGTATGATTCTTAAAAAAAGTGCCATAAAACGCGTCTTTTTAATCTATGACACTTTTTTGTTAATGGTGATTTTATTTAAATTAATATTTATAAGATGATTCTAATAAAGTGTCATAAAACGCGTGTTTTATTTTGTGACACTTTAATTGCCTCTTCCTCTTGAATTTGTTTTTCATAAGTGTCATCTATTCTAGTTTTTTTAGTAGTGTTAGGGGGTGTTTGGTGCAGGGATTAGGATTAAGTTAAGAGGTATTAAGTTAAGCTGAGGATTAAGTTAATCTGTGTTTGGTAGATGCAGTTAAGTTAAAATTTGGATTAAGTTAAATCGATTTGTTGTTTGGTGCAGGGATTAAGTTAAGCTGAGTATTAAGTTAAGTTGTGTTTGGTACGAATATTAAGTTAATCTGAGTTTCTGAACTTAATTTTGTTAATCTGAGTTTGCTTTGAATATTATTTTAGTTGTTTCTTTGGCAATATATAAAATGCCATTCATTTTAAATTGTCACAACACAATATTCATTCGATAGCCAAATTATAATTTAGACATAATACATTAAGTATCAGTTCAACCAAATAAGAGATAATAATAAGATCATTCACTTACAAGTAGTGCATTATGAAATTGTTTCATTCACTCATTTAATGAGGTTTTCCATTTAGTAAACATTCGTTCCGCGATTAAATCTTGAAAGTATGACCATTCAGTTGAAGATTCGTCCATTATTGCTCTAGTGAGAGCAGGTCCAACATCATTTCCCATTTGTATTTGCCACGCGTACAATATCTTCCATACTATTAAATTCGTTCGATGCTCCATAATCTAAACAAAGAGTAATTTAAATTATTTTTATCAAACTTGAAAAATAATTATAATACTTCTTTTTTATTTTATCAAACTTATATTTTCATGCATTCATAAGAATATTATCTAAGTGTTTATGTTTATTTATTTCTCATTAAAATTTAAAGTGTAGGCAATAAATTAAAGGAATTAACATTCCATTTATAATAAAATAGGAAATATGCATTAACGTTCATTGCATAATAAAAAAGGTAATATAAATCAAGTCGACTCCGTACAATAAGTAATCGATGGTTGAACAAAAAAAATCTTTTTCGTCCTTTAATTAAAATAAGAAGTGGGGTCATCTTCTAGGCATCCATCGACATAAAAAAAGGTATAGATAAGGTCATCACCGGTCTGCATTCAATAGATAATCGCGATGAGTGGTCCGATCATTTTCAGGGACTCCAAGAAAAGCAGAAGCTTCGTCGAGATCCTTTAAAAGGATGTTCATCAGTACAACCCATTGTGGACTGGTTAATGGCGGTGATAATTTTTGAAGAATTGTAGCGACTTCGGCTCTTGTAGATTTATTATCCTCCTTTGTCACTTGTATGGTTGTGACAGGCCAATCAGCAATCCTCACAATTTGCTCGTACTGCATGTTCATGCCGGCACGCAACACATCAAGAATTTCCTGCTTTTCCGAGACCCTTTTTCTCTTCTCTCCCACAGAAGAGGATGACGGTCTAGCTACTCTACTTGTGGGGGTATTTGGGTCTTCTTCTTCAAAGAATGAGAATCTCGGTGTATGTAATATTCTTGGGAACCGCCCCCCTCACCGACCTCTGCATTTGAATATTCTTCTGCAATATCTCTAGCAGACTGAGATATTGACCCGCATGCTCTATCCTTTCCGAAAATATAAGCCAAGTCATCGTAATGTGGAAAAGGCTTGTTGTTGAGACCCTTTGCATTTGGGTGTGTCTGACAATGAAATTAAGAACATACGATTCGTAAATAAATTAAAATTTCATTTTGTTATATTATAACTATTCTTTAATACCTGAACCCAATTGTCGAAAAAAAAAGCAGGCTCCACTTCAATGCACTTGTATTTATCATTCCAACCGAATCCACTACAAGTATTGCCCAGCATCTCTGCAATAGCTTGGTATTGTCGTTTTAGAGTCTTCACTCTAGTATCAATCACAGTGGTAGATGTAATTGGGCATCCATGTAGTTTTAGGTGCATTAGTCGAAGTAGTTCATTATGGTACTTATTCCTAAGAGTACCATTATCTGATCTCCACCCCCCCTCTTGTACAAGTTCGATTAGTGATTGGACTAAAGTACTATCTTCCATTGTTGTCCAACTGTGTCGAATGTTTCTCCCTGTCGCAGCCATGTTGCTACAAGGAAGTTGTACATAAGAGATAAAGAGTAAGAAATATCATTCATTTAGTATCGTTCATTATATAATACAAGACAAGTATCATTTCCCACAAAAGTCATATTATGTCATTCATGATTCATAAAAGTTATAGTCACTAAAAAAAGAAGAAGATTAGAAGTCTAATTCCTACTAGTTTTGGGCTGTGTCAAACATTCTTTGGGCCATGGAATCTCGAAATGCAGTCCAAAGTGGCGATGTCTCGACGAAATTAATCGTTGGGGTATCGTCCATTTCCTCTTGGTATAGTGTAGCATCGTTCTCCCCTAATATCTCTAAACCAATCGTAGAGCCCATCTCCCTACATATTAAATTATGTAGGAGACAACAAGCTGTTATGATCTTCACTTGCACTTTTGGAGGATAGTAAGACTTGTGTCGCAGAATAGCCCAACGGTTTTTTAATGCACCGAACGCTCTTTCTATTATATTTCGTGTTGAGGAGTGTGCCTTATTAAAAAACTCTCTTGGATTTCGTGGTGGATTGATACCCCTCCAATCCGATAGATGATAACGTTCGCCTCTATAGGGAGCTAGGAATCCATCAACATTTGGATAACCCGCATCACAAAGGTAATAGTATCTTGGATCAATAAACACTAGGTTATTATACATTCACTATAAGTGAAAGTAGCATTTTCTTTGAGTCATTAATTACCATGAGGGACTTGAAATCCATTGTTACGGGATAAAACATCCCTAAGAACTCTAAAGTCAGCTGCTGATCCCTCCCACCCAGCTAGTACATATATGAACTCTCCGCTTGGAGCGCATACAACAAGAACATTCATTGTGATGATACCCTTCCTATTTCTAAAGGAGACACGATTTTCAACTGGGACTTGTAACTCTATATGAGTACCATCCAATGCACCTAGACAATTCTGCATAGTTCGAAGGAAGAAATGAAATTCGGTTCCTACAAGGACTCTATTTTGTAAAGGTAAAATAATGGTACCTCAAACCACTTCCATCTACTATCGGTGCATGATGGTTGGATAGGTTCAGGTTTCTTGTACAAAATGTCATGACAACGAATAACAGCAGTAAGGACAGATTGAAATTGTAACGGCCCGGAAATTTCATCTCGGTCTTCCCGGGAGGCCCAGGGGAATTTTGGTAATTTTGGGTCGGGCCGACAGGGCCGGTTTTGAAATTGAAAATTGCCGGAATAATTATGAGTCAATTTGAATAGGATCGGGATTTTTGGTGAATGCATTTGGGCTTGGGAATGAGTAAAATTAAATGAGGAATTAAATAGCGCGTCGAGTGAGATTCGAACCAGGGACGTGTCGCGTGCTAGGCAAGGGGCGCTGCCAGCCGAGCCACTGGGCGTGTTTGTTAATCTACGCGCGCGATTTGGTATATATGCCGTGCACAGTGGGATTTTCATATAAAAGCAGAGCTCGCCCGAAGCTTCTTCTTCCTCGCGATTTCTCCTTCGTTTCTCCTTCGACCGACTGGCGATCTCCGGCGATTTCTTCCTTCTCCAGATCTGAATCGATCATGGTTGTCTTCCCCAACTCTGAGGTCGATCCTTTTCCGGGCTGAAGGTAAGTTTTCCTTCCTTTCTTCTTCTCTTCTTCGTTCCGAGCCCCTTCTTCCGGGCTTCGTTTCACGGCCATGGTGAAGTGATTTTCTGGGTGGTTTGTGTGCAGCTAGTGTAGGGAAGTTCTCCAACGAAGAATCGCTCGTCGAATCCCCGTGGATCGTTCGATTTTGGGTTGTCTCCTTCGCCCCTGTTTCGTGCTCTGTTCTTTGCTGCGCGATGCCGCCGTCTCGCCGCTTTTGCACGCGCCCTCGCGCCTCTGCATCGCTCGCCAGGTACGACTCAAAGAAAGTGTCGCGTGTCTATTTCCGAGCCGAGCCGTCAAGCCAAGCCGAGCCGAGCCGAGCTAAGCCGAGCCGAGCCGAGCCGAGCCGAGTGAGAGCCGAGCCGAATTATTTTATTTTATTTTATTTAGATATTGTGTGTAATTATGTTGTGCTTGTTAGGTTCCCGGTAGCTAGTTCGGATTCGTTCGCAGCCTAGGTTTCCGTGTATTCGTCCCCGACCAAGGTAAAGATTTCTTACCGGAGTTGTGTGGACCTTGCGATATTATATGTGACTGCTGATTGACTGCTTGTTTGTGTTTATTGACATGTGTAACTAGGTATTCTATTCTGAATTCCCGATTTGCATGATTTTCCTGGTTTAATTCTCATGTTAATCCATGCTAGGTTGTTTCTCTCTAGCATGCTCGTATCTGTTCCTTGCTTCGTAGTATCATGCTAGGCTCGTTGTATTCTTATTGAGCACGTATTGGATTTTATGGAATTGTTTGCTGTTTGCTAGGGCAGGTTAGAATTGCAGGTAGATAGCATCATCCGGGCCTGATGCATAAAGAACCTTGCATCCATGGCAGGGACGTCGAGCAAGTCATTCCGTCCCTAGACCCCGTGAGGGATTAGCTAACCCAAGCGGTAGGCCCTGCAATCTTGGGTGAGGGTGGCAGACTGTTAATTGACGATATTCTGATCTATTCAAGGACCAGGAAGGATCATGCAGAGCATTTGAGGAAAGTGTTGACAACCTTGAGGGAAAACCAGCTTTATGCAAAATTTTCCAAATGTGAGTTCTGGTTGGAACAAGTGGCCTTCTTAGGTCATATAGTCTCGAGAGATGGTATAGCTGTGGATCCTGCAAAGATTGAGGCCGTGAGTTCGTGGGCGGGCCGACTTGATTCACGAGATACGCAGCTTTCTAGGTTTGGCGGTTACTTACTACCGTCGGTTTGTTAAGGACTTTTCCGCCATAGCCTCGCCCCTCACTCACCGACGAGAGAAGGGTGTCGAGTTTGTTTGGGACGGTAGGTGTGATGAGAGCTTTGCGGTGCTCAAGCGCGCTTTGACTTGACAGACTGTGTTGGCAATCCGGAGGGAACAGTGGTTTCGTGGTTTACAGCCGATGCTTCCAAGTTCGGGTTGGGTTGTGTGTTGATGCAAAGCCACGGAAAGGTCATTGCTTATGCTTCCCGTCACCGGGCCATATGAGCGAGAACTATCCAACTCATGATATGGAATTGGCGCGATGGTGTTAGCATTGAAGATTTGGAGGCATTACACGTATGGTGAGCGGATCCGGATGTTTACCGATCACCAGAGCCTCAAGTATCTGTTTACTCAGAAGGAGCTGAATATGAGGCAGAGGAGATGGTTAGAGTTAGTAAAAGATTATGACTGCGAGATTCTGTACCATCCGGGTAAAGCCAATGTTGTAGCCGATGCCCTGAGTAGGAAGACGTCGCACTCCGCGGTGTTGTTGAGCTCCCAGCCCAGATTACGGAGAGAGTTCGAGCGGGCTGAGATTGCAGTGTTGTTGGGTGAGGTTACTGCCAGAGTGGCTCAGTTGACAGTCCAGCCATCGATTAGACAGCGGATTGTTGATAGTCAGCTGAGTGACCCCGCACTTAAAAGATTATTTGACAGAGTTAGTGCTGATGGAGATTTTGACTTTGTATATTCACCAGACGGTGGGCTGGCGTACAGAGGCCGGTTGTGTGTTCCGGATGTTGCAGGATTGCGAGCAGAGTTGCTCTCAGAGGCCCACAGTTCTCCGTTTGCTTGGCACCCCGGGGGTACCAAGATGTATCGAGATCTTAAGCGAGACATTCGGTGGATGGGTATGAAAAGAGATGTTGCGGAGTTTGTCGATCGATGTCTCACTTGTCGCAAGTGAAGGCACCCGAGCAGAGAGACCAGTAGGTTTGTTGCGGCACCACCGAGTGTACCTCGGTGGAAATGGGAAGAGATCTCCATGGACTTTATTTCGGCTTGCCGAGGACTCCGAGGAAGTTCTCTCGATTTGGGTGATAGTCGATCGATTGACTAAGAGCGCACACTTCATTCCCGTAGAGACACTTATACCGTGGAGCGATGGGCGCAGCTTGTTTTTGGAGCGAGATCATTCGCTATCACGGTGTGCTGTGAGGATCGTGATCGACCGTGATTCAAAGTTCACTTCTCGTTTCTCGAGAGCGCTCGGAAGGGTTTAGGCACCGAGTGCGGCTTCAAGATGACTTTTCACCCTCGGGCCGATGGATGCGGTCGAGAGGTGAACCAGTTCTCGAAGATATGTTGAGGGCTTGTGTGTTGGATTTCCGGCAGATTGGGACCATATTCAGATCGATGGAGTTTGCATATAACAATAGTTATCGATCGGCGATCTGAGATGGCTCCATTCGAGGCTTTGTATGGCAAGCGTTGCCGATCTCCCGTGTTGCAGGAAGAGGTTGGTGATAGGCGTGTTTTGGGTCCCGAGTTGCTGCAGTTGACCAATGGTGCCGTGGAGAAGATTAGAGCCCGTATGTTGACAGCTCAGAGGAGACAGAAGAGTTATGCCGATGTTCGGCGTCGGGATTTGGAGTTTGAGGTTGGTCAACATGTTTTCTTGAAGGTCGCACCGATGCGAGGTGTTTTGAGGTTTGGCAAGCGTGGAAAAAGTCGAGTCCCCGTTTTGTTGGCCCGCTTGAGATTCTCGGAGAGGATCGGCAAGGTTGCTTATAGATTAGCCTTGCCTCCGTCATTGTCGGCGATGCTACGATGTATTTCATGTATCGATGTTGAGGCGATGCGTGCGGACCCATCGCACATTGTAGATTTTGAGCCTTTGCAGCTGAATGAGGAGTTGAGCTTCGAGGAAAAACCAGTGGGGATTCTTGCTTTTGAGACAAAGACACTGCGTAATCGTGAAATCCGGTTGGTAAAGGTTCAGTGGAGGAGTCAGCGTAATCGTGAAATCCGGTTGGTAAAGGTTCAGTGGAGGAGTCAGAGTTCAGAGGAAGCCACTTGGGAGCGGGAGGATGAGATGACCGGGGAGGCCCAGGGGCATTTTGGTAATTTTGGGTCTGGTCGACAGGGCCGGTTTTGAAATTGAAAATTGCCGGAATAATTATGAGTCAATTTGAATAGGATCGGGATTTTTGGTGAAGGCATTTGGGCTTGGGAATGAGTAAAATTAAATGAGGAATTAAATAGCGCGTCAAGTGAGATTCGAACAGGGGCGTGTCGCGTGTGCTAGGCAAGGCGCCACAAATGAGCCATCGGGCGTGTTTGTTAATCTACGCGCGATTTGGTATATATGCCGTGCGCGCAGCGGGATTTTCATATAAAGCGAGCTCGCCTGCTTCTTCTTCCTCGCGATTTCTCCTTCGTTTCTCCTTCGACCGACTGACGATCTCCGGCGATTTCTTCCTTCTCCAGCTCCGAATCGATCATGGTTGTCTTCCCCAGCTCTGAGGTCGATCCTTTTCCTGGCTGAAGGTAAGTTTTCCTTCCTTTCTTCTTCTCTTCTTCGTTCTGAGCCCCTTCTTCCGGGCTTCGTTTCACGGCCATGGTGAAGTGATTTTCTAGGTGGTTTGTGTGCAGCTAGTGTAGGGAAGTTCTCCAACGAAGAATCGCTCGTCGAATCCCCGTGGATCGTTCGATTTTGGGTTGTCTCATTCGCCCCTGTTTCGTGCTCTGTGTCTTGCTAGTGATCGCCGAAGTCTCGCCGCACACCGCGCGCGCGCCTCGCGCCTCTCGCATCGCTCAGCATGCGAAGCGGCCCAGCCACAGTGTCCGTGCGCCTGTCGCCGAGCCGTGTCGCCAAGCCGCGCCCCAGCGCCGTGTCGCGTGTTCTGCTGCCGAGCCGAGCCGCCAAGCCAAGCCGAGCCGAGCCGAGCCGAGCTGAGTGAGAGCCGAGCCGAATTATTTTATTTTATTTAATTTAGATATTGTGTGTAATTGTGTTGTGCTTGTTAGGTTCCCGGTAGCTAGTTCGGGTTGGTTCGCAGCCTAGGTTTCCGTGTATTCGTCCCCGACCAAGGTAAAGATTTCTTACCGGAGTTGTGTGGACCCTGCGATATTATATGTGATTGTTGATTGACTGCTTGTTTGTGTTTATTGACATGTGTAGCTAGGTATTCTATTCTGAATTCCCGATTAGCATGATTTTCCTGGTTTAATTCTCATGTTAATCCATGCTAGGTTGTTCCTCTCTAGCATGCTCGTATCTGTTCCTTGCTTCGTAGTATCATGCTAGGCTCGTTGTATTCTTATTGAGCACGTATTGGATTTTATGGAATTGTTTCTTTGTTTGCTTGCTAGGCGAGTTAGAATTGCGGTGTAGATAGCATCATCCGGCCCGATGCATAAAGAACCTTGCATCCATGGCAGGGACGTCGAGCAAGTCATTCCGTCCCTAGACCCCGTGAGGGATTAGCTAACCCAAGCGGTAGGCCCTGCAATCTTGGGTGAGGGTGGCAGACTGTTAAATGCCCCAACGGTCGGGATGATGACTTGGCATTGCTTCGTCCCGCGGCCGGCATGTCTCGGCATGTTTGGCGAGAGCCCCCGATTGCCACTGTTAAGGCAAGGACGGCTTCTGGTGTAAGCCTACCACAACCGTTCCTTGGCCCCAGGTGCGGTGGTTCAGGCTGACATAGTTTACGTGTCCAGGTCTCACACCCCTATGTCAGTGACACCGATCCAAAGATTTAGTTAGGCGTGGTGACTGGATATGGGCAGCTTTTGCCTCCGGACCGACAACCCCTCATAGTCTGCAGCAGAGCACGCGGTGCATGCTTACGCTCATTACAAATACCCATCGGAGAGCTCTCGGGATTGTGAGCCAGTGTACCTTTCGTCGACGATGACAGTGAGGCCGGACTTGTTTCTCGTATAGGGCGACTTATATATTGGATCGTGTGGTGATATTATTTCCGGACTAAGACCCTAGTTGGCATCCGAGGCCCAAGTATGGGCTAAGCTATGTGCTCTAATCTGTGTTTATATTCATAGCTTGCATACGCTCATCGAGATGACCATGTATATCGTATTGTACCCCGGTTGGGGATTCTTACTGAGTAATTCGTTACTCACCCTTATTCTGTGGTTTTCCACGGTAATCGTGGTCTTGTGACAGGATGCCTAAAGGAGGAGCCGTGATCATGGGGCCCGATCTTCCAACTCGATTTTTGTATTATGACTCTCGTGTGTTTTGTTTTCCCTGAATGCATGTAGTCGCACACGAGCCCTAGGATGTTTGTAAATATTTGTGGATTCCAAAGCATTTTGTATCTGAACAGGTTTTGAATGGCTTTTAGTAAATCTCTGATCAGAGTAAACTTTGGAAATGTATTTATCTTGGAACAGGTGCTTGGAAACAGGGACAGGTTCCAGGGAAATTGTCTAGTTTTTAAAGGAGTTATTTTGAATGTTTTTGTTTTAATTGGAATCCGAAATCATGTTTGTTTAAATGTCCTTTACTTTGAATGCATGCATTGGGATAAGAGCCCATTTAGTGCCCCATTCGGGTCGGTCCCTTACAGAAAGTGTCGCGACACTGTTTCGCCGGATCTTGTAAATATTCTTCGAACGACACGGTTCTTAACATCATGAGCCAAGATATGTAGAAACATGGCTACCATTTCCTCCACGTCGATGTAATCTGTACCTCGAAGACCACCGTGGGTCCTTAGCATGTCGCACAAAGTTTCAAAGCAGCTACGATTCATTCTAGTTGTCTCACGACAAACTAAATCGCTTTGTCTTATCATCGAGAAAAAGGTCATTTGGCGAAAATGGTGTCTAAAGAAAGAGCTATAGTTTTTTGTCCTAGGGTTGTAGTTCATTACAAGATTCGCAAGAAGAAGAAACTGGTTCTACCATGTGTAGAGTATTGTTAAAACTGCTATAGTTTTATCAGGAACCATTATCTAAAAAAGAGTTCGAAAAAAAATGTCAGTCAGAATCAAATGAAGTCTAAAAAAAAATGTTCATTTTAACTTCAATCTAGTGGTATAGATAAATAAATTTGAAGTCATTTAAAAAAAAAACCTTATGTCTTCGCTAATTCCTTTTTCTTGCGATTGAGATTAAGCCTTTTTTTTTCTTAAAAAAGAGTTAATTTTAATATTCAAATTGTTGTCTTTGCTATATTTATTATTTCTTCAAATATAGCTTAAGCTTTTATTTCTTAAAAAAGAATTTCATCTTAATAGTTAAAATTGATGTCATTCAATTACAAAAAAAGTTATTTTCTTTCTTGTAATAGGGATTAACCCGAGTTTTTTACCCAAAAAAAAGTTCATTTTATCTTCAAACGAATGGTGTACATAAAATTGAAGTCATTTTATCTTAAAAAAAGTTCATATTTTAAAATACTATTGACTTTCCTATATATATATATATATATATATATATAGTTTTGATAGAGATTAAGCTTTTATTTTTCAAAAAGAAGTTAATTTTAATAGTTAAAATGGATATCATTTGAAACTAATTCTATAAATTTGATTTTAATACTAAATTATTTAAATTACAAGTTTACTCGAGAAATTTAATCTTTTTATAAAACGATCAAAATAAATAAAACACCGGCACAAATAAAAATAAATAAATTAAAGCTACTAAAAAGATGAGAATAAAAGATACTCAAAATTTATTGCTTAAAAATAAAATCTATTTAGTAGATAACAAATTTTTTTCCCTTTAAAATATAAGATCTATTAGATACTCTTCATTCATTCATTTATTTTTTTAGCAATAGTTTTTTTTATAGTAATACATGTGTTGGTTTAAAATGCTAATTATACTCATAATAAGTAGGGGTAATGGTTTATTTATTTATTTTAGTTTTCATTTTGTGGTCTTCATGGTTTTAGTTTTTAAAAAATTGTTCACTTTGATGATTTTTTTAGCAATAGTTTTTTTTTATAGTAATACATGTGTTGGTTTAAAATGCTAATTATACTCATAATAAGTAGGGGTAATGGTTTATTTATTTATTTTAGTTTTCATTTTGTGGTCTTCATGGTTTTAGTTTTTAAAAAATTGGTCACTTTGATGATTTTTTTAGCAATAGTTTTTTTTATAGTAATACATGTGTTGGTTTAAAATGCTAATTATACTCATAATAAGTAGGGGTAATGGTTTATTTATTTATCTTAGTTTTCATTTTGTGGTCTTCATGGTTTTAGTTTTTAAAAAATTGGTCACTTTGATGATTTTTTTTTATAGTAATACATGTGTTGGTTTAAAATGCTAATTATACTCATAATAAGTAGGGGTAATGGTTTATTTATTTATTTTAGTTTTCATTTTGTGGTCTTCATGGTTTTAGTTTTTAATTGATGATTTTTTTAGCAATAGTTTTTTTTATAGTAATACATGTGTTGGTTTAAAATGCTAATTATACTCATAATAAGTAGGGGTAATGGTTTATTTATTTATCTTAGTTTTCATTTTGTGGTCTTCATGGTTTTAGTTTTTAAAAAATTGGTCACTTTGATGATTTTTAATTACTCAATTTGATATAACAATTGAAACACATAAAATTCATTTCAAACTCATATCATAAAATATACAATCCATAATAAAAAAAATGTTCATCAACATAATTCCAACAATTCACAAGAGTCCAAAATAATACAATATGTTTTTCTTTGGAAAGTATTCAAATTAACAAGTACATATAACATGTTCAATAACACAGACCTTCGAGCAGAGTCCACTGTACTGGTGTGCTAGAATTCGATTCTAAAAAATAACGACAAAATATTCATTGTTACAAACGCATTTATGTAAATATAATTTTTTTTATGATTACCTTTTACAATGTAGGGGAGAAACGAAAAAGTTTACAAGTCAAAACTTAATAATATAAACCTAAAATTAAAGATTAATAATATAAACCTCACTTTCTCGGGGAATGGATGTATTACTCATTTCTCGTAAGAGATCGAATACTATCCATGTTACTTTTGCATTTTTTTAAAAAACAAAATTAATAAGTATGATGCAACAATATATAAATTATCAAAACTAACAAGTGAAACATGGCAAAACAAAGAGGAATAGATAATAGAGAGTTGGAAAATATATTAACTTAAGATCAAAGCTAACAAAAGGGATAGATAATAGACAGTTTGAAACATAGATTAACTTAACATCGAACAAACAAGGGAAACAAAAAGCAACATGGTAGAACAAAATGAATAGATAATGAGACGGTTGAAACATAAATTAACTTAAGATCGAACGAACAAGGGAAACAAAGAGCAACATGGTAGAACAAAATGAATACATAATAGATGATTGAAACATAAATTAACTTACGATCGAACGAACAAGGGAAACAAAGAGCAACATGGTAGAACAAAATGAATATATAATGACAGTTGAAAACATAGATTAACTTAAGATCGAAATCGAACAAGTGAAACAAAAAGCAACATGGCAAAACAAAAGGAATAGATAATAGACAACTGAAACATAAATTAACTAAGATTAGAAAGAACAGTCTTTTAAAAACCTGAGTTAAAACAGAGAGCAACAAATGGCAAAACAAAAGATAGCTCAAACATAAAGCAACGAAAGAATACTCACATAGAAAACAGAGAGCAGTGAGTTAGGTTGTGTAAAATAGAAAGTGAAACAACAATTATATAGAAATAGCTCAGGTGTTTGGTTTAACTAAAGTAAATGATGTCTTACCATCACATTAATGAGAGAGACAAGGTTTTCAATCAGGGAAGATTTGTTATCATTGAACATATCTAAGGATTTCAAAGGTGAATTCAGATGCATTTAAGGTAGTAGTTGAATTAATAATAAAAAAATCCTACAAAACAGAGAGCAAATCGAGCAAATCGAACTATATTTATGACCAACAGGTATACAAAGAGATAGAAATGAGTTATTTCACTTAGAAAATTTTATAAAAAAATAAAAAATAATTAAAACAACAATTGAAAATAGAAGGATTCAGAACAAATTGATGAGATGTAAAGATCGAAACAAGCGTGGGGTTTCTCATCATCTACCGAGGGGGAGAAAGGGTTAGAAGCATACCTGGATCTGACTCCCTCATCGAGCCAATTTCAGAACGAACCCTACCTAGTCGTCGTCTTCAATATGAATTTCTATACATGCAAGCCCATTGGAAGGTCGATTTCGCACATTCGAGCTCCGTAGAAGTCGATGACGGCAAGATTCAAACCAGATCTCGCGGTGAGAGCGATAGATCTCTGTAAACACAAAGGAAGATTAGACATAGAATGATCCAAAATCGAAACAAATGTGAACACAAAAATTTCTTACTTAGTAGAGAACATCATAACAGAGAACAAAAATAATTGGAACATGAAGCAAGACCAGATGCAAAAAACTTGAAAATCAGTGGGAAAAATTGAAATTGACCTCATCATCGGCTGGGGAGGGTTAGAGAACTTACCTGGATCCGCCCCCCTTCAAGTCGAAAGATTGACCCCCCCTCCATGCCAGACAACTAGTAAACCCAATTGGAGGTCGCAAACGACTCATGCAACATAAGACGAGGGTACATCGGCAGCAAGAGATGAACCTTTCGACGGTGAGAGGTCGATTCGTGTGACGAAACCCCAAAAAATTAGTGTTTCACAGATCTACAAAATGAACTGAACCCTAAACCTACCAGAACAAAAAATCTACCAAATCGGTGGTCAATAAAGAAGAAGAAATCGAAGAGGTCGGCTTCAATCGAAGAACAAATCAGTCGGAAACGAGAGAGAAGTCGCAAATTTGGGAGAAAAACGTGAATAGGAGGAATTTGGGAGAAAAACGTGAAAAGGGAGATGAAATCACAATACATAAGAAGAAATCGAACAGGCCGGCTTCAATCGAAGAACAAATTAGTCGGAAATGAGAGAGAAGGAAAGTAAGAGAGAAGTCGCAAATTTGGGAGAAAAACGTGAATAGGAGGAATTTGGGAGAAAAACGTGAATAGGAGGAGGCATTTACTCGGATATGAACAGTAAACACTGTTCATATCCGAGTTTAGGAGAAAGTTAATATGGATTATGGGAAGCTGGCCACCAAACAAGTATTATGGGGGATTAACTTAATCCGGATTAAGTTAATCCCCATGCCAAACACGCCGTTAGTATTTGGGAAATTTTCCTTGGAACATGAACAAAATTTAGGGTTTCCTACCCAAGATCCATAAAATGGAAATTTGGATTAGGACACATGAATTGAGAGTAAAGGAAAGATAAACAAATAAGCCAAAGTGTAGGGACTAGTATTGCTTCATCAATTTATTACGTTCGAGGATAAAAATGATCTTACTTCATTGGTCATTTTTTTTTCAAGCTTTAACTAAATTATTCCAATTTTTTTTTCTTCTCATTTCTCTGTCGAGATAAACTTTCTTTGGATTTTTTTAGTGAGTAGCTTTTGAAGCCAATGAAATTGTTTTTTTTTCTTATTATCGTTCTTCTTTCAAATTAGGGTGTGATTTTTGTGTATGTCTTCTCCTAACTAATATCATAATTTATTAGTTGGTAATGTCACAACCCATAACCCCCATTCTTACAATTTATAGTTACATCAAATTTTGATCTTCAATTTTGAGGTTAAGGTTCAAAATGGAACTTTTCATGCATAATTAAAACGTCACATATTTCCATTTTCACAACTCACCACTATATTAGTTTGACTTTTTTGATAGAAATATGATGCTTTAATGAGTCAAAGAGAGTTAGAAAACAAAATCTTAAGCCCATGTTTTAACCGATTTAGCTGGCAATGAGAATGATAGTTTAATTATCATAAATATTTTATTGACTTGGAATCTTCCACTTCAATTATTATTAGAATTGGAATTTTCGTTGATTCCGTAATTAAAAAGGACACCAATCGGTCATAAGTGAATATCTCCCACCTGTCCTAGATTTGTATTGGTAATTGAAATTTGCTTAAGCTTAAGTTGAATCCTGATTTTTTAAATAAAAAATTTGCTTAAATTTACAAAATACAGCCATATAATTAAATATTGTTTGTGTATAAGTTAGGAGAAGAGAATTACACATATCGATTCTCAAATCTGTGACCATGGTTGGGTTGGTCAAAATTACCAACTTCTAAAGGTTAAATAATTAAAAACTTACGACATTAATCAAATTAAAAAATAATTATAAATATAATCCATTTTTAAAATTTTAAACATCATAATCATATATGTATTAACGATACATAACAATATATAATACATAATATTATATTAATAATAAATAGTATTATTTTAATGAATATTATTAACAAAATATATATTTTTTTTTGAGAAATATTGACACAATATTAAAATAATATTAAAACATATTAATAATTATGGATTTAAATATTTCGCCACCATTTATAATTATTTTGAATTGTCGATTTTATTTATTTTATTTTTTAAAAATCCTTGTCAATTTATTTTCTAGAAAAACTACAAGGGCACTAAGCCAAATTCCGGAGCCGAATAATTTCTTCTACCAACTAAAAATTCAGAGTAAAACCAAAGAAACCAACACAGATTCTCAGCTGCATTTGATCTGAAACTGCTTTCAAGATCTCTCTCTGTTACACTTCTCAATGGCCGTCCCCGTCGAAGAAGCCATTGCTGCGTTATCCACATTCTCACTTGAGGTAATAATGCTCGACGACTTTCACAAATTACCAATTTCTGCAACAAAGTTTTGTTGTTTTTCATTTGAATTCCGATGCTTTGCTAGTCATATTTTCTGAGTTAAGTTTCATTATGAAATGGGAAAATTTAGGAGGATTTTCTTAGCTTTAAATTTAGTCTTTTTTTTTTGTTACGTATGAGAATTTTGTAATGGGGTTTTTTCTTAGATTTGGGTTTCAATTGTTGTAGGATGAGCAGCCAGAATTGCAAGGACCCGGCGTTTGGGTGTCAACTGAGAGAGGCGCAACTGAGAGTCCAATAGGTATGTTTTTTCGGGAGTTGTGTATTAACATTGAACATCTAGATTCGTTATGGTTTTGGAGGCCAAAAGAGCTTCTATTGAGTGAAACGGTTACTATTCTTCAAATATGGATCTTTTTTTTTTGCTGCAATGGAATCGAGGATTTATGGCGATGTTATTTATTTATTTTTTTATATAGGAAACAAAACATTTTATTGATTTGAGAAATAGTTACAAAAAGATAGGGCATTGTATGAAACATTGCCAATTTGCTAAAAGGTAACTACTATTATAATTACAAAAGGGCTGCAATCTTTTGCACAAAAATAGAGCTAAGTGTCATATAGAGTCCGTTAAAGAGCTATATGATGCTTCCCTGTCATTGAATAATGAGTCATTTCGAGCCAGCCGTAACTTCCTAAGGACCGCAACAATAATATTAAGCCAAATTTTAGCTGCATCATCAACAAAAGGATGGTCACACCAGAGACATATCAGCAATTCTTGTGAGTTTAATGGCAAAGTGGTGGACCAACAAAAGGTAGAGAGGATCCAACTCCAAATGGATGATGCCACTTTGCAAGTGTGAAAAAGGTGGGTCTGGTCTTCATTCCCATTTATACGGTTAATATACCAGCCAGGGGAGAGGGCCCAATCCGGACACTTCTTCTGCAACATATCATTAGTATTGAGGTGACCATGGCTAGTCTCCCAAAGGAAAAACCTCACTTTCTTATACATCCATCCAAAGATTATAGTTTTTCTACTTTCCTTTCACATTGGCAAAGCTTTTTGTAAACATGCTATAGATGACTTTTTGTAATTTTCATTCACCAATGAAAGTTTCATTTCCTATAAAAAAAAAAGAGATGTGTGTAGAGATGTCCGTTTCCCCGCGGGGACCTGCCTCTAACGGGGCGGGGAATGTATTCCCGGTCCCCGATTCCCCGATCCCTGCCCCGATTACTTTATTTTTTTTGTTTTTTTAATAATTTTTCTATACTTTATCTCTTTTATTTCAACTAAAAATATATTTTTTTGATGAAATTATCCATGCATATAAGTATTTTTCTTTAATAATTAACCTTATAGTTGAAATTTATAAATATTTTCTAAGAAAATCTAATTATTTAAAAGTATTGTCCAAAAAAATATATAAAAAATGTAAAAAAAAAAATTTGCAAAAATCCTTGCTGGGACCCAATCCCTGCCGATGCCCCGCCGGGGAATCACCGAAAAAAAACCAGGGATTTTTTCGGGGACGAGAATTGAATTAAGTGGCGGGGACGGGGACGGGGAAGCCATTCCCTGGCCCCGCCCCGCCCCGTGGACATCTCTAGATGTGTGTGGACCATAAGCCCTGTGAGGTAAAAAGAGAAACTATCCAACAATTTTAAATGACGAGTAAGGGTGAATGTACCTTTGGTAATGTTATGTATATCCACGAGGGAATCTCTCTAAATAATAGCAATTCCCTCTGAAGAGCCAACAACATCCAATGTCGCCCAAGCCATATCTCTAGTACCCAAGATATCTTTGATAATATTGATATCCATCACATTCACTTTGGTCTCTTGGATGATAACAATAAAAGGATTGTGGGTTTTGATGAAGTCTTTTATAATGACCCTCTTCTTTCAGCAGTCAAGGCCTCTAACATTCCAAGATATAATAATCATTTAAACGATGAAGACCCAATTCTCTGTTTTGTGGAACTCTTACTCGGATAATTGATTGTTGATTGTAAATTTTTGAGCTCACGCTTTTACTTAATAGTACTCTATGGGGCAGCAATAAGGGAAGGTGGTGCAGATTGCACATTTTGCTGAGCCTGGAAAGAGGTCCCTTGCAATGGAACAATACACATCCCATATTGAGCCAACCACAAGAAGAATTGTGGTATTGTCTCAACTAGACCTTCATCATCTCTGTTCCGGGACGAGTTCCTTTCAAATTTCCTATAGCAATCTCCATTTGGTGTTGAATTAGTATTCTCCAAAACAAAGGAGGATGAATCAAAGCTAGGGCCTTCAATTCTCAATGGTATGGGAGTCGGAAAGGCAGGATTTTGGGAGAATAAAGCCCCAAGGTCTTGATTAGATGAAGCTTTGGAGATAGCAATGATTTTGTTTTTGTCTGGTGAAGAGCAAACAGAGTTGGGTCGAGGGGGAGAAACATCACCTTCCGAATCCGAATATGAATACGACACCACGGATGAGAACTTTGTACCTGGAGATAATGAGGTCACTGTGTTGTTAATAATCACTGCCCACCGGAAGTCTATTCTTTCAAAGAAAGGGAAAGAGCAGAGACGACTCTGTTTCAATTGACGACTCTGTTTCTCTCAGCAAAAAAGGAGGCAGAGTAGTGGGCTGTTGAATAGTAGATTGTCTGGGACAAACCGTTGCTGAGTAAGTCTTTTTAGTTTGGACTAAACTAGTTTCACAATTAGGAAACACACCCCCTTCAATGATATTATTTTCAATGGTGATGTTATTTTCAATGATAATTACTAAGGATGAACTAAGAGTAGTGTTGGTCTGGTGAAATATTATTCGATATTGAAATCCTTTATGTATTCAAATTAGGGCTGACTTCATTGTAACTGGAGTTGGTTAAGGAACCCGACAAATTAGCTGCTGTTATCAAGGAACTTTATCGAGAGTCGCCGTCCCTTACTGAAGGCCATCAATACATGTAGGGTAACCTGACATCAATTACCCAAAAAAAATTTCAAGCTTTTTCTTTTTCCGATTGTTGCAAAGCTCGCATACTTATTTCAAACCACTTTTGTTTATAAAACTCACTCTTGGGTATTGATATGTAATGCATGGCTTGGTGTCTTGGAATAAGAAACAACTTCATTGATAAATGAAAAGGGAGTAAAATTCGAGCACCTATATGCAGTTTTGGCAGGAATAGTCTTTAATTGTAAGCCACTGATTTGAAAAATGTTTAAGAATGTGTCAGGGATTGTAATATTAACTTCCGACCCTGATCTCTTATTTTCATGATGTAAATAAAGCTCTTTTAAATTCGAAGGGTAGGCTTCCTCTAAAGGAGGGATATTGTCTATCTCGGGCATAGGAATAAAGGAACAAAGGAACTAACACTGAAAATTGATTCGTCATCTGAATCCTTAAAAGGAGGTTGAAATTCTTCATTGGATTGTATAACAGAGGTGTGACCTGTGGCAATCACTACCTCATTTGGATGATCCAAGGATTCTTGACTTATTTTTGGCCGGAGAACAATTGAGGCATAGGTCCAAGATGGATTAGTGAGCCAACCTGATTCTTGTCAAGACGACTAGCCAACAATTGAGCACCACGGTCATCCAAAAGATTAGAGTTAATGAGGTCAATCATGTTCTTTTGATGCTCGCTGTGAAAGTAATGATAAGGAAGTTCTTTTATTGGAAGTTTAAGGTTTGAATTTTTGAGGGGTTGGATATTCACTGATAATTTCAAGAGAACATGATTCTTGTGATGATTCAAATTCAAAATGCAATTCTCATCTCAAAGAATCATTATTCGAAACAGCTCATGGGTTGATGCACGTATGTATAACCATGATTCAAACCTTATCACTGATAACCATGCATCAACCCTCGAGATGTTTTGAATGCATCAACCCTAGGATCAATAAACGAGCGAGTGCTCCTTTTGAGTTTGTTCATTTTGATGTTTGGGGTCCGAGTCCTGTCACGTCTAAAACAGGATTTCACTACTTTGTTACTTTTGTTGATGATTTTTCCCGGTACACTTGGGTTTATTTAATGAAAAATCGTTCTGAGTTATTTTCTCATTTTTGTGCCTTTAATGCTGAAGTCCGTAATCAATTTAATACATCCATCAAAATTTTGCGCACTGATAATGGGGGTGAATATTTTTCGGGTAGTCTCAGTTCCTACTTTAGGGAAAAAGGTATTATTCACCAATCGTCTTGTGCAGATACACCATCTCAGAATGGTGTGGCTGAACGTATGAATAGACATCTTCTTGAAACAGCTCGAGGATTGTCATTCCAAATGCATGTTCCACGACATTTTTGGGTTGATGCTGTATCTATCGCTTGCTTTCTCATAAATCGAATGTCGTCGTCTCTTCTGGCAAATAAGATTCCTTTCCAAGTCTTGTGTCCTTCTAAGGAAATGTTTACTCTTCCGCCTAAGATCTTCGGGTGTACATCTTTTGTCCGCGATGTTCGCCTCATAGGACCAAGTTTGATCCTAAGTCTTTGAAATGTATTTTCTTGGGGTACTCTCGTGTCCAGAAGGGTTATCAGTGTTATTGCCCAAGCAAAAATCGGTATGTTGTCTCCTCTGATGTTACCTTTTTTGAGGATACTCCATTTAGTTCTGGGGAAAGTTCTTCACCTATGGAGGATGATCTGTTCATTTATGAAGTTGTCTTCTTCTGATCCGCCTCCTCAATTGCCACCTGCCCCGTCAGGACCTTCTCTTACTCAGGTATACACCCGGCGTCCACGACCATCGGAGACATGCCCCGTACCTGTGGATTCTTCGTCATCTGATTCGCGGGCCAGTAATGATCTAGACTTGCCCATTGCCCTTCGCAAAGGTAAACGTTCTTGTACGTATCCTATCTCTTCATGTGTGTCATATCATCAGTTGCCCTCCTCTTCTTTTTCGTTTCTTACTTCACTTGATTTTGTAACGGTTCCTCAAAATACTAGTGAAGCCTTGTCTCACCCAGGATGGCACCAGGCCATGGTGGAGGAGGTGGCTGCGTTGGTTGCGAATGGTACTTGGGAACTAGTAGCTCGTCTTGCGGGGAAACAGACAATTGGATGTAAGTGGGTGTTTGCGATCAAGATGAATGCTGACGGATCGGTTGGTCGTCTCAAAGCCCGCTTAGTTGCGAAGGGGTATGCTCAGACTTGTGGGGTTGATTATAGTGAGATGTTCTCTCCTGTTGCGAAGATATCGTCAATTCGTTTGTTTGTTTCTTTAGCGGCAATGAATGATTGACCATTGTATCAACTTGATGTTAAGAATGCCTTTTTGCACGGTGATCTTCTAGAAGAAGTTTACATGGAGCAACCACCTAGTTTTGTTGCTCAGGGGAAGAATGCCAAGGTTTGTTGTCTCCGAAAATCGTTATATGGCTTAAAACAAAGCCCTCGTGCATGGTTTGGAAATTTTTGTCAAGTTCTTGAGAAGTTTGGGATGAAAAAGTGCTCATCCGACCATTCTGTGTTTTTCTGTCGGTCTGAACGAGGGGTTGTGCTGCTGGTGGTATATGTTGATGGCATCATAATTACTGGAAGCGAGGACTCATGGATGTCCTCATTAAAGGCATTCCTTCATAGTCAATTTAGTACCAAAGATCTCGGGACTCTAAAATATTTCTTGGGCATTGAAGTAATGAGAAGCAAGAAAGGAATCTTCTTGTCACAAAGGAAGTATGTTCTTGATTTGTTGACTGAAACTGGGAAGCTAGGTATGAAACCATGTTGTACTCCGATGGTACCAAATCAACAACTAGTTAAGGAGGGTGAAGCGTTCCCTGATCCCGAAAGATATAGGAAAATGGTTGGGAAACTAAATTACTTGACAGTTACGAGACCAGATATTGCCTATTCTATGAGTATCGTGAGTCAATTCATGTCATCACCCACAGTCGATCATTGGACAACTGTTGAACAAATTATGGGTTATCTTAAGTTTGCTCCTGGGAAAGGAGTTTTGTATGAGGACCATGGACATTCCAATATTGAGTGCTTCTCAGATGCTGATTGGGTAGGCTCTAAAGAGGACATACGATCTACCTCGGCTTACTGTGTACTTTTGGGAGGTAATCTGGTTTCTTGGAAAAGTATGAAACAGAATGTGGTGTCTCGTTCGAGTGCTGAATCAGAATATAGAGCTATGTCACAGGTGACATGTGAGATAGTATGGCTGATCCAACTTCTTAACGAAATTGGAATGAAAGTCGCGACACCTGTTAAGCTATGGTGTGATAATCAAGCAGCAATCCACATTGCCTCTAATCCAGTATTTCACGAGAGAACTAAGCACATTGAAGTGGATTGTCATTTTATTCGAGAAAAGATACAACAAAGATTGATTTCGACAGGTTATGTGAAGACAGGAGAACAGTTGGGTGACATCTTTACCAAAGCATTAAATGGAGTTCGAATAAATTATCTCTGTGACAAGCTGGGCATGATAGATATATTCGCTCCAGTTTGAGGGGGAGTATTAGAGTATAAATGTATAGTTTATTATGTAATTAGCATGAGGCCCACCGTTAGGTCCATTGTAAATTCTATATAACGGCTTTGTCTATCGATAAATAAATTAGACTGTTTAGTCCAAGGTCTCTCGTTTTCAAAGAGAACTCTTCAGATCAAGGAATTAACAATCCAGAATTGAGCAAGTATTCATCTTTAATCAAGGCAAGTGGCCTTCAATTTTGAGAAATTCCTTTCAATAGTTATGCTCTTAGATCAAGAAAGCATAAGGGTTTGAACTTTCATAATATCGCTGTGATATTTTGTTATGAAAAGGTATAAGAAACAAGAAACAAAAGAAAACTAAGAAAAAACAGAAGATAGCTACTTATAATAGGCTGAGGATACAATAAGCAACTACAAAACTAGAACTAGAGAAAAGCCTCCCAGTTTGACTTTGAACTAATCTGTTGAATGGAGTAGCTGGCAAAGGCCTCTAATGTAGATGCCCATAGTGAAACCATCAAATATGTTGAATCATATCTAGAATGCCATGGAAGCCGAGTATCCTAGAATACACATTGATTCCTTTCCCACCATAGTTTATATAAAAGGCTTATGACAGAATTGGGCCAAAGAAAACGAGCTCTGTTATATTTTTTATGCCTGTTTGGAGCTTCAGACCAGTTTGTCTGTTCAGAGATGCATATTTCGTTGGATCCTGTTGTTTCATCTGAGCAAGTCAGCAAATCACTTTAGAAGAGGGTAAAGTTCAATGCTATGATAATCATCTATATAAAAAAGCTAGTGGTTCAAAAATTATCCAAGTTTTCTTTTTCCAGCCGCATTCCTAAAAAAATGATTATTGAAGTTAAAGAATATCTTGTCCCATTTTTGTTTTTGATGTTCTATTTTTATGCTAGAAATGTTCAATTTGATTTTTGGTTATCAGTTTTACTTTTCTTTTTTCAAGTTTATTATATTTGTGCTATTTTCTTTTTTTGTGCTTTTCTCTCCTCTTCGGAGTTTGTGAATTGAGACTGAGTTTTTTTCATTTTTATTAATGATAATCTTTGTTATCTTGTCATAAGATGATTCATTATCATTTAATTGATATATAATTGCTGATGTAGAGTACAACGATGTTTCCGCATATCGTCTATCTCTAGCCGAAGACACAAAAGCTGTCAATCAGTTGGTATGCAGTTTTACTTTTTCATGTCAAGTATTTAAGGTTTTTATGTTTATTTTTTATTATTCAAGAATTTGACATTTATATTTGATAAATTATAACATAATAGCCTCACCATAGTCCTTGAAGAAGGATATTTCAAGGTAAGCTTTCCTTTTTGTTTCCATACTAGGCATCGAGTTGTCAAAACTTATCTAGTGGCTGATAAGGTTGGGCCTAGGGCTCTATGTTAGCAATTACTTGGAGAGTAAGTTAGGATTTTGGTTATAAATAGAGTGGGTTAGGGTAGGATTTAGGCATCCAAATTATTGAATGAGTTATTGAGTGATTTATTGTACAGTTCAAGAGATTCTCTTGAGAGGGGAGGTTCCAAGACCTATCAAAACTTGGATTATCTTTATTCTTTTACTTTTGATATAATCTAGATCTTGGATCATATCACATAAGTGTGGAGTGGGTGGCCTTAGAGTTTGTAAAGCACTAGGGGGATGAGAATAGTGGGACAGAAGAGGAGACTATCTCTTTCTTTTCTAATCTTTACACATTTTAGTCTGCCTTTAGACCTTTCTTGGAAGGTTAGACTAATGTCCCATCTCTGAGTGGGAGATGGAGTTGGAAGCCCTTTTCACCGTGGATGAAATTTGTAGTATGTGGTAGGGCTTTGAATCTCATTTCGTCCACATTTAATTCCCAATATTAAACTCTATTCAAGACATTGCTACTAATTGTGATGTTTTTCTTTAAATGTTACTTTGTTCTGTTTTAGTTTGCTTTGAAAGTTCTTTCCCTTCCTTGTTTTGTGTTTGTAATTTTTGCATTCTTTTCTTTTTCCTCATTGGATCTTGTTATCTTGAGCTTCATCTCTTTTCATATTCTCAATGAAAAGCTTGTTTCCTTGTAAAAAAAAAGGTAAGGTAATTTTCTCTCTCTTCCCCTTCCATCACCTAAGACTTTCGACATCGGTATTCTACTTGCTAGATCTCAATACTCATCTTCCCTTCCTTACCTACCAACAAGCTTTCTCCTTTCTTCATTAGTTTGTCCTGCCATGGAAGGACCTAGTTGCCATGGAATTTTCTTAAAGTTGATCTTCTTTGGTTCTTAGTTGAGATTCATAAGAAAAGTTATCTCAATTCTTGTTAGAAAAAGATATTTTCAATCAAGTTTTTATAACTGATATCATTTTTTTGCAGAATGCCCTTATTCATGAGGGGAAAGAGATGGCATCGGTGCTTTATACGTATCGAAGCTGTGTTAAAGCACTTCCACAGGTTAAAATGCATTATGAATGTAATTTAATATCAAATATTGTGCATGTAATACTATTATTACAGTTCTGGAATGTGATTTTCTTGATAGGGAATATAATATAATATATATATATATATATATATATATATATATATATATAATAGGAAACAATAAGGGGATTTTGCATGTATAACAAAAAAGAGTAAAGTAATTCTATCTGTAGCATAAAATCAAAATTAATTAATTTGTAGCAGAAAATTCAAATTAAGTTTCTATACCTGGTTGAATTCTAAATTGCTTGAATTTTCTATCAGTGATAGAAATCAAAATTGAGTTCTATCACTAGTTGAGTGATAGAAATTAATGTACTATAAATGAATTATTTTTAAAAATATGCTATAAATATAATATAAGATGTAGAATGTGCTGCTGATGGTAAATTCTCAAACAAGAACTTTCATTGATAAATGAACATTACAATAAAGAGCCTATCAATCACATTACAAAAGAAGATGCCATGGGCAAATAATACGGATAAGTCATTGTTACAAAATGGTGATAGCCCATGACACCAAAAAATTCCCGTGTGTATAGATGCTTTGGTGAGAAAAGCGAGAGATGCATGAGTATCTTTGAAAATTCTATTGTTCCTTTCACCCGAGCAATTCCAAATAAAAGCAATAAGCATGTTTAACTAAAGAACTTTGGCAGCTTTTTTAAAGGGATGCCTATCCAAAAAACAAAGAAGGAGCGTTTTTATGTCTCGAGGACGCACAAAGGTCCAGCCAAAAGTGTCAAGGAGCTGATTCCAGAATGACTCAGCCCAATAACATTTGAAAAAGATATGATCTTGGGATTCCCTTCCATTAAAACAGAAGCTGCAGCAATTTGGAGAAATAGTTAAATTGGGGAGGTTTTTTTTTTTTGAAACAAGAAAAAAAATTTCATTAAGAAAATGAAAAGGAAGCATAAGCTTCAGATACAAACCTCAAAAGAGGGAAAAGAAACAAAACAATACAAAAGAAGAAAACAGAAACAAAAAATACAAAAATTAATAACTGCAACGCATAAGACAACGAACAATGAGCCCAGCTTGGCAAAAAAGACACTCATCTGGAAATCTTCAAGCTTCAACTTCAATACACTATCCAAAATGCGACTCGAGGCCTTTCATCTTTGGTCTAATGTGATTACAGGCCTTTTATGTGAGCTTATGGTTGGAAAGAAATTTGAGAACTTCTTACCATACAAGCGTTTTGATTCCGCTATTTTGAAAGTTTCTTCTTGGTGCTTGCTTTCCAAAATTTTTTCAGTTTATTCTTGTAATGATGTTTATTTAGATTAATATGTCTTTCTTTCTCTGTAGTTGTTCTGTTTGTTTGTTGTTATTGTTTTGGTTTTTCTTTTTTATTTCACTAGCATGCGGAGAGTTTGCATCTTTTTGACCATTAGTCTGTTTTCATTTTCTTTATGAAAAGATAAGTTAAATTTATTTTATCCTAACTCTTGTTATATTATATTATATATTCTTGCAATTGTTTTTCAGTTTAATAACAATCCCAGATTGAGAAATTCAAATCGTGACCCTTTGATCGTAAACACACACTTTATGCCAGTTGACCTACGCTTTTGTTTGAATATATTGTAATTGTTTTCATAGTGGAATAAGAAGATTATTTTTCTCAAAACTACGCTTATTGGTTTATAAATTTTGGCAGCTGCCTGAGTCTATGAAGCAAAGTCAAGCTGACTTATATCTAGAAACATATCAAGTTTTGGACATGGAAATGAGTCGTCTACGTGAGATACAGAGATGGCAAGCATCAGCTGCATCAAAGGTATTGCATTGAGTGAATTGTGTAGGCCCCGTTTGATAACCATTTTGATTTACGTTTTTTGTTTTTGAAATTTAAGCCTACAACTACCCTACTATAGCTTTTTTCTTATTTGGATATCTACATCTTACCTATATTTTAATAAACAAAACCAAAATTTGGAAACAAAAAAAGTAGCTTCCAAAAGCTTATTTTTGTTTTTGAAATTTGGTTAGTATTCATCTATTTTCTTAAGGAAAGATGGATATATTGTAGGAAAGATGGAGCACATGGTAGTAAATTTGAGTAAAAAAAGGCTTAAATTTGATAAACAAAAAACAAAAAACCAAATGGTTATCAAACATGGCCTTAATTGTTGTTAATTTAATTTATCTATTTATCATATAGTTTATATCTTTTATGCAGCTTGCTGCGGACATGCAACGTTTCTCGAGGCCTGAAAGGCGCATCAATGGCCCAACAGTTACTCATCTTTGGTCTGTTATGATATGTGGTTGATCAGTCATTTTGGTGCAATTTTAGCACTTGAATTCAAGCTCCTCTGATATATAATTAGACTGTTAAACTTGCACCCCAATATTGAGAAATTTTAATTATATGCCAATTTCATCATTTCTAATTAAACTTTTCCACCTTAGGTCAATGCTGAAATTGCTTGATGTATTAGTTCAACTTGATCATCTTAAAAATGCCAAGGCAAGCATACCCAATGACTTCTCTTGGTATAAGAGGTAAGAGAACTTATTTTTGGTCTTTAGGATGCATTAGATGCGTATTTTAGAAATTTCTAAAATTATTAGACTGATCTTTCCATATTATTCTTTTAGAAATTTCTAGCTAGTAATTGTGAAGTGCACTTTATAATTATATTTACCATAATTCATCAATTTGTTAACATAGGTTTTGAGTTGATTCACGATACAACTTAGTATCAAATTGGGAGGTGTTGTGTTCAAATCCTTGTAAAGTTGTTCCTTCTCAATTAATATCGATTTTCACTTATTGAACTTTCTGCAAATTGTCAAGTCCACAATTGGGTAGGGTGTTTAAGTGTATTGATATAATTAAATTTACACAACCTATTTAACTTAGGGTGTGTTTGGAGCACCGGTTTGGTTATAATAGACGGAAGGTTATGATAAATGGTGGGTTATGATAAACGGTAGGTTATTATAAATGGTGTTTGAGGGGCAAGTTATTATAATAGGGATTATGATAAACGGTGTTTGAAGGGCAGGTTATGTAACAAAAAGTAATAAATGTCAGGTTTAAATAAACGGGCATGTAGGTTTGGGTAACCACCGTTTATAATAAACGGTGGGGCAAACATCGGTTGAGTTATTATAACCAACCCTGCTGTTTACATAAACGGGGGCCCAAACATACCCTTAAGTTTTTTGGTTGATTGGTGATTGGATAGTAATAATAAAGTAATTTTTTCTTATTCATTTTTTTATCTATCTTTAGAACCTTCACACAAGTCAGTCTTCAGTGGCAAGACTCCGATTCAATCAGAGAAGAATTAGATGATTTACAGGTTCGTGGTACTACCCCAAAAATGTTTTGTTGTATATGTGAATCATGACTAGGGTCAGAATATTTTCAATTTCATGAGCCATATTTTCTATATGGTCTATTTTGGTTGCCTAGAGTCTCAAGTGATTTCAAATTCTTAAATTGTTTCTTATGTTGTTTGTTATTCCATAAAATTTATTGAAAGATTTTAAATCATGTTTTTATGTAAAAATCTTTTTAACCTAAATGATAAGATTTTTAATTTAGAGGGAATGAGTTCAATCTATAGTTATCACCTAATTAGGATGTTATATCCTATTTGTTTTTTGACAACCAAATATAGCAGGGTGAGACAATTCTCCAAATTAGTCGAAGTGCATGCAAGCTAGTTTGGATACTATAGGATATAATAAAAACAAAAAATGTATGATTTTGCAAAATTTCTTTTATTTATGAGATAAATTACTTTTTCTTGGATAGGAAACAAAACATTTCATTGTTAGAATGAATGCACAACCTATCGAAACAGGGTAGGGGAGAAGAGAGAGAGAAAGTAAACGGGGAGGCCAATCATAGGTCATAACAGAGTGAAAAACAGGGACTATCATACTTTAATCTTGCCATATTATCATTTTCTTTAGATAAATCAAGATTAAAATGCATAAATTGTTAACTATTTTATATTCTTTTTCGTTTTAGCAAACATCCAAACAATTTTTTTTTATTAATAATTTCTAATATTTCTTGTTCAAAACAAGATAAAAAAATTCAATCATTTCTTTGATTTAAGACAGAGGGTTATTTATTTATGAAATGTTGCTTTATCATCTTGGCACTATAATATCATTCATCCTTTTAACTTTATTTTTTTTCTCAATCTCTTGATTTTATTTAATCTATTTTGCAACAGATTTTCTTAAGCACAAGATGGGCCATTTTATTGAATCTACATGTTGAGATGTTTCGTGTAAATAAGTATCCTTACCCTTAAGTGTCTATACCAAATCAAGAGGATTGAATTGTTTTAAGGACTAAATTTTTTACTCGAGTTTTGTTTGACGTTTGTTATCTTGACAATATGATCATGTATTATTTCCTGTTAACTTTTTAGACTTCCTTGACATGAAATAGTGTAGAAGACATTCTTCAGATCCTCATTGTGTTTGCTGTGGAGTCCCTGGAGTTGGATTTTGCACTTCTATTTCCAGAGAGGCACGTTCTTTTACGTATTTTGCCTGTTCTTGTTGTATTAGCAACATCATCTGAGAAGGACAGTGAATCACTTTACAAGAGGGTGAAGATCAACAGACTGATTAACATCTTTAAGGTGTTGCCACCTCTAAAATGATAAAATCAAATCATTCATTTCATATGACTTATAAGACATTATTTTAATCGTATCTTTTTCTTATATATATTTCCAGAATGATCCTGTGATTCCAGCATTTCCAGATCTTCATCTCTCTCCTGCAGCAATCTTGAAAGAGTTGTCAGTATACTTTCAAAAGTTTTCTGCCCAAGCTCGTCTTCTTACTCTTCCGGCTCCACATGAGCTTCCACCTCGTGAAGCACTAGAATATCCTTTTTTTTTGGAACTTAGTGTTTACTCCTTTTCTACTGGGCATGAAAAGTCTGAAACTGTGGCATTTTGTTTTCTTCTTATGGGTAAACTGTTGTTATTTATTTTTCACTCCTTATCGATAATTCTTTATCTTCTTTTTGCTTTTTTCTCTTCTTTAGAGTTTGTACTTGCATTAGTCTCTTTTCATTTTTTCAATGAAAAGTTTTGTTATCTTGTTAATTTTTTTTTTTTTGAGAAAAGAAAGATACCATATATTAATCAATAGGGGATATTGTAAAAAAATAGTTAACTTAAACATGGTTAATTTTGGAATGATCTTTGGTTGGGTGAAGAAAACTCAAAGACACAGAAGGATGATGTCTTAGAGAAGGAGTCGGTGCATGCTCTAAGGGAAGACCTAAGTAGGATAAAGGAAACATTCCCACTTTGCCCACCTATTCAGCTTAACCTCCTCATAGTTCAAACCTAACAACTTACATTTGCTTTTCACAGTTCAATCTGTTGTTTTGTTAGATTCTTTTATTTCTAAGCTTTTGTTTCTCCTTAGTTGTTTTTCTTCTTTTTGTTATTTTCTTTTTTCACTCGGGATTTGTATCCTTCTTTAATCCCTTTCATTAATTCAATGAGAAGCTTGTCTCCTTCTCAAAAAAAAAAAAAAAAAAAAAAAAAAAATTGCAAAAGCAGCGGTGGAACCTGAGTAAAAAAAGATAGTATCCAAAAGCTTCATCCTGGTGTGCTCTTTCCAAATCTTTGAGGGCTATTCTATGTTTGATATTATAATCGGCAAGCTTTTATTTCCTTTCGTATTAGTTATTTTTATCTCATTGCTTGCTTCTTTGTTTTCTCCAATCTATTTTCATTATATCAATGAAAAATCTGGTTTTCTTGTAAAGACAATATATTTGTAGCTTTAGTGTAATTATATATTATATGTTATTGCGACTTGCGAGTGAGTTTGACATGATTTTCACTCCTACCTCTTTGGAATGAGTTCTCTCTCAAATTCTCCTAACAAAATCTATAACATCAACAATATGCATGCTCCTTTTTTAAAATGTGAAAATGTTTGAAATAATCTGTAACATTTTATTTTGGAATCTCATTTTGTTTGCATTCCCATTTATCAAGCAATTTCTATTTCTTTCCCCCTTCCGAGGTTTAATCATGTGCTTGAGTTCTCAATACATATTTGGTAAAAGCCTTGACAATAGTCTACATATCAGAGACAATACAATATCATCAACCACATTGGAGCAATCCGTGCAGAGCATGACGATTTCACCATCCGATTTGCATCATCAATGAATCAGGTTATTTCTTTTCTTACTGCTACCCTCTAATCCTTACCAAAATGCAAACTCTACTAAGGAGGTACTTCTAGAATGTGCAGTAATGAGTTTGATACGATCCCGAGATCGTTGAAAGTTTACTCAAGGCGAACCAACAAGTGACGGATCCCTTTTTATTGCTTTATTAAATATAATTCTGTTTTGTTATTTAAGTTGTATTGGGCTTTTGGGCCTAAATAGGGTTATTTACTAAATTAGGTTAAATACTAGGTTTACTATAAATAGGATAGGTTAGGCCTCTAGCAATTCATTGATTCAGTTGTCGTCTTTGTACTTGACTCTTTGAGAGATCCTCTCGAGAGATTATCATAGTTTAATAATATTTTGTGGTAGATTCTATCATTTTGGTATCAGAGCCATTTACTGAGCCGGGAATGGTGAGTACTAAGATGGAAACGAGGATGCAAGAATGCGAAGAAGGGTCGGCGGAATTGGCAAGAAGGCTGAAGGATGTAGAAACAAGGATGGAATCGTTTGAAGAGCGTTTAGGGAAACAGATGGATTTGAAATTCGAACAGCAAGATGCGAAGTTCGAGATGATCAACCGGAGCCTGCAGATGTTAATGGAATCGAAGCAAGGGGACAAAGGAAAGGGGCTGGCGATCGAGGCTGCGGGCGAGGGAGAGGGTGTGTGCCCATCGGTGGGGCGCTCGCGGCTGGGCGGCGCGAAAGGGGAGCCGGGGTCGGGCGCGGATGTCGGGCCTGTGGGGGGGTGTGTCGGGCTGGCGACCGGGGGGGGCGACACGAGTAGGGCGGGCGGAGGGGCCTGTCCAAGAGGAGCGGCCGACGGGGTCTGTCGGCGGCGCGCGCAGCGCGGGCCGGTGCTGCGAGGTTGGCGCGTCGCGCGGCGGCGCGCGTGGCGTGGGGCCGCCTGCCGGAGCGCGGCGAGCGAGATTGGGCGTCGCGAGTTCGGGGCGTCGCGGCGCGCGGCGGCGTAGTGCGTGCCTGTGGGGTGGCGTGGGCGAAGCGGTGGGGCGCGGTGGCGGTGAAGGCCGGGGGTGGGGCGCGGCAAGATCGGGCCGAGGGGGGTCGGCTGGACCGGGTCGGTTCAGGCCGACTGGGTTGGACCGGAGGGAGAATCTTCAGGCGTTGACCGATGGGGGTAATGGAATGGGTTCGGAGTTCGATCGACAGGGGTATTCTCGGGTCAGTGGAAGGGAAAACGGGTTTTCAGAGGAAGGGAGGGTGCGCATCGGCTATGAAAGACCGATAGCGCATGACGGTTGGAACGATCGGGGTTGGGATGGTTGTAACCAAGACGGAGAGCGGAATGATTGGAGAGATAGACCGGGACGCTGTGAGCGCGAAGGACCGGGAGTAGGCGGACGAGATGGACCCATGATAGATAGGAGGCTACGAAAATTGGAGATGCCGGTATTCAAAGGGCTAGCGGATGAGGACCCTGAGGGGTGGCTATGCCGTGTCGAAAGGTACTTCTGGGTGAATCGGCTGACGGGGCACGAACGGGTTGACGCCGCAGCCTTGTGTATGGAAGGAAAGGCACTAGAATGGTTGCAGTATGAGGAGGATCGAGCTCCGATTGCTTCTTGGGAGGAGTTTCGGGAATTGTTGTTGCATCGTTTCCAAGCGACGATCAATGACAATAAATATGCTAATTTGATGAGTCTGCAGCAAGTCGGTACCGTAAGGGAGTATCGCCGGTTGTTTGAAAAATATGCAAAGGGTATACGCGACATTAGTGCGAGTGCCTTGGAAGGGAAATGGGAGAGTGGTCTGAAGGCGGAAATTAGGAGTGAAATGAGGAAACTGAGGCCCGTGGGAATTCAAGACAAGAAGTTCATGGCACAGGTAATTGAGGATGACCTGGCTTTTCGCAACCAAGCAAAAGGAATGGGCATTTCCACAGTAGTTAAACCGGGAATGGGATCGGGGGCGGTTAGTGCGAAGGTGGCGGGAGGATCAAATCTAAGAACGCTCTCCCTCACTCCCAACCGATCAACGCCATCGAATACCCTCACCCCTGCAGTTCCTTATAAACGACTAACGGATAATGAAATCTGCATACGAAAAGATAAGGGACTGTGCTTTAGATGCGATGAGAAGTTCGTTCCGGGACACCGATGTAAAAAGAAAGAGCTGCAGGCTCTAGAGATACTTGTAGTACGTGATCTGGTAGATTGTCTGGGAGATGAAGAAAGTGCTGAGTCACAGGATTATTTGGCCGAAGAGGAGAGTGTCGAGGACACTGGGGATACACCGAACATAGCAGCGCTATCCTTGCACTCAATGGCAGGACTGAGTTCTCCAAAAACACTGAAGGTTACAGGCTCGATACAGGGACAGGAAGTAGTCGTATTAATCGATAGTGGGGCTACGCATAACTTCATATCCAAAGTCATGGTTGCTAAATTGCAATTACCGGTAGAGCCGTCTGATGACTATGGCATTATGTTGGGTACTGGGGACTCTGTGAGAACTACTGGCATCTGTAAGAATGTGGAGCTTCAGTTGGCCAAAATGAGAATAGTGAATGATTTCTTGCCCTTACCTTTGGGTAGTGCAGATGTGATTTTGGGCGTGGTGTGGCTAGCAACTTTGGGAAAAATTGAATTTGACTACCGCGCACTTAAAATGAAATTCAAGCCGGGGTCAGGGCAGGTTGAATTGCAGGGCGAGCCACGGCTGGCCAAGGCCCAGGTGTCATTGAAATCTATGATGAAATCCTTACGTCCCGAAGAGCAGGGGCTCCTGGTCGAGCTCAATATGATTGAAACCCCGATACCGTCTCGTGAACAGTCCGGGACTCTGCCGACTTGTCTCGGTACCTGCGAACTACACTCGCGTTCGCGTTTATACTCATCGGTTTTTGAATCATTGACAGATCTTCCCCCGCAACGTAATTGCGACCATGCTATAGCGCTATTGCCCGGCAAGGCATCTGTAAATGTACGTCCGTATAAGTACCCACAGTACCAGAAGAACGAGACTGAAAAATTAGTGGGAGAAATGTTATTGGCAGGTATTATCCGACCTAGCACGAGACCGTTTTCAAGCCCAGTGTTATTAGTTAAAAAGAAGGATGGGAGTTGGCGTTTCTGTGTCGACTATCGCGCCCTGAATCAAGCAACAGTGCCCGATAAGTATCCGATACCGTTGGTTGATGAATTGTTAGATGAATTAGTAGAAGTTTAATCTAAGTAAGATCATCTAGAATTGGTAGAAGCAAAGAAGAAAGAATTAAAAAATTCTGAAGGCTTCGTATGCTTTTTTTTTAGCAATTATTAAAATATTTGAACCTATCCCAGTTAGCTTTCACATCTTCAATTTTAACCTTCAAATTCTAATAAACCTTTCCAACCAAATGACCTAACAAACTTCTAAACTTGTTATAGGAACGATAAATCGCAATAAAAATTAACAAAAGAGTAGTACTTTTATCCCCTACATGGCTACATAGGTAAATCTCAAAGGTTAAGTCATCTTCTCTTTCCTTTGTGGTCCCCACTCCCACATTTGTTGTACTAAAAAAATAAAAAAAGGAGAAAAATTCAACTTTCAATGAGTAAACATTTTTCCAACAAATTCAACTATTTTTGGGTACCGTATCTGAATAGATTATCATTTCCAATTTGGTATGTGTCAAGACACCAATAATTTTAACATATACAATGGAGCTAACACCGAAATTGATAAATACACAAGAGGGTTACAATACCATACCGTAGCCTTTCGAGAGAGCTACTCTCTCCCAAGTCTTTTTCAAGACGATACCAAAATATTCATGCCCTTCTAAGAACTCAACTCTCCTGTTTAAGCAAAGCACTAATAGCTAATTACTATTGTACCCTTACCAATATAATACTAATATCCTAAACCCTTAGGGGTCTAACAGTATGTTGGACATTTATGAAAAATCCGACATTCAATGAATAAACATTTGTCAGAAATGTCCAGCATACCAAATTGAAAATGATAATGTTTTGAACAAGAAACAACTTCTCATTGATATAATAAAAAGGTAGAAAAGTTCAAGGGAGAATCTGAAAATGATAATTTAATCCACAAGAACTTGTAAACCCCAAAAAGGAAATACAAGGGTCCCCAAAAAGAAAATAAAAGATTTCCTTGGCTATCTCGTTTTGAATCAACACGCATGAAAGTATCTGTTTGGGCTTCCTTTTCATAAGCTTTCCACGGATTCTCATTGTAGCAGATAAGCTTAAATTGGGAGGTTTTTTTTTTTTTGTAGTTTCTTGGCTGTCTTGTCTTTGTTTTGTTTTGTTGCTGGATTTTGTTTTGTATTTCTCGTTGGTCTCTTTGTCTTTTCATTGTTTTGTTTTGTTTTGTCTTTTCTACCTTTGTATCCGTTTTTCTTCCTCTTTCATTTACTCAATGAAAGATTGGTTTCCTGTTAAAAAAAAAGAAATAAAAGGGTCCATTGATAACTTGTGATATGTTTTCATTTTCTATTAGGGGTAGAGAGGAGAATAAAGTTACATTCTCTTTACAGCCTGTCACAAATGATGAGAAAGTTCCCAAAGTTAGCTACCTACAAATAATGCTTGTGGTTGTACTGAAGCTTTACTTGACCTTGAACATGCAGCTTCTGCTGTTGAAATCAACTGAGAATCCAGATATTGAGTGGTGCAAAGATGTCAAAGGAAACATGTATGACATGGTGGTTGAAGGTTTTCAACTCTTGAGCAGATGGACTGCACGTATTTGGGAACAATGTGCATGGAAATTCTCTCGGCCATGCAAAGATGTTATTTCTTTGGAATCTCATGAAACTTCATCTTTCTCAGACTATGAAAAGGTACTCATCTTTATTTTAACAGTTATTTAGATGTCATTCTGCCGTTTGGTTAATGTGTATATCTTTGTTTGTCTTTAGATTATTTAAATTTTTTATGACCTATATTGGTCATACTTCTTGCATCCTTATTATTCTTTTTCTACCAATCTATATTATTCTGTTCCTGTTGAATTATGTTAAACCACCAATCAATCCAAAAGCCTAAGCTGGTGGATTGAGGTAAATTTAATTATATCAACCAACACTCTCCCTCACTTGTGGGCTTTGAAATTTGAGAAATACCCTACAATTGGGATTTAATTTTAATTGGGGAGGAAACGACTTGGCAAGGATTCGAACTCGTGACCTCCTGCTCTGACACCATCTAAGTTTTGAGAGCAAATAATATATATTACTATATTTAATATATGCAATCTTGGCCCTCTTATATAGGAGAAAGACCTCTTACATATATGGAAACATTACAAATATGGAATACAATCAATATGGAATAGAATCCATAAGGAAAACAATTAAGAGAAATATTCTACCAAATATTGTATGCTACCAAATAGAAATTCCAACGGTTCCACTTGTAATTTTTGTTGGAGCTTAATTGGTCTTAATATTTCCTCCTCATCTTATCTGGCGCGGGAAAGACTAGCATTCTTGGCATCGAGGGTTACTATGATTCTGATATGCATTCTGTAGAGATCCTTATTTTATTATTTTTTTTTTAACCTTTGACCTTTTGCTTAAGTTATAATGTCTTAACCAGAAAATGAAAGAATTATCTCCAGTTGTGGGACCTTTAAACACGACAATTATGTTCCTTGACCTTAATGGCATATCTTCATTTCCATCCTCAACTCAGAATGTGCCTTCCCACAAAACCACCAATTTTTTTTTTCAAAACGGTTGTGTTGTGCCACTTTTCCCAAGGAGTAAAAAGAAAGAAGGAAAATGATTTTACAGTTTGCAACCATACATTATCATCGTTGCAGTTTGCAGTTTGCCTTCAAAGGTTTGGACTTCTTTTGAACGATTACTATGGAAGTTCTTTTGGGGAAGTGTTGAAAATAACTGCCTAAATCATCTTGTTAGCTGGAAGAAGATTAACAAAGCTAGACATTTGGGTGCTCTTGGCATTGGTGACATCCAACAAAAAACCTTGCTTTGTTATCTAAATGGGGCTAGAGATACCATAAGAACTCAATGGATCTTTGGGGTCGTGTTATTGCTAGCATGCATGGTTTAGATCCCCTTGGCTGGTCCCTTCACTACAAGGCTGGTTACTGCTTACGTAGCCCATGGTTTAGTATGGTTAGATCTTGGGAGATGCTCAAAGCAAAATCTTCTCTTCATATTGGAGATGGCTGTCGTAGCTTGTTTTGGCATGACTTGTGGCTTGATAATTTACCTTTGAAATCTAGATTTCCTAATCTTTATGTTGTGTTAAATAATAAAGATGGTTCCATAGCATCTTTTTGAGACAATTCAACTTTGTCTTGGCAAGTAGATTTTCGGAGAGGTCTGAAAGATGATGAAATATGCAATTTTCAAGATTTTATTTCTTTGGTATCTTCCAAATCCCTTGATTCCTCGAAAGATTATTTAAAATGGAGTTTGGAACAATCTGGTATCTTCTCGGTTAGATCAGCCACAACTTCTCTTGCTTGTGATTCTCCAATTGATAACCATTTATATAAAGCTATTTGGAAATCAAAAAGTCCTAGAAAGGTTAATGTATTTATTTGGATCTTGACTAACAGAAGATTTAATACCTCGGAAATGCTTCAGCGAAAGCTTCAAAATCACTATCTTCAGCCGTCCATTTGTGTACTCTGCTAATCTGCTTCTGAGTCTAGCAATCATTTTTTTTTTCATGTAAATACTCTAGAAGCTGTTGGAATAGGCGGCTGGAATTATTTAATTTGCCTTGGGTTTTTGTAAATTGTGCCAACCACAACACCTCTCAGCTCCTTCTCGGTCCCTATTTCACAAAGCAAGCTTGGTTCCTATGGATTAATGTGATATGATCCAGGATCTAGATTATATCAAAAGTAAAAGAATAAAGATGAGCCAAGTTTTGATAGGACTTGGAACCACCCCCTCAAGAGAATCTCTTGAGCCGTACAATAAATCACTCAATAATCACTTAATAATTTGATGCTTAAACCCTAACCTAACCCACTCTATTTATAACAAAATACTAACTTATTCTCCAAGTAATGGCTAAATAGAGCCCTAGGCCCAACCTTATCAATTCCCGCCCCTTTAAAGCACCTTGTCCTCAAGGTGGGCATACACAAAAATAAAAAAATAAAAAAATGATTTTTTTTTTTTTTTTTTTTTTTTTTTTTCTGGTGGCTGTAGCCACGCGTCGGTGGTGGCGAAGGTGGCAGCGGTGGCGATGGAGGTAGCAGTGGTGGCGGCGGCGATGTCAGAGGTGGTGGCGGCGATGGTGGTGGTAGAGGTAGTGACGGCGGCAGCGGTGGTGGCGGCGGCGATGGTGGTGGCAGAGGTGGTGACGGCGGCAGCGGTGGCAGCGGCGGCGATGATGGCGGAGGTGGCGGCAACGATGTCGGAGGTGGCGGTGGTGGCGGCGACGGTGTAAAAACCCTAGCTGCCACACCACCCTCCGAAGCCTCGATCATTAAACCCTTCCCTTTGTAAGCTCGGAATGACTCCATTAATAGTTCTAGCTTCCGGTTTATGCTCTCGAACTTCAAATCCTGCAAATCTATCTTTCTTCCCAATCGCTCTTCCATCAATTCCATCTTTGCGTTCGTCTCCTGTAACTTCCTCGCCAAGTCGGTCGTTCTTTCTTCACACTCAAGCATCCTTGTTTCCATCTTAGTAGTAACCATTCCCGGAACGGCAAACAGCTCTGATACCAATTGATATGATCCAGGATCTAGATTATATCAAAAGTAAAAGAATAAAGATAAGCCAAGTTTTGATAGGACTTGGAACCACCAGCTCAAGAGAATCTCTTGAGCCGTACAATAAATCACTCAATAATCACTTAATAATTTGATGCTTAAACCCTAACCTAACCCACTCTATTTATAACAAAATACTAACTTATTCTCCAAGTAATGACTAAATAGAGCCCTAGGCCCAACCTTATCATAATGCTGTTAAGAGCCTCCTCTATGAACTTTGGTTGGAAAGAAATAAGAGGATATTCCATGATTCTTCTCGCCCCTAGCTTATCCGAAGTGATTCAGCCTGTCTCCAAGCTTCATTATGAGTTGTTTGTTCCTCAAAATTTGCCAACTACTCCATTAAGCAACTCTCTTCCAATTGGGAGGCTTTTCTCTAATTTGTATTTGCATTACTTTTTGTTGCTGTTGTGACCTTTTTGATGATCATATGTTTTGTTTTTCCTTTGTTCTTTCTTTTGTTTCCTTTGTTACCTATGTACTATCTTCATTTTCTTAATGAAAGATTTGTTTGCCATTTCAAAAATTATCATCTTTGCAGTTTAAAGGGCATAAAGCTCATCCTGCTTTTCCACGTGCAAACTTGGTTCAGTAACTCTGTTTAAAAAATTGATTCTCCCTTGTTAAGCAATTGACCTTTCTAGTGCTATTTTGATTTTATTTTCTTTCTTTTCTTCCACCGAATATATGCTCATCCTATTGTGGTTGAAGCATTCCTCTGATATGAACCAACGTGAATTCTTCACAGCTCATCCTATTGATATTTTATTGAAATAAGAATATGCTTTTTGATATCATTTATGTTTTCTATATTATTTATTTATACATTTATTTGTTGCACTTCACTTCGCTTGAACCTCGCCTTTTTATCGCCTCTCTCCTTAAGGCGATTAAGGAGAGTGTCGCCTTGTGCTTTGAAAACACTGGTAGAGCATAGGTTAACAATCTGATTGTACATCTTGTCCTTCTTCCTATTTTACTTCATTTGTTTAGTAAACTTTGTCGGTAATGGTGAGATTCCAAGCCCCATAGTTCTCAACCTAGGGATAATAATTTCAACGTAGGTCGAGTGATAAATAGTTGGATCAAATTTAAAAGAACTAGGTGCCTCCTGATAATAATCTTTGGCATCTTCAAAGGAGAAAGAATAGCGAGTGTGTTGGGGCTAGGTACTATGTAATGGGGATGGTTATGTATGCCAGGGTGGGGCTAGGATGTGTAGGGGGAGGACAGGGGGTATTCTGTCTTGGATGTGAGGGGCAAGAAATGGTTGGTTTTTTTGTGAGTGCCTAGAATAAAGAAGGAGAGTTGAGAAGAGATGGGGCTGAGAGAGATCTTGAGAGGAGAAGTTTTTCGGTGTGGTTGGTGGGGTGGGGCTAGGGTTAATTGCTCATTGGATTTGGTTACAATTGAAAGGGAAAGATATGGTTTGGGCTTTTGTAGTCTCAATAAATGTACCCGATGAATAGGAGGGGCCCACGTACTCACAAATGATCTACTCATGTGGTCTAATCAGTGGATCATTCCTCAAGAGTGGTTCTTCAATTTGCTGACATAGAGACTTTGTTGACAAGTCAATTTTTCTATCAACGATCGAAAGTGTACTTCGTCCTCTCCATTTCTTTGACGAATCTCTGTAGACATCTCCAATGAGGTCTGAAATACCAAAATCAGCTACGAATCTCTGTCTTCCTCTATTTGCGACTATCTAAATGAGAAAATAGATATCGAGGATGAAAGTTGGAAGCTTTCTGCATCGAAGTATCTCCTTTTGTGCGAATAACCCATTGGGTTTTTTTGGGCCAAGCTCTTCGGTGCTCTATTTTCCTAACACCTTTTGGTTTCTCGTTTGATTTCTCTGTTGCCATATTGATCGAAGTTCTCAAGGGAGCTTTGAGGTGAGCGGATTTATAGGAAGAAGGTCAAGAGAGTTGATGCTTGTCGTTGAGGCTTTTATGGAGATAGGCAAAGGAGGAACTTAGCCTTGTAGTAAAGTATAAAAGAGCTTCCAACATCATCTATTTTCTCCCATAGGAATGACTAGCTTTGTTGATTTTACCATTTGAGTTCAACTTGGTTATTTCTGTCAGATAACCCTTTTTGCTGCTGGTTTTCTCAACCTCATAATGTATAGTCGTCGATCGTTATCTCCTTGAAGAATTTGTGGTTGAGTGATTGAGGAGCCTAACAAAGATTTTCACTATCTAGGTAAAGAGGACCATTGTAAAGATAAGATGAAGGCTCTGTTGGATGTGGTTTCCACAATCTGGACTCTACTTCCCCTGTATTGGCTATCAACATCGATCGTTTATGTTTTCCTTTCTATGTCTGTTGAGGGTATTTTGCAGGATCCCTGATGCTCATCGGTCAAGAAGGTCATGAGGAAGGAGTGGAAATGAGTTTTTGGTTGGTGGAGTGGGGCGAGGAGAAAGGCGAGAGAGAATGGGGATGAGAGAGAGTGTCATGAGAATACTAGCCCCTTCAAAAAAAAAAGAAATTTATTCCATCAAAGTGATAATGGAAGCCGGAAGGGAAAAAAGGAAATGGATAAATTAGTTAATTTTTAAAGATAGGTTAGCAAGTCACTTTGAAAATCAAGATACCAATCAATTCCTTTGCAAATGTTGATCATCCATCAATGTGCTTGTTTGTATTTGAAATTGTTATATTGGATATTTTAAAGAGAAATCATGACAGTGCTCTAGTTTCCTATCCAAATTTGTGAGTTAGCTATGCATCATAGAACATCTTGTTTGACTCTTTTTTAAGAAAAATAAGCCCAGCCACGTTTTTTTTTTCATTTAGTGGAGACCTCTTGACGTCAAAGTTGTTCGGTTACTTTCTCAACATGTTTGGATGAATTGCATTTGATCACATGGAAAATATTATTAAGAATCAATTAGTATGGGAATCTTAAATGCATACTTCTCAAGAATTGGAATAGAATTTTTTTCAAATCCTTACTCAAACGGGTTCAATTCTGTTCTTTTTCTTTGGCATTTGCATGTGTTCATAAAACTTTATCCATCATTTTAAACAAGAGTATGCTACTCCTACTAATACGGAATCTGAGTGTTTATTCAATTCTAATGATTTTACTATATCAGAAAACCAATGATAAAAGTAGCGCAGTGTTATGTTTTTACTTTTGGCTTGGTGACTCTTTTGATGCTTTTGTAGGTTGTGAGACATAATTATAGTACAGATGAAAGGAAAGCTCTTGTGGAGCTGGTTAGCTATATAAAGAGTGTTGGGTCAATGATGCAGCAGTGTGATACTCTGGTAGCCGATGCTTTGTGGGAAACAATACATGCCGAGGTACAAGATTTTGTTCAAAACACATTGGCTACCATGTTACGAACTACCTTCCGGAAGAAGAAAGAAATTTTAAGGTGGAGATTGTTTCTGATTTCTTTGGTTTTAAACAAACTTTGTTCCATAGTGTACTGTTGGTTGCTTCCTAAAATATCTCAATATAGTTTAAATTCCATATTTTTAGGGAGATATCATTCATTAGTTATTAGGATTTCCTCTATAAAAGAAACCCAATTCTCTCAATTGTATGGCTGAAAAGTATAATGAAAATACCATGTTCTCCTCCCTAAAATTCAAGTTGGTATCAGAGCCAAAGAAATTAAAAAAAAAAAACCCCTAACCATTCTATCCCAAGAAGTCACCGTCATTTGCCGAGCGCCATCATTTTACTAGGCATTCAAAGCTGAAAAGTTTTTTTTCGAGACACGATCAATAGATTCAAAAAGAAAAAAAAACTTTATATCCTGCTTAACCAACGTTCATTGTAATTAACTTGACATTATATGCTTTTTAGTAGAGTACATTTATTATTTTATGCTAAATTTACATATTTAATAGAAAATAAATTTAACGTATCCGTGCCCTAGTTTTTTAGAAAATGATGTACGTCGTGTTCTGTTGTGTATATATCCGTGTAAGTGCTTCATAGGTTAAATGGATTGGGGTAAATTTAATTATATCAACCAACACTCCCCCACACTTGTGGGCTTTGAAATTTGAGAAATGCCCTACAGATGGAATTTAATTTTAGTTGGGGAGGAAACGACTTGACAGGGATTCGAACTCATGACCTCTTGCTCTGATACCATGTTGAATTATGTTAAACCACCAATCAATCCAAAAGCTAGCTGATGGATTGGGGTAAATTTAATTATATCAACCAACATTAAATTTACCAAAACTTATTAGCTTAAACTATTGGGTTAACTTGGTTGCAATTTTGTGACTGGTGAGTTATGGACCTCTGGGTTGATTGGTGATTTAATCTGCGTACAACTCTTTTTGTGTAAATTTTATTTGACGTTACAAGTTCTTCAAAATTTCTGCCATTGACTAACTTTCAGGATTCTTTCTGATATGCGAACTCTATCAGCTGATTGGATGGCAAATAGAAGCAACCCTGAATCTGAAGCACAGTCTACCCAAAGAGGTGAAGAAAGTAAAGTGAACATCTTTTATCCACGGCCAGTTGCACCTACATCTACTCAGGTCTCTTTGCTTTACCTTTTTTCTTGTCATACATTTTGTAATGAAAAGGAAAAATGGGTTTAGGGATCATGAAATATTCCTTTGATCTTTTGGTTAAGGTTATAATGTTTTAACCAGTTAAGCAGGTCACAGGTTGACTCTTATGTTGGATTCATACATTGAAGGATATTTTATTTTCTTCCAAGTTGAGAGTTTTCCCTATTTTTAATGAATTTCACTTTTATTAAAAATAAAAAAATAAAAAAAAGCTTGAACAAAAGTTAGATTATTTCGTAATCTTTTATCTTGGTACAGGTTCACTGCTTGCAATTTCTGATTTATGAGGTGGTGTCTGGGGGAAACCTTAGGAAGCCCGGGGGGCTTTTTGGGAATAGTGCATCTGAGATTCCCAATAATGATTTGAAGTTGTTGGAGACCTTTTTCTACAAGCTCAGTTTCTTTCTGCACATATTTGATTACACAGGTACCTCTGTCACTCTTTCGCACCTATACATGAGTACATTGATTCACTAGTTTGCTTACTATATTTTGTATTGCTCTACCAAAAGCATTTCAAAAGCCAATAGTGTCATGATTGTTGAAGTTCTTGTGACTCGGGTCAAATGACTATTTTTTCACCCAGCATGTCAGTCTTGTAATTGAAATATTGATGAATTATTTTCTATGTTCACGTGGTTAACGCTAGTATTTTTTTTTCTTTTGCAGCAACTGTTGCAACATTAACGGATCTTGGATTCTTATGGTTTAGAGAGTTCTATTTAGAGACTTCTCGTGTTATACAGGTATGAGGTTCATGATTACTCTATTAGCTAAATTATTGATGTACATGAGCGCATTCAGATTTGACATGATGGTCTGTGGTGGGTATGAGTTTAGGGAGAATCTCAAATCAGAAATAGATATTGCTTCTATCTTGCAGCTTCGGTGATTAAATTTGAGGAGTTCTTTCATTCCTTCTTTCTTTTTCTTTAATTATTACAATCGTAATGAAAAAGCCATACTATTGATTCAGTCTGTTGATGATGCCAAAGCTAACTTCATGAGAAGATTTTATCTGATAGATTTTATACTTTTAGATCGGAGTTCTCTTGTGGCCTATGGGACTTTCTTTTTATGGATATTTTTTATTCTTGTTTTGTGTGTGTGCATATTCTTTCATTTCCTTCAAGAAAAGATTTCTCTAAAAAAAACCATCATCAGAAAGTTTCATGGAAAACATCTCGGTTGCATGCATTCATGCAACTTTATCATATTTACGCCATTTGTATCAATGAAAAACTGTGTACCGACACCTCCAAACTCCAATTGATATCCTTAATCTTCTTCTTATGATGCATACAACTCTTGGAAGCACTAATGCTCTCACTTTGCACTTGAAAGACACAGACCAGACATGTCTGGACCAATATTTTAAAAATATAACGAGGCGAGGCGGAACTGAAATGCCTCGAGGCTTACACTTCAAAGATGAAAATTGAGACTTACGCCTTTTTTATAAGAATCGTACGCCTTAGTGCTAACGCCTCAAGGGCGTTAAGGCATAAACCTTTTTCTTTTTCTACTTTCTGAACAACAATGACATGGATTTTTATTAAATATTAACTTTAAGTTAAAATGGTGGAACATCATGGTGGACCCATATAATGATAAATTAAGTTGACCTATGGAATAAAGAACCATTTGTTGAACTGACACCTTATTTTAATTGAAAGCCACCGCTCAAGCTAAAGACAAAATAAAAACTTGGAGCTGTATCTCCTTGACAACACAACAAAAGAAACAAGAGGTGTATCCTCCATCATTCCACAGTAGCATAGCAACAGAAAAAAAAAAGAAAGTTGATTTCAAGTTCAAACATTCCATTCCATTCTATTCATTTTCTTCTCTTTTTTTTTATTTATTTATTCAAAACAACATATTAAGTCTTTTTCTTTTATACTTTTTTCTATTTTCTATTTTTATTCTTTGAATAGTTAATTATTTTGTTCTCTTTACAGATGATGTTTTCTTTAAAATAAATGAGGTTTAAATCCTTCTTTCAATTTCTCTTCTTTATTTTTCTTCTTCTTATTAGATAAAATATCATTATTATATTATTATGAGTTTCTCTTATTTTTGTTTTCTTTGTTTAATTATTTACATTTACCATCAGTTTTCTTTTATGTTTTTTTAAATATTATTACTTAGAAGGCCCATTTACCATTTTCTTAAATTTGTTTTAGTTAGAAAAGCCATTTTATTATTTTATTATTATGAATATATTATTTTTTATTATATCTTGGAAAATCATAATGATCTTTAGATTACTATGATTTTTGGATTATTTATTGTGTACTTTCAAGACTTCTTGATGTTTGGGTTATGTTTTATGACTCAAATATATTTTTTTCATCTAAAAATGAGGCTTACGCCTCATACCGCCTCGAGGCCGCCTTAAGCTTTTTAAAACATTGGTTTGGATATGTGGGGGACACAAACAAAAACAAGTTGACTTCAAAAAAATATTTTGAGCAAGTTATAAAAATAAAAATGTAGCCTAGCCCATTGCTATGTCCACTGCCTGTAATTTAAACCAACCGTAAAACCCCATTTGACAGATGGAAAGAAATCATGAGGGGAGATCCTAACCGCTCTCTGGTTTATTACAAGCACTTTTATTTTGAAATTTACTTTTTTTTATCTGTTTCGAAGTATTAAATATATAAATTCTCTAAGAAAACATACCCTCAAGGTGTGTCCTCTTAAAACAATGTCATTCTATCAATGTCATTGTCATTTTGTATCGTGTCCTGTGCTTATATCGATGCTTCTCTACCTACTAGTTTGAAGCCTCCTGAAACTGTGTATTCCTTGCACTGGAGAACACAGTAATTTGTTTTGTCCCCTGTTTTTCTACAAAATCCCACTGAATTTCTATATATTTTTGCTGTTTAAAATGTTATTAGATATGTGCTATATTCATAATTCAGGTAACCTTTTCCTTCTATTTTCTGCATGCAGTTTCCTGTTGAATGCTCCCTTCCCTGGATGCTGGTGGATTATGTCCTCGAGTCTCAGAATGGAGGCCTTTTTGAGAGTGTTCTGTTTCCACTAGACATTTACAATGATTCAGCTCAACATGCTTTGGTTACTTTGAAACAACGTTTCCTCTATGATGAAATTGAAGCTGAGGTTTTTTCTCTCTCTTATAATTCAATATCTGAGTTTTGATGCTAAAGTTCTAGTGAACCATCATGTGTTGGCTTAGTTGTTAAGATGACATTAAAAAACTAAGAGGATATGAATTCAATTTATGATGGTATTCTTTAGTGGTCAATTGGGGAACTAAGAGGGAATGAGATGGAAGGATGTTAAGGGTATTTTAGGATAAAGATATTTTAGGTAATTCAAGAATAGTCTGTCAATCCCTAATAGTCTATAAATAGTATCCCTCCTCTCATGTATTGGATAACTTTACTCAATAATACAATTCTAGTGATTCTGATTCTTGGAGCAATTGTACCTATTGGTCCTATAGCAACATCAAATTTAGTATCAGAGTAGCCCCATGAGCCAAAGTTGACTGTCACTGATGTAATACTGAAAAACTCTTGGCAACGTCGGTCGCAAGAGGGAGCTTTTGGTCATGTCATGTGTCTGTTCATTGTTGTTGAGCAACCCACAATTATTTACAAGGAGATACCTTTTGGAGTGTCACTTTTCAAAAAAAGTAAAGGACAAGCATTGTCACAATATCATTCCAATGTGGAGATCCGGATAGGTTTGTCGGCCCTTAACAAAAATGATGGGCTTCTCAGATGGGCTGTTTTTTTTTACAAAGAAACAAGCTTTTCATTAAGATGTTGAAACAAGACCAAGCTCAAAAGGTACAAACCTGAAACGGGGAAGGAGAAGATTACAAAATAAACTACAAAAACATCCCGAGGTGTAAATTAAATGAAAAGACAGAATTCAAAGTTTAGAGATTAATAAAAGTTTCCTAATTAGTGGATTTGTCTTGAATGGAATAACCTTCAAAGTGCTTGGAAAAGGAGCACCATGATGAAGCTTTAAGCTTTGCCGAGTCTAGTCTTACTGAACCTGGATGCTAATATCCTGGAAGATTCTTTGATTCCCATACTAATTCGTACTGTGCCTTTTTCTTTGCTCTTGATCTATCTGTTATTTCATTACATTTGCTACCTCATACCATCTTCTGTTGTCTGTTACAGGTTGATCATTGTTTTGATATATTTGTCTCAAAACTATGTGATTCAATTTTTACACATTACAAGAGTTGGGCAGCAAGGTATGCGCTGCTCCTTGGATTAGACACATGCCCTATGAAAGAAATAGTAACTTGGTGTTTTTGCCAAATATTGCAGTGAGATACTCGATTCATCTTTCATATTTTCTATAGACAATGGAGAAAAATATTCTGTCCAACCTATGAGGTTTAATGCCCTTCTAAAGATCACTAGAGTGAAGGTAAATGTTTTCTATTTATAGCCTACTGATCTATCTGAATCTAGGATGCCCTTTTCCTCTTCACTTTTTAATGGCCTATGATGTAGACTATGTGGGGAATTGTCTTAATTTTCTCTTCATACAGTTTAACAGTTCTTATATATGTGTCATCATTGGGTATCAATGTTATCCTTTTTAATGAATCCATACACGGAGCTTGCACCACATGATCAAATATGATCTTGAATATTTATTTCTCAGCCAATAGTTTGTTTATCATTTATGAACGTAAAAATGTCCATTCATTGAACTCACTAAACCTATTATAGACATTTTTCTTTATCTATATTTTCCTATGTTCAATTTTTTATGTTACAGTTACTTGGGAGGACCATTGATTTAAGAAGCTTGATTTCTCAACGAATGAACAAAAGTTTTCGAGAGAACCTCGAGTTTTTATTTGATCGGTTTGAGTCTCAAGATCTTTGTGGTATAGTGGTTAGTAGCTTCCTTAGTCATGGTTCATTTATACATGTTGTTTATATGCTTTCTATATGCAACAAAATGAAATTAAATCAATCTGTTTCAGGAGTTGGAAAAGCTGATGGATGTCTTGAAAATGACCCATGAATTACTATCCAAAGATCTTTCGATAGACTCATTTAGTCTCATGCTGAATGAGATGCAAGAAAACCTATCTCTTGTGTCATTCTCTAGCCGATTGGCTTCCCAGGTCAAAAACATTTCTTCGGGGAATATCTAAATTTTTCAGCAAGTTCTTCAAAAACATTTTTCATATAATTTTTCATGTCAGATTTGGTCAGAGATGCAAAATGACTTCTTGCCAAACTTCATCCTATGCAATACTACTCAAAGATTTGTAAGATCATCGAAAGTTCCGTCTGTTCCAGTTCAAAAACCATCAGTACCTCATGCCAAGCCTAACTTTTACTTTGGTACTCAAGTAAGTTAATTATTATTCTCAATGCATTACACATCAGTTATTGTTGAAAGATGTAATTCAAATTCTTCATTTAATAATGAACCCAAAATTGGGTTTAAAAAGAGTACGAGAGATGACCTAATTATAAAAGAAAAATATAATATTTAATCATAAGGAAAAGATGACCTAATCATAAAAGGAAAGAATAATACCTAATTATAAAATGTAAAGATATAAAATAATATTTAATCTAATCCTAAAAGGAAAAAAATAATTAAGAAAAAATAAAAAAATACTATTTTACTAAAATTAACATAAACCAACGGTTATATATGAGATCATATTGGTAGTTGGATTTGAAGTATGGCGTATTTTATCTAATTCAGTCATCAATATAGTTTTTATTAGTTAGATTTGACTATTTGATTTAATTTTTCATAGTTGTATTATGAGAAAATTTATTGTTGTATTTATACTGTTAATTTTGTTCCCGCTATGTTAGGACTTGAATTCTGCCCATCAAAGTTTTGCACGGTTGCATTGTGGATTCTTTGGGATGACTCACATGTTTTCCATTGCGAGACTTTTAGGATCTAGATCCTTGCCATGGCTTATACGAGCACTTCTTGATCACATATCAAATAAGGTAAATTTAATTATTGTTATTCTTCTCTGTTTTCTTTGTTTAATATTAGTTTTTATTTTTATTAGATAATATGGGGTTCCATCTCAAAACCAATTGGGAGTGAGAGGAGTAGCCTATATGTCATATAAATGTGTTAAATATTCCTCACATTTCCAATGTGGGACAAAGGCCACACAAGGTATGGTACAATTTGTCATGATTCAACATGGTACCAAAGCAGTAGGTCATGTGTTCAAATTCCTATGAAGTCATTTCCTCCACAATTAATATTTTCATATTGATTTTCAGTTGTTGAACATTTTTTTAAATTTTTAAGCCACAAATGAGGGATAATGTTAGTTGATATAATTTCATTTACTCCAACCTATTTGCTTAAACTTTTGAATTGATTGATGACTCTACCCCAACTTTAGCCTACTATTTCACCTTACCATTTTGCAGGTTGCTATTCTTGAACCGATGATAGCAGGATTACAAGAAGCAATGCCAAGATCTATTGGCTTACTACCATTTGATGGAGGTGTAGCAGGTATATTTTTCCATAAAGGTTATAAATGTAGGAGTTTATGGTTTTTGTTTGAATTTTTTATTCTTTTCCCCTTCTTTTTAAGCTTTTATTTTCACTCTATTAATGTTTTGTATCATGTACTCTTATCTCTTTTCATATCCTTAATGAAGAATTTGTTCCCTTGTTTAAAAAAATAAGTTACTTTTTGGCTTAGCATTATCATGCATTTACAACATGAGCATTGCACATAAGTAAAGAAAAAGAAAATTATTATAGGAAAATAAAGAAAAATAATAGTAAATCGAGAACTTCTATTGTAGAAAAATGTTTTTCAATTCCATTATGCTCTTTGTTCCATCTGTTGTTCTCTCTATAATTCTTTTTTGTAGTTTTGATAACCTTTTTTGCTTAATGGAGATAGCACATCTCCCTTTTGTATGTTTAGCTAAGAAATTTATATTTCTTTTGTTTTATGAAAGAAAAAAGAAGAAGATAGTTTCAACTAGCCAACAACTTGAATCAGCCGAAACAAACTAATCTAATAACCACAAAACCATTAACAAACTTGTTCTAGCGCACCCTCAACTAACCTATATTGATGTTATCGTCCTGATGTGACATTATTGTACTGAATTCAGGCTGCATGAGATCGATCAATGAAAGTCTTAACTGGGAAGCAAAGTCAGAGCTCAGATTGGAGGTCTTGCATGGAATAAAGGAGATTGGAAGTGTATTGTATTTGATTAGCCTTCTTGATATCGTGCTGGTCAGTATTTGAAACATCCATATTGCACAAACTATTTCTCTGTTTTTATTTCAAAATTATACAAAAGTTTCAATACGTCTGCAATTTCTATTTCTGAAATAGATTTATTCACATCCTTCATTAATCATCATTTTTGAAGTAGAGTTTATCCTCTGTTGGTTGATATAATTAAATTTACCCCAATCCATGAGCTTAGGCTTTTGGATTGATTGGTGGTTTAACATAATTCAACATGGTATCAGAGCAGGAGGTCATGAGTTCGAATCCCTGCCAAGTCACTTCATCCCCAATTAAAATTAAAAGTCCACTTGTAGGGCATTTCTCAAATTTCAAAGCCCACAAGTGAGGGGGAGTGTTGGTTGATATAATTAAATTTACCCCAATCCATGAGCTTAGGCTTTTGGATTGATTGGTGGTTTAACATAATTCAACATCCTCATTCAAGAGACTAATGCTCAGATTGGAGGTTCTTCAAGAGATGCCTCTCTAATGATAAACTTGTCACTCACATTGACGTGTGCTGGTTGGCGACCAATATGTTATTACTAACTTAAAGTTTCAGACTAATTTGGGGAAAATGGGTCATTTGCGAAATTTGATGAAAACTTGTCTGCCAATGAAGTCTCAATCGTGATTAAAAATGCATGAATGATGCCTTTTTCTAAGAAACTGATAGAATCTACTACACTATTTTATTAAACTACGATAATTCTCTCGAGAGAATCTCTCAAAGAGCCAGAGTACATAGACGACAACTGAATGAATGAATAACAAAGACCTAACCTCTCCTATTTATATTAACTTTAAACCCTAGCCTTTTACTTGCTCCCCAAGTAAACCCCAAAATAACCTAATTGAATAATAATCTCTAATAAGGCCCAAAAGCCCAATACAATTGAAATAACAATTAATTAATAAATAATAAATACTAATACTAATATTCCTAAAAACTCCAAGGTCCGGATCGTATCAATACTTTCCCCCCCAAGAGCCACCTTGTCCTCAAGGTGTTCCATCTTCGATGCCACCTTCTGCAGCTCCATCTTCTGGCGAAAAGTCAGTCACATCAACATCCTGGTAATCGTGCGCATCCCGAACGACCCACACATCCAAATTTTGGAGCTCTTTCTTCTGACAACGTTGTCCTGGGACAAATCGTTCATCACAATGGAAGCATAACCCTTTATCCTTCCGTGCTCGAATTTCGGCTTCAGTGAGTTTTTTACAGGACGTCGGGTGAATGGTTGTAGTCCTGTGAGAAAGAGTCTCTGTGCTTCCAGTTCCCGAAACAATCGTTCCTGCTTTAGCCTTGACCGTTGCAGATGTACTTCTCTCATTTTGGGCAGCCTGAAAAGCAAAATCATCCTCAATCACTTGGGCCATAAACATTTTCTCTTCGATGCCCATTGGCCGCAGTTTATGCATCGCGCTCTGTATCTCCTCTTTTAGTCCACTTTCCCACTTCCCCTCCAATGCACTCGCACTGATATCGCACATTCCTTTAGCAAAGTGCTCAAAACTCCGGCTATATTCCTTCACCGTACCTATTTGCTTCAAACTTATGAAGTTGGCATACTTATTTGCCTGAGCCGCCTGTTGGAAACGCTCCAACAACCCATCTTTGAATTCGTTCCAGGAACGAAAAGGAGCACGATCCTCCTCATACTGAAACCACTCCAATGCCTCCCCTTCTAAACATACCCCTGCTGCCTCAACCCCTTCATATTCAGTCAGCTTGTTTACCAGGAAATAACGCTCGACCCGACTTAACCATCCCATCGGATCCTCGTCAGCAAGACCCTTGAAACCAACATCTCCAATTTCCTGAATCTCCTGTCACATCCCGGTCCCTCCCTTCTTCCTACTCTCTGACTTCCCCGTTCAAATCTTTCTTCTCCTCCCCACCCGAAATCTCGTCCCCTATTTCGGACATTGTCACTCCGCCCCCTATCGTTCCAACCGTCATGCGCCAACGACCTATCATAGCCCATGCGCAACCTCCTCTCCTCCAGAACCCTGTTTTCTCTCCCCATGACCCTTGGATCTCCCTTTTGGCCGAACTCCGATCCCGGTAAATCGTCAACCCAATTTCGGCCTCGTTCGTTCCAACCGTCATGCGCTATCGGTCTGTCGTAACAAATGTGCACCCTCCTATCTTCTGGGAAACTGTTTCCCCTTCCGTCAAACCGTGGGTTCTCCCTTCGATCGATGTCCGGCCCCGGAAACCTTTCCCCGTCCCCAGGCCCTTGGAACCCATCTCTCTGGTCCAACCCGACTATCCCGGACCCACCCGATCCAGTTAGCCCAACCCGACCCAGTCCACCACCACCCGCGCCCTCGGTCGACCGCCGGCTGCGCTGCGGCCGCCCAGCCCACCCATCGCCTCTCGCTCGAGCCCGCCTAATCGAGACCTCCCCGCCCGGCCTGCTCGACCCGCGCTCCAGACTTTGAGCCCTTGCACGCGCGCCCATGCCGCCCATCGCCCCCACGACAGTGCGCCCCTCCGCGCCGCTCCTACCCTCAGTTTTGCATCCCCACTCCGCGCCCCCGGTCGACCCGCCGACCAAATGATACCAAAATGATAGAATCTACCACACTATTGCATTAAACTACGATAAATCTCTCGAAAGAATCTCTCAAAGAGCTAGAGTACATAGACGACAACTGAATGAATGAATAACAAAGACCTAACATGTCCTATTTATAATAACTCTAAACCCTAGCCTTTTACTTGCTCCCCAAGTAAACCCCAAAATAACCTAATTGAATAATAATCTCTAATAAGGCCCAAAAGCCCAATACAATTGAAATAACAATTAATTAATAAATAATAAATACTAATACTAATATTCCTAAAAACTCCAAGGTCTGGATCGTATCAGAAACTTAATGCATGATCGGCCTCTCTTCTCATTTGGATCCCTGGGATTTGACGTGAAAGTGAAGGGGCAGCTTGCTTGTGATGTAGACAGTAGACTGTAATGGACCCATTGACTCCCTCCTTGTCATGTGTATTTTATTAGAATATAAATGTATATTTGTATAGTTTATTATACTATTAGTATGAAGCCCGTTAGGCCCGTTGTAATCCCTACATAAAGGCATTGACTATCGATGAATAAAATAGACTGTTTTTAGTCCAATTACTCTTGACTACATGGTATCAGAGCACGGTTAGGTTGGGATTTTTTTTTAGGTTTTTTTTTTCTGGTTGACCGCCGCCGCCGCCGTGGACCGCCATTGACAGTCACCGCCACCGGGAAATCGCGACTACACAGCCGCCGATCTACACAGTCGTGGAAGTCGCGACTTCGTTCGGTCCAAAACGAAGCCGCACGCGCCACCGGAACCCTCCGCCAGCCGAAAATCGCCACTGCCGTCGCACGGGCCGTCGACGCTCCGATCAAGAATTTTTTCGGTGGGTTTTGCTCGCGCCGAGGAGTAGTTTAAGTCTGTCTAGGTTTCAACTCGATCCAACGGTGGGATTGCTCGGAAACCTCTCGGGTTTGTTTTGCTTTACTGTTTTAAGGAGCTGTTTTTTTTTTAAATTTCACTGCTTGAAGGACTGTTTTGGGCTATTTGTTCTACCTTTTTGTTGAGTATACATGGCTGGTTTTAAGCAAACAAGTGTGATTTTGCATTCGATGGAAATCACGAAAAGGAAGTTAAATGGCACTAATTATCTAGATTGGAATCGGTCGATTCGCAATCACCTGTTGAGTAATGAATTAGAAGGACACATGGATGATGAACCGCCTAAAGAAGAAGTTGAGAAGAAAAAGTGGGATCGGGTTGATGCACGTTTGTATAATCAGATTACTAACTCGATGAATGACGAAATTGTGGATCTTGTTAGTCATTGCACTACAGTAAAACAACTTATGACGTATGTGGAGTTTCTGTACTTCGGGAAGGAACAAGTAACGAGGACGTATGACGTTTGTTCGTCCTACTTTCATGCTGATCAGAATGGTGAGACATTGGTGGCCTACTACACGAAGCACAAGCGGAATAGTGTTGAGTTAAATTCTCTTATGCCTTTCAGTGCCGATATTGCGGTTCAACAGACTCAGAGAGAAAAGATGGGAGTTATCGCCTTCCTCACGTGGTCCGGGTCCTAATATGAGAATGCCAAGTCTCAAATTTTGTCTGGAACTAAACTACCATCATTGGATGATGTGTTTCGTCGACTACAACGAACAGAGGTGAATTTGATTGAACAGTCCAATAGTGCTTTGCTTGAGAGAAGTGACCTCCGTGGTGGGAGAAATATGAGTACTCCCATATTGAAACCTGGTTCTGATCGACGCCAAGATTCTAGTAGTGACAACCGGCGTCTGGATTCTCGAGTGGGAGTGACCTGTTATTACCGCTTTAAAACCGTGTCACTTAAAACGGGATTGCAGGAAACTGCAATATGATAATCAGAAGCATCAGAAAGCCAATGTTGTATCTAATGAGAAAGCCAATGTTGATGAGTTTGCTAAACTCCGGGTGTCTTCTACTTCATCACAGCCACTGTCCTCCGAATTCCCGCTTGTTGCGACCATCGCTGAAACAGGTAACAATCACTGTCTTATTTTGTCGTCTACGAAGTGGGTCATTGACTCTGGGGCGACTGCTCATATGATAGGTAACAACAATTTGTTTTCTACTCCGTTATCGTCTTATCATTTTCCTAGTGTTACCTTGGCTGATGGATCTTTGTCTCCTGTCCAAGGAGCGGGATCAGTCACTCTTACCTCCACCTTGTCATTGTCTTCAGTTTTGTGTCTCCCTACATTCTCGTATAACTTAATTTCTGTTAGTCAGATATCCCGAGACTTACGTTGCTTTGTTTCATTTTTCCCTGATTATTACTTGTTTCAGGATCATTTGACGAAGAAGACTATTGGTAGGGGGCATGTAGAAGGGGGTCTCTATATCTTAGACCAACTGCCAGTTCCAGCGGTGGCTTGTGCAAGTTCTGCATCCTTGTTTGAGATTCATTACCGGATGGGTCATCCCTATTTGTCTGTTTTGAAGAAATTATTTCCTGAATTCAGTAAAGTTTCATCTTTAAATTGTGAGTCATGTCAATTTGCTAAGTTTCATAGATTGAGTTCTAGTCCTAGGATCAATAAACGAGCGGATGCTCCTTTCGAGCTAGTTCATTCTGATGTATGGGGTTCGAGTCCTGTCACGTCTAAAACAGGATTTCGTTACTTTGTTACTTTTGTTGATGATTTTTCCAGATACACTTGGGTTTATTTAATGAAGAATCGTTCTGAGTTATTTTCTCATTTTTTTTCCTTTAATGCTGAAGTCCGTAATCAATTTAATGCGTCCATCAAAATTTTGCGCACTGATAATGGGGGTGAATATTTTTCGGGTAACCTTAGTTCCTACCTCCGTGAAAAAGGTATTATTCACCAATCTTCTTGTGCAGATACACCATCTCAAAATGGTGTGGTTGAGCGTAAGAACAGACATCTTCTGGAAACCGCTCGAGCTTTGTCATTCCAGATGCATGTTCGACGACATTTTTGGGTTGATGCCGTGTCTACTGCGTGTTTTCTCATAAATCGAATGCCGTCGTCCATTCTTGAAAATAAGATCCCTTTCCGGGTCTTGTGTCCTTCTAAGGAAATGTTTCCACTTCCGCCTAAGATCTTTGGGTGTACGTCTTTTGTTCGCGATGTTCGTCCTCACAGGACTAAGTTGGATCCTAAGTCTCTGAAATTTATTTTCTTGGGATATTCTCGTGTCTAGAAGGGTTATCGGTGTTATTGCCCAAGCACAAATCGGTATGTCGTTTCCTCTGATGTCACCTTTTTTTAGGATACTCTGCTTCGTTCTGGGGAACATTCTCCACCTATGGAGGATGATTTGCTCATATATGAAGTCGTGTCTTCTCCCGACCCGCCTCCTCAACTGCCACCTGTTCAGTCGGGACCTTCTTTTACTCAGGTCTATACCCGGTGTCCACGACCCTCGGAGACATGCCCCGTACCTGTGGATTCTTCGTCATCTGATTCGCAGGCCAGTAATGATCTAGACTTGCCCATTGCCCTTCGCAAAGGTAAACGTTCTTGTACATATCCTATCTCTTCATGTGTGTCATATCGTCAGCTGTCTTCCTCTTCTTTTTCGTTTCTTACTTCACTTGATTCTATGAAAGTTCCTCAGAATACTCGTGAAGCCTTGTCACATCCAGGATGGCACCAGACCATGGTGGAGGAGGTGGCTGCGTTGGATGCGAATGACACTTGAGAACTAGTAGCTCGTCCCGCGGGAAAACAAACCATAGGATGTAAGTGGGTATTTGCGGTCAAGATGAATGCTGACGGGTCGGTTGGTCGTCTCAAAGCCCGCTTGGTTGCGAAGGGGTATGCTCAGACTTATAGGGTTGATTATAGTGAGACGTTCTCTCCTGTTGCGAAGATGTCGTCGATTCACCTATTTGTTTCTTTGGCAGCCATAAATGATTGGCCATTGTATCAGCTTGATGTTAAGAATGCGTTTCTGCACGGTGATCTTCTAGAAGAAGTTTATATGGAGCAACCACCTGGTTTTGTTGCTCAGGGGGAGAATGCCAAGGTGCGTAAGCCTCCGAAATCGTTATATGGCTTAAAACAAAGCCCTCGTGCATGGTCTGGGAAGTTTAGTCAAGTTCTTGAGAAGTTTGGGATGAAAAAGTGCTCATCCGATCATTCTGTATTTTTTCGTCAGTCTGAACATGGGGTTGTGTTGCTGGTGGTATATGTTGATGACATCGTGATTACTGGAAGCGATGATTCAGGGATGTCCTCATTGAAGGCATTCCTTCATAGTCAATTTAGTACTAAAGATCTCGGGACTCTAAAATATTTTCTGGGCATCGAAGTAATGAGAAGCAAGAAGGGAATTTTCCTGTCACAAAGGAAGTATGTTCTTGATTTGTTGACTGAAACTAGAAAGCTAGGAATGAAACCATGTAGTACCCCAATGGTACCAAATCAACAACTTGTTAAGGAGGGTGCAGCGTTCCCTGATCCCGAGAGATACATGAAGATGGTTGGAAAACTAAATTATTTGACTGTTACGAGACCGGATATTGCCTATTCTGTGAGTATCGTGAGTCAATTCATGTCATCTCCCACAGTCGAACATTGGACAGCTGTTGAACAAATTCTAGGCTACCTTAAGTTTGCTCCTGGGAAGGGGGTTTTGTATGAGAACCATGGTCATTCAAATATTGAGTGTTTCTCAGATGCTGATTGGGCAGGGTCTAAAGAGGACAGACGGTCAACCTCGGGTTACTGTGTATTTATGGGGGGTAATCTGGTTTCTTGGAGAAGTAAGAAACAGAACGTGGTGTCTCGTTCGAGTGCCGAATCAGAATATAGAGCTATGTCACAGGTGACATGTGAGATAGTATGGCTGACCCAACTTCTTGACGAAATTGGAATGAAAGCCGCGACACCTGTTAAACTATGGTGTGATAATCAAGCAGCAATCCATATCGCCTCTAACCAGGTGTTTCACGAGAGAACTAAGCATATTGAAGTGGATTGTCATTTTATTCGCGAAAAGATATAACAAGGATTGATTTCGACAGGTTATGTGAAGACAAGAGAACAGTTGGGTGACATCTTCACCAAAGCATTAAATGGCGCTCGGATAAGTTATCTCTGTAACAAGCTGGACATGATAGATATATTCGCTCCAGCTTGAGGGGGAGTATTAGAATATAAATGTATATTTGTATAGTTTATTATACTATTAGTATGAAGCCCGTTAGGCCCGTTGTAATCCCTATATAAAGGCATTGACTATCGATGAATAAAATAGACTGTTTTTAGTCCAATTACTCTTGACTACATATTTCTCTATTCATATGGCCATTCCTTCTATTCTATTTCCTTCTTTTTATAGGCAGACTCTTTGTTTTTTTTTTTTTTTGATAAGGAGAAGAATCTTTCATTAAGAAAATAAAGAGAAAGTACATGATACAATAGAAGATATCAGGAAAATCAAAAAACAAAGAGCAAAAAGAGATAAAAACACAATACTAGTACACAAACTTCAAACTAAAGGAAAGCATCCCAGTTTGACTATTTGCAAATTTTCTTATAAAAGGAAAAACAAGAAGTTCAGACCAATCAACTTAGCAAGCCAACTGTCCCCAAAGGGTGGCACAGTGGTTGAAGATTTGAGCTTTGAGGGTATGCTCCCCTCAAGGTCCCAAGTTTGAGACTCAATTGTGACATTAATCCTTCGATGTCTCCCGGTGCCTAGCCTAGAGACAGACGTGGTTACCCTTGTTTCAAAAAAAAAACTTAGCAAGCCAACTTTTCGACATGTCCATTGACTAAAAATAATAAGATACTGAATTGGCTTGTGATTGTGACCCATTATTATATTTTTCTATTCAGTGCTCAAACATTTATATTTTGTTATCAATCTCTTAATGACTATGGATGTGGATAAACTAAAAGTTTCTCTTCTTGCTCCAAAATAGAGAGAGTTAGACATCACGCACTTCATGCAGACAGCACCTTGGTTAGGGATAATTCCAGGTGTTGAAGGGCAAATGTTGCATTCTCAAGATGGAGATAGCCCTATTGTAAGCCTATTCAAGTCGGCGACAAGTGCGATTGTTTCCAATCCTGGAAGCCCTAATGGAATGTCATACTATACCTTGTCAAAACAGGCTGAAGCAGCAGGTTTTTAACTTTTTCACACTCTTGCAGTTTCTCCTTACCGGTTTTTTGACATTTGACTATTCTTACGAGGTGGGTTTTAGGGTAGGGGAGTTGTCAACCCTATTGGGCATTCATAAATCAGCTAAATCATTCTAATATTTACTTAGAATGGTGAGATGCTAACTTTCAGGACTTATTTGGGTACATTTTTATAATTAACTTTGCCGAATGATTGTGTTACTTTGACTTTCAAAACTCAATATGAAGATGGCGTTCTGTATTTTAAGCTTTTCTTTTATAAAGTAATGAAATAGAATAACCAAAAATAATAACATAAAAATTTTAAATAATTTTTTAACTTTTAAAAATAATAGATGACCTAAATGAATGGATTCTAAACAACAAGAACAAAACATAATTGTAGAAAGTCAATTTTTTAGAATTGAAGATATGAGATTCTTAAAATTGAATTTCCGAGTGAACACTCAAAGGCATTGTTGAAGTGAGTCACACTCAACTTTTGTTTTAACTATTTTTGTAATTTTTTATGGAATGTATGCATATTCACAAACAAAATAAACAATATGAAAGAAGCTGCATATCAAAAAATTTATTTTGTTGTTTTTTACTTTTAGAAAAAGAAATATATTTTAAATTTAGTAGTTATATTTAATGACCAACTTTTTTCATCCACTGTTCTTTTCCTCTTCTTCCAGTTTCAGTGATCTGACTTGTAAAGATCTTGAACCTTCTTGTTTTTTGCAGATCTTCTGTACAAATCCAACTTGAATACTGGAAGTGTTCTAGAATATGCGCTTGCTTTTACAAGTGCTGCTATGGATAAGTACTGTAGTAAGTGGAGTGCTGCTCCCAAGACTGGATTCATTGACATCACTACTTCAAAAGATTTCTATAGGATATATAGTGGACTTCAAATAGTGAGCCTCACTATCCTTTTTATCCATAGTTTGTTTAACTTTGCTATTTTCACTAGATATATTTTCCTTTTTTGAAGTTTTTAATTCCATCATGATCATTGGATATCTTCTTCCAATCATTTTCACCCAAGGGTATGTGTTCTAAATTTATAGTTAATTTTTTTATCCATGCTTTGTTTGTGCTAAAGAATTATTGTGAAGCAGCAAGAGACAAATGTAGCCTCTTATCAGATAAGATCCTGTTTTCAAAATCCTATAATTTCTTTCATTACTATGTCGTTATTTCATTTGATATTTCCTCTTAAATTATTATCACTGATAAGGGAATCTAAGGAAGGCAAGTGGTTAATGTGTATGGTAGTCATTTTCTATATATAGATTGTGATAGACCCCAATTAGTTAGTTTACCCATACAAGCACTAGCCTGAGTCTTGTAAATGAATAGGAATTATATTAAGGGTTAGGAGTTTGTGAGGAGATGAAAGAGTTCTCAAAACTTCCCTATTCAATAAAACCAAAATAGGTTCGAAGAAAAAAAAAATCTTCTTTTTCTTCCGTTACCTATTTTTGACAGTTTTTCTCTTTTAACACCTTGGCAAGGTGAATTTTTGGAGGTTAGTTAATAATAGTCCCCTATTAGTTAAGTTAGTCAGTTATTTAGTTAGAGTTGGTTAGACTATATTCCTAAGCACTAGCTTGGGTCTTGTAAATGGATAGGAATTATACCGGTAAAGGGTTAGGCCTTTGTGGGGAGATTGTTCTTGAATTCTCCTTATTGAATAATACCTAGATAGGTTTCTATCAAACTGAAATTTATTTCAATACATAGTTATGAATGGCATTCCTCCATTGAAGCATATTCTACAGTTACAAAATGATTTTAATTACATTGCCTTCCACCATACCCAAGCTAGTGGAATGGGGTTCCAAAAGCATATTCTAAAATGGTTGTTAATTACCTGACTTGTAGCATAAGCCCTTAGTTCATCCATTGTTTACTCAACTTTGGAAACTAAACTATATGTTTCATTTGAGTTCATAGAATAACATATAACTAACTAACTAACTTCAATCCAAATTCACAAAAAGTATTTGGACTCTTCGAGGTATGGGATTTTATTTCATTGGACTGCAAATAAAATGGATTTCATTTAAACAAAGAAACTAATAATAAACTTACTTATATTAGATAGTATGGGGTTCCATCTCAAAATGAATTGGCAATGAGTGGAGTAGCAGTGTAGCACATAGGTCTTAAAATGCTAGGAAGTCTCCTCATGCTTCCAATGTAGGATCCTTGTTATTTCAAATATGTAAAAACCAAGGACGTAGAATTCTCTTCTTATAGCATCATTTATATGTTTTGAATTGTTATGTAACTTTCAATGGAACCTCAATATCATGTTTTGAATTTTTGTTCTTTGTAACTTGTGATGAATGTACTTTGAACTTTTAGCATGCGACATGAAGAGATCGTAATGTAGAATTTTTTATGGTCGGCTCTTCAAAACAGTTAAAATCACCACACAAACCCATTTCTTGAATTTTTGAAATAAGTGAAGCTAAGTTTACATAAAATCTCATTCTTTTCATACTTATCTTATGTGCATACAGTAAATGGTCGCTAAATATCTCTTGTCGATATTTTACTATGTTTTCAAGGGTTACCTGGAAGAGTCTGCTCAATCAGTATCAAACCATGAATTGCTTGGTGACTCGGTAGCTTGGGGTGGTTGCACAATAGTCTACCTGCTCGGGCAACAGCTACATTTTGAGCTGTTTGATTTTTCGTACCAGGTCTTGAATATTGCTGAGGCAGAGGATGGAACAGCTGTGCAAACACATAAAAGTTCCCATTATATGCAGGTCTGAAGTTTTAGTATTCTCATCGAGATATTTGTTTTCAAGATGAAGAAACTCTGATTTCTTGCTTTATTCCATAATCACGTACGTATAAATACACACCAAAAGGAAATCAAAACAAAAATAACAACTTTCCTATAGACTCTCACTTACCTAACAAACATAACAACTCTCCTATAGACTCTCACTTACCTAACAAACATAACAACTCTCCTATAGACTCTTACTTACCTAACAACCCACAAACCAGAATTAGATAAATATAATTTACAAGATTACAAATCTAACCCTAACTTTCAACACTCCCCCTCAAGCTGGATTGTATATATTATACAAACCTAGCTTGCTATTCAAGTCTTCGAAGTTGGGTCTTGGTAATGGTTTAGTGAGGATGTCTGCCACTTGTTGCTTGGTAGGAACGTAGGTAAGTTGCTCCACTTGGCTGTTAACTTTCTTGGAAATGAAGTGTCGGTCAATCTCAACGTGCTTCAAATCTGTCATGATGAACAAGATTTTTGGCAATACTTATGGCGGCTTTGATTATCACACATCATTTGAATTGATGATGAGTACTCTTGACCTAACTCACTCGGAACCCTTCTTATCCCGATGCCTTCACGATTCCTTGAGACGGGGCTCGATATTCTCGCATCACACTACTTCTAGCAACCACGGATTGCTTCTTACTTCTCGTAACAAGATTGCCCCAAACAAGCGAACAATATCCGGAGGTCGATCTTGATCGATAGTATCCCTCCTGCACAATCTGCATCCGAGTATACCTCAATATTTTTCTTATCAGTCCTTTTGAATAGCAACCCCTTTTCGTGAGTCATCTTGGTATCTCGAGAATTCGGTATCAGACTTCCATATGTTGGTCATTGGGACTATGCATAAAGCGACCGACAACACTAATCGCAAATCCAATATCCGGTCGAGTATGGGAGAGATATATAAGACGTCCCACCACCTCTCGTATCTCCCCGCTGTCTCTGGATCGCTTTCATGATCGTGTTCGAACTTTCCTCGAGGATCCATGGGGATGATTTGCCGGTTTACATCCCAAAGATGCCACCTCTGTAAGAAGATCTAACACGTACTTTCTCCGGGACATAACTATGCTCGCTTGGACCGTGCAACCTCCATACCTAGGAAATACCTGAGGTTCCCGAGATCTTTGACTTCAAATTCTTGAGCCAGAGCTTCCTTCAATTCCTGTAGTTCTAGCTCATCATTTCCGGACAAAATAATATCATCCACATACACTATCAATAGTGCCAAAGACGTTTGCACCTCCTCTTAACAAACAAAGATTGTGTGATCTCGCTCGACAATGTGTGAATATACAAGGCTTAGAATGAAGCTAGAAAACCTCTCAAACCACGCACGGGGTGATTGTTTCAGTCCATACAGAGATTGTTTTAGTCGACATACCTTTGTTGGACTAAGATCATATTCATACCTAGGTGGGACTTCCATATAAACTTCTTCTTCCAGATCCCCATTCAAAAAAACATTCTTTATATCCAGTTGTTGAAGTCCCCATCCGAGATTAGCGGCAAGAGACAAGATAATTCTTATTGTGTTGAGTTTAGCAACTGGTGCAAAAGTCTCTTGGTAATCAATTCCATATGACTGGGTAAATCCTCTGGCAACTAGCCTAGCTTTCAACCTCTCAATACTTCCATCAGCATTATGCTTAATTGTGAATATCCATTTGCAGCCCACAGTTCGTTTCCCACTGGGCAATTCTGTCATTATCCACGTACCATTTTTCTCAAGCGCCTCAATTTCATCTTGTACCGCTTTCTTCCAGCCAGGATGCTTTAATGCTTCCACAATATTGGTTGGCACTTGTGTGGCGTCGAGACTAGACACAAATGCACGACAAGAATCACTCAAGTTATCATATGATACATGATTCCCAATAGGATGCATGGTACAACTCCTAACTCATTTCCGTATTGCGATTGGTAGATCAAGATCATCAACCTCATCGTTTACCGCATTGCTAGGTTCAGTGATGGGTTGTTCAAAATTTGGAACCGGTTCGGGATCAGGCAAAGCTTGATCTGTTTGGGCATCTGCTGCTCAACTCGTTGTTTGCTTCTCCTTGCATAGACACGGAGTTGGTTATTGACAATTGGAGACATTAAAGGTGAGGCCAGAGAAGACTCAGGTTCAAGAATGAGGGGACTAGGTACGGGATCATCTGGAATAGTTTCAAGAACAGATAACCATAAGGACCATAACTGGCTGTCACTCACCATCTCCTCCTGACAGGCAGGCTTGGAGTAGTATGGAAGGTGTTCACAGAAGGTAACATCCATGGTGACATAGACTCTTTTTGTCTCAGGGGAGTAACACTTGTACCCCTTTTGAGTAGGTGAGTACCCCAAGAATATGCATTTATGAGCCCGAGGATCAAGCTTGCCACGATTATGGGAATGTATATGGACGAAGGCACTACATCCAAATACTTTCGGCCGTGTCAAGAGACGGAGGGCGAAGGTGAGGAAAAGACTTGAGAAATACTTGACGAGGACTAGAAAAACAAGAACGCGGGAAGGCATACGATTGATAAGATACGTAGTCGTGAGAAGTGCGTCGCCCCAATAGAATTTGGGAACATGAGCAGAGAACATGAGACAGCGAGTGATGTCAAGAAGGTGGCGATTTTTCCGCTCAGCAACCCCATTTTGTTGGGGAGTGTCCACACAAGAGCTGATATGGAGGATGCCTTGGTGGACAAGTAGTCTCCCGCACTAGAACTAAAGAACTCCTTTGCGTTATCCGTTTTTAAGACACTAATGCGAGTTTGGTATTGCGTTTTAATCATGGTATGGAATCGCTTGAAGAGGAACAAACTTCGGACTTTTCTCGCATAAGAAAGATCCACGTAGTAATGCGTGTGTGATCATCAATGAAGGACACGAACCATCGTGCTCCGTAGATATTTTTGTTTTTTAGGGGCCCCAAACATCACCGTGGATTAACGAAAATGGGTCGAAGATTTATACCCTATACTTGGATAGGAGGTACGAGTATGTTTCGCAATTTGACAAATCTCACATGAAAAAGAATGAGGATTTTTATTATAGAAAAGATTCGGGAACAATTTAGACAGATACACAAAGTTGGGATGACCTAGACGATAATGTAACAATAGAATCTCATTATCGTTATTGAAGCTACTAGACATTTTATTGCTGGAATGGAAAGATAGAAAGGATGACTTGTCTCCATTTGTCAATAAACCGTGATCATAGTTGAGGTGGTAGAGACCGAGAAGACTTCAAAGATCGCCAATCATCCGCCCGATTCCAAATCTCAAAAACGCATGAATTGGAATAGAATTTAGCCACACAGATTTAAATCGCGAGTCAATTTGCTTATTGAAAGAAGATTACAATCCAAATCGGGCACATGAAGAAAAATGGATGTAAGAGATAAGTTGGGATAGATACGGATAGAACTCATTCTGATATTTTCGAGTGTGACCCATCTGCAATCTTGATGGATGCATTGGATGTATCGGCCTGATATTGTTGAAACAATGACTTATCTCCTGTCATATGATCGGAGGCTCCGGTATCTATGATCCAGGGCGAGTTCCTTCCTTATTCGCAGTTAGGGCGGTTGGTGCAACTTTCTGAGCAACTAGACCACTTCCCTGGATTGTGTCACCTATGAGTTTTTGGAGTGCATCCATCTGTTCCCTGCTAAAAGGAAAAGATTCTGTACTGGCATTCTTATCAGGTACGACATTGGCCACATATGCCCTATTGTCACGATCATTCCGGTTTCGAGGTTTCCAATCAGCTGGTTTCCCATGGATTTTCCAACAGGTCTCCTTCACATGGCTTGGTTTTTTGCAATGGTCACACCAATGACTCCCTTGCCGGACCTACTGTCTCCGTGGTTTCTGTTGAACCAAATTTCTAGACACGAGTGCAGAAGCATCAGAGATTGGAACTGATTCTGATTTGCCCATCATAATACTTTTCCTGCTTTCCTCTCTTTGGATTTCCGAGAAAGCTTCACGAAGAGACACCAAGGGCTTGACTCCCAAGATTCGTCCTCGAACTTCATCCAAATTACTGTTCAGGCCAAAGAGAAACTTAAATGTTCTCTTCTGTTCTGTGATCTTGTTATATTGTGCCTTATCATCAGGACACTTCCAGGTATGTAGTTCAAATAGATCTAATTGTTGCCAATGACGTGAGAGGTTGTTAAAATACTCGGTGACCGATTGGTCTCCTTGACGGAGATCATGGAGAACAGACTCGATTCGAAACAACTCAGAGGTGTTCTCCTTACTAGAGTAGGTTTCTTTGGCTGCTTCCCAAATACCATGAAGAAACTCTGATTTCTTGCTTTATTCCATAATCACGTACGTATAAATACACACCAAAAGGAAATCAAAACAAAAATAACAACTTTCCTATAGACTCTCACTTACCTAACAAACATAACAACTCTCCTATAGACTCTCACTTACCTAACAAACATAACAACTCTCCTATAGACTCTCACTTACCTAACAACCCACAAACCAGAATTAGATAAATATAATTTACAAGATTACAAATCTAACCCTAACTTTCAACACAAGAAAATGCATCTACAAGTCTAAGAATTGTAATCAAGAGCTTGTGACTAAAGAGTCGTTATACTATTAGATGAGAGGCAACGCCTTTATATAAATGTTACAATGGGCCTGACGGGCCCTAATGGGTCTAGATCTATTAAGTAATAAAATATCCTAAATACATATATACATTTAACTCTAACACTCCCTCCTCAAGTTGGAGCAAATACATCTTCATGCCCAGCTTGTTACAGAGGTAGCTTATCCGAACTCCATTCAATGCTTTGCTGAAGATATCACCCAACTATTGTCCAGTTCTCACATAACTTGTCGAAATCAAATCTTGTTGTATCTTCTCTCGAATAAAGTGACAGTTTACTTCAATGTGCTTCATTCTCTCATGAAACACTGGATTAGAGACATTGTGGATCGCTGCTTGATTGTCACACCATAGTCTTGTAGGTATTGTGGTTTTCACTCCAATTTCATTAAGCAGTTGAACCAGCCATACTATCTCACATGTCACTTGAGATATAACTCTATACTCTGACTCAACACTTGAACGAGACACCGCGTTTTGTTTCTTACTCTTCCACGGTACCAAATTACCTCCCATAAACGCACAGTAACCTGAGGTTGACCTCCTGTCCTCCTTAGAACTTACCTAATCAGCATTCGAAAAACATTCAATATTTGGAGTGTCCATGGTTCTTGTATAAAACACCTTTTTAGGAGCAAACTTGAGATAACTTAAAATTTGTTCCACGACTGTCCAATAGTCAACTGTGGGTGACGACATAAACTGACTCACAATACTCACGGAGTATGAAACATCTGGTCTTGTGACTGTCAAATAGTTCAGTTTCCTAACCATCTTCCTATATCTCTCGGGATCAGAAAAGGCTTCACCTTCCTTAACAAGCTGTTGGTTTGGTATCATCAGGAACTACTCGGTTTCACACCTAACTAACAAGCAGTCAAGTTCCTTATTCTGATCAATATCAAACTTACGTGAAGCTAGTAAAGAAGGTCCCTCTGTTTTGGCTTATCAAAAGCTAAACATTAAATCAAATTTCCCAAAGTTATATGAATACATTCAAATTTTGTCCACTAATCTTACAAGAAAATGCATACATGTTTCGAACTCTGAACACAATAATTGTAGGTTTCGTAATCTATGCTATGTTTTGTCCCCAAGCAGCAGTCTCGTTTGTAGATGCTTGGGGTCTCCAAGGTATACTTTTTTGGAGATTCTAGGTTTGAAATCAATGGATGAGCTTAATTGTAAAATCTCTTGTTGTCTCTCGGCTCCAAACTTTGGGACGGCATAGGTTTTCCAAGTATGTAGTGAAGCGAAGCTCCCGTTCTTGTTTATCAAAAATAATAATAATAATAATCTGTGTCATGTTTTCTCATCAGTTTGTTGCATTTTTTCGGCTCCATAAACGCTTCTTCTAAATGCAGGGGTGGGAGTCCTTAATAGAATCCATGAAGAAGGCCAGAAGATTGAACAACCATGTATTCTCAATGCTGAAGGCACGTTGTCCTCTTGAAGACAAGACTGCCTGTGCCATCAAGCAGAGTGGGGCTCCGCTTCATCGTATTAAGTTCGAGAATACCGTCTCTGCTTTCGAGACACTGCCCCAGAAGGGCGCTGTCAACTAATCCCATTATTTGTAGCTGCTTCTGCTTCTGTAAGAGACACTCCACGAATTTTTGTTTGGTTCCAGAATTGCTTACTTTTATATTGATGCTAATTGTTTCATATTTGTTTATTGTGATAGTCGTAGCTGTATTATCAATGAGAATGATATAGCTGATTCTGATATTTTAAACCATTTCTTCTTTAGCTTTTTTTATATGTTCTAGGGATTTGTAAGTTGAATGTTTTCTAACATGATGTTTCTTAAGTTGCCTCTATGAAAACAATAGCCCTTTTGTAAAATGTATTAAAGAATATGAGGTTCCACCTCAAGACCAATTGACAATGAGGGGAGTAACTCATATTCTTTATAAATGTGTTGAAGACTCCTCTTCTTATCAATGTGGAATAATTGCACCACAAGGTGAGTATCTTTAACATGTCCCCTCAAGAATTGGATCCTAATTTGTGGCCGAAATACCCGCTTTGGCTTACTTTTTGCCCGCTTGGGTGGGGTCCACATCCGCTTTTTTGAATTCAAAGCATTTTTGGGTCGGATCGGAATTTAGGAGGCCCATAACCCACATGGAGCTTTGATACCATATTAGAGAATATGAGGTTCCACCTCAAAACCAATTGGCAATGAGGGGAGTAACTCATATTCTTTATAAATGTGTTGAAAACTCCTCTCCTTATCAATGTGGGATAATTGCACCACAAGGTGAGTATCTCCAACAAAATGTGATATATCTAGTATATTATTAGTTTCTCCATTTTTTTTAATCACACAATGGTGTTGTAAGAGTAGTTGAGGTTCATGCAAGTCAACCTTTTATAAGGATATAAAATATCTACATATGGCTATAACTTCTCAAATAAGCTCTCTTTTTCTTTGATTACTTTACCACTCTAAATTGTATACTCCATCCATTTGAAAGGACGGATTTTAATATCGTAGCTTACAAAGTCAACAAGAAGAATAACTTAGTGAGATAAGTATATGCCCATGACCAAGAGATCATTGATTCATATTCCCCCACGTCCAATTGTTGAACTCGAAACATAAGAAAACAGGGAAGAGCGCCGGTATATTTCATGCTTACAAATATGTATTTATGATCAATCAAACAAATATCTGCTGAATTGTTCAAACTAAGGAGAAGCTCTATGTTGGATATAAATGAGGAAATTCAGAGGGTCTGTAAGCTTAAATTGTTTGTAACTCATTATCTGATTGATGGAAGTAATGTTGTAGTCCAAGCCAAGTAGCTCATAAAAATATTCACCATTTTGTTTTCTCTGTGTCTAGGGCTCTTAAATCATTTTAAAAAAAATTAAGTTATAATTAAAAATAATTATAGATATTTTAAAAAAAAGGAATAGTTTTAAAAAGACCCCTGAATAATTGAAAACAATATTGAACTGATTTACTTTTTAAAATAAAGATATCTATTTTGGGCTACTTTTATTAAATTATCAATGTCATTGTATGGCAAAGGAGCTACCCCTGCAATTAGTGAAAAGAATATACAATTTGGTTCAAAAGCTTACAAATATGAAAAAAAATATATATATATACATATATTTTTTTTTTCATCCTCTTTTTCTTTGATTACTTGTACCTCTTCTGATTGGGTTTTCATGAGTTAAGTTGCTTTTATTAGATTTTTTTTTTCTTTTGCATTTATTAGAATTAATCACCCTTGAAAATGTTTGATTTGGCTATCTGCTGGTACATCAAATGGCAATAACGCTATATAAAATGTATACTCCATTCGTTTGGACGAATGAGATTTATAGCCAGTGGTTCATAAAGTACATATTTAATAATAATTTTTATATATTTTTTCAACAAGAGCTTGTTGGTTCAAATCTCCAAAGTTTAAATATTATTGTTGAACTCGATGAAGATTTCTATGTTGTGTGGCTTGAAAATATGTTTTGCTATATGTGATTTCCAATTGAATACACTCAAAAGGTAAGGAGGCAAAACTTTTCAAAAAAGAAAAGGGGTTAAGAGGCAAAAACATGATACTTTATTCAAACTAGAGAGGTATACTTCACTAGGCACTACACCAAAAGAAAAAGTGTAGTCAAAGTTTTAGGATTTAATGTATATTTTCAATTATCATCGAGCAGCTTGGTGGTCAAGAGGACCTTAAGTAAAGGAGTTAATCCATGTTGGTCACTTATTTAGAAATAAATTTTGTATAGATTTCCTTGACATCAAATATTATAGGATCAGACATTACGTTCCATGACAATAATCAAGTAATCATAAGCTAGCCCAGACAATTATAGATACAATAGAGATGCATGTTTTCACTCTAATACTATGCTATAATAATATGCTCACTTGGATTTTATCATTACAAAATCTTCATTATTGTACAACATAACTTTTTTTATTGCATAACTTTGGAGCAAGATTCTCGCCACCATATTTGATCAAGCCCTACATGGTTAATTCATTGCCTCATAATTTATCAACACAATAATGCCCACTTTAATGCAAGATCCTCTCCACACCCTTCATATGGTCAACGATCCATCCATCTATAGGAATTAGTCTTCTCATATGGATTTGTAATGCTTTGTTTGAGCTTTTCTTGTTCAAAACTGTTGCCTTTTCATTTGCCAATTTTGTTACAAAAATCTTTAACTATTTTTTTGTTTTCAAACATCATATTTTGTTTAGACTTTTTTAGTTTTTTACTATTTATTCTTGATTTTTTCATATTTTTTTAAAAATGAAAACAAAAACGTGTTTTTAAAAGCTATTTTTTTAGCTTTTAGAATTTCTTTAATATTTTAAAAAAAATTTAAAATTTTAAAAACAAAAATCAAAATTGATTATCAAACAAACCTGTTTTTAAGATATTAAAAACAAAAACAAAAAACCAAAAATGAAACGATTATCAAGCGGTGATTTAACTATTGAAGGTGTTTTTGCCAAATTTATACTAATGTGACCAAACCTTTTCTATAAGGGGGTGGTCGATAGAAGAGGGTTATGGAGATTGTTATTTTAGAATAGGTTACGGAGGGTTATGAATGGTTATAAAGAATAGAAAATGTTTATTTAAATAAAAGAGTTAGGAGTGATTGTATTCAGAAGTGTTTGTATGCATAGGAAGTTGAGAGAAGGAGTTGCACCAACCCTTCTATCCAAATGCTCCCAAACTATGTTATTTTTTATATTCTTTCTCGGCGTAAGTTGATAGAGCCAATCGTAATATCTACCGTATAGGTACATTCCTCGTATGGTCACTCTATCAACTAACAATGTTGGTAGTCTCTACTTCATCACAACTGTTTTTGACATCAACATTTGTTGATCACAAATATCTCCTTAGTTTTAGAGTATCTAAATATAATTTATA